>JANAVB010029620.1:11082620-11590120 GCA_029216955.1 Iris pallida
AAAAGGTTTGAAGCTCTAAAATGCTCTCATCTTCAATTTTGAAACAAGTTTGCTAAGGAAAGTTATCATAAACAAACTATCGACAAAATCTGCCTTCAACCCCGACAAATAAAATATGTGAATAAATAATGAATAAAAATTAATAAAATTTTTTGAAACTCTGGAAAAGGAAATATAAGGATTTGATCCAATTATGCCCCAAATCTTTCATAAAATTTTTATCTAAAAATAATACCTATTACTTTAAATAATCCTTATAATAAATCAATTGTCAAAATATTGTTAAGAATAATTCAGACACTTATAGCTGTATATTTCCACAAATACAATATCTTCTAAAATAATATAGTAGTAATTTGAATTTAATATAACTCTTGATAAAATAGTAATTCCAATAATCCTAGAATAAAATCTCTTCTAAAATTTTGCAAATCTCTCCTCACCTTTTTTCTAAAATATCTAAAATAGAAATAGAATAAAAATTATTTCCCGATTTGGAAAAATAATTAAACTAAAATAAACTAAATGGAGAATATAAGGAAACGAAAAGTGGGCTTACGACCTACCCACCTTAGAATGATTTGTCCTCGAATTTAAGGACTAGGATGATCAAATCTTTCTAAAATTTAAATAAATATTTAACAAATTAAAATCAATCCATAATAATTTTAAAAATAATTCAAGATTTTTATTAAAATCTTAAAAATGCATTTGATCGAATCTAAATATAATACAATAATAATTTAAATGGATAATATGTTTATCAAATGACTTGGAAAATATTGTGTATATTATCTAAACTGTACATATCTTTGTTAGTCCAAGTCTAAATCAAACTAATTAAAATATAACAAAATGAGTTTAATTGATAATTAATATTAGCAAATAATTTAAATGATATTTTATAAATTCTAAAATATAGTTTGACAAAAATTCTATTGTCATCCAAATATATTCTATATTGGTTACAAATAAAAATCTATTTTCTAACTAAAATTTATTAAAATAAAACAAAATAAAATTTTGAAAGCAGGGATATGGGTTTACAATTCTACCCACCTTAGAATATTAGGCACGACTATGAAGAATAATCAAGAAACCAAATTTTTAATTGATATGAATAAAACGACGAATGGTATAATCAAGGGAGTGATATGATTCATGATCTAATTAGTCACACATAAAAATGACAAAGATACTAAACAAAAGAAGAGTGTGATTTGGTGCGACGAGTATTCGGTCAAATGGTCTAGTTGACAAGCAAATGTTTTTAAGAACGATCAAGAGTGAAATAGTTGGGCACGACCAATCTACAGTCAGCGTAGTTGAGTCATTACTAGCTTTTTAAGGAATGGCCAAAGTTCTCGATGAAAACATGATTTTAGTCGCATTTAAGAGGCAGTCACGATCAAGGCTAATCGTGCAAGTCATCCAAGCAGGGTGAAAATAGGGAGTCGACACGAGCATGATCATGATCAAAATAGTCATGACCGTAGTTGGAATGAAAGTATAACCTTAGCTGTGATTTAGTCTCGATAAAAAAATGGTGTAAGATCGATTGAAATTATCTTGGTACGAACAACTAGTTGAACAAAATTATTTAGGCACGATCATGGAATTGAATTCTAGGATGACAGGCGAATTGGTACGATCGAAGTAGAATCGAATAGTTTGGTCATGATCAAAAGGTATTTAAGGATGATCCAATCGAAATCGTTCTAACACGAACGATGGTGTAGGCATGATCATAGAATTAAACCTAGGGAAGGATACGAATTGACTCGATCAAAATATAATAAAAGGAGTCTAGTCATGATCGAAATTGTTCATGGGTGATCAAATCCCAAAATCGTTTCGATATGCTTAAGATATTTATCCACAATTATTTAGGCACGAGTTTAGAATCAAAATCTAGGTAGGTTTAGGAATCCAGTCGAAATTATATTAAAATATGACAATCTAAAAAAAAATAGAAGGATAATAAAGGAAGGGAGAATTACCGGTTTATCGAGAAGATTGTGACTAGGAATAAGCACAAATCAATTTGAAAACTTAATAGTTATAAGCCAATAAGACGTAGTCTCTATGGTATTCGAAACTCGTAAACATAACCGAGTCATTTTACCGAGAATTTATGCCTCGCCAGTGTACAGCTAACTGCATTAAACCCTTGGTTCCACAACTCAAGCTATATTGCGGTAACGAATACCCTATCAACTCTATCTAATCTTGACATAACAACTCAAGGATGAAATAAGACGACCAAGACATAATTTTAATAATGTTTGATCACCCGCGCTTACTTGAAATTATTTTAACTTAGGGGTCATGTCATGCTAGTGCGCTGATGGCTGCATTGAACCCGCAGTCTCGATAATTCAAATAAGTGACGACAGTGCGCTGCTGTCTTGTCATCGCAAGTCATCAGAATTATTCCAATTATATCCCAAAAATATCAAAGGAGTTTAAAACATCATACAAGTTGATAAAGATAGAAAAAGTGTACGTATATGTTCTTCAAGTGTAAGATCAGCTTCTTGATAAGAAATAATTGATTATGAATGATAATAATCGAAGTCAAAATAAGTAAAAAAATCTTATAATCCTTATTTCACGAATATCCAATATTCAATGATTGAGAGAAAACTTTTGAATCCGAAAACTTAATTCGAGATTAATAGACAATTGAGTGAGAAGTTATTTTAAAATAATTCCTTAGATCCAAGGAAAAGAATATAAGTGATTCGAACTTATGATATGGCGGTGTTTAGAAAAGACGTAAGATAAAGTTATACAAATGATCATGATTAGGAAGAAAATGACCGAATGACAAAAGAAATATAAACTTAAATTTATATTTCTCTAATATTCAAGATCGAAAAAAAATATGTATAAAACATTATGTCTACCTATTATGAATATATTTATACACAAATATATAGGTAAAGCCTAAGTAAACCCCAAAAATCCTAAATTATCATTCTAAGAGGAGGTTATCCTATTTCCAAGAAAATGCAATTTAAATAGCAATAATACATATATTATATTCAATATATAATTTATAGAAATTATTTCCAATACTAGAAATGGACTACCAATATATATACACATCTATATAGCTATATGGACGACATTGGTCGCACTACATGACCACCAGGACTTGGGTTGAGTTCGGCTAGTTTGGAGCAACCAGGTCTTCTAAAAGCCAATAATCTTAATAAGAAGTAATTAAATTATTCCTAGGGTTATGTCACGATTTGGCCTGGTTTTCTCAGTTAGTATACACCTATGACTCGGTCTTCTCTACCATGGCTAGAACACTAGTCAAAGCACTCGACCACACTCTCAGTGCCAAAATTCTTGGTTATCTTGCACTCCGAAACTTAACCGTGACTAAGGCCGTCTATACTAAATATTTATAAAATTGTAAATCACATTTTAATTCAAATAAATAAGATGATATTTTTCAAACTTTCGGGGAGAGGTTACAAATCCATCCTCCTGAAAAATACTGTCGAATTAAAATGCGATAATGTATCCTTCTATGAAAGTCATCTAGTTAGACCTATGTAGCAACCTTAATACCTAAATGTCATTTTAAATTAGGGACTCCTAGTCCTAACCATTCTCTTAAAAATTGATTTACTCCTAGTTGTGAATGAGCATTTCCAAGTCGCAGGCTCGTAGTAGTACGACTAATATGGTACTACCACGAGTTCGCACAATTTGCAAAAACTGAGCTGCATGGGCCACAACAAAAACTTGTCACGACCCGCACACGCTTTTCGGATACGAGACGTGTCCAAGCCAGCCTACGCCGCAGAGTTGGCGGTAGAACACTGTCACGGCCAAGATTGCTCAAAATCTCCAATTGTACATTTATTGCTCATTCACATTATTAAATTAAATCTACAATTATTACAAGATTTACAACATCACATTTTCTAAAAAATACTGTATCTCACAAAATAGAAAAGACAGCTAATACAACTATCTAGGTTGACCTCAGCATACCCATGCCTCCCCAGTGCTAAGAGTGATCGCAGTTAAACCTAAAAAATGTTGGTTTCCAGTCAGGAATGGAACGAGTACAATCTCACAACAGATTCAATAAATGACAAAATCCATAAATCTGTAAATAATAATGAAATACACGACGAAAAGACAAGTATAGAATCATGACAGAAACTGAGCATGGTGAACAAGGCAAGTAAGTACTAAAAACAGAGAAGACCTGTAGCCATCAATATATACTGTAGAACCAGACACTGTACCTATCTAGTGAGTTAAAATATTACTTCGACATGTAAACGGCTAAGGCTAAATCCGGCACCCCGTATATAAAATGTGCGACTGCTATTAGGTAAGAATAAGATCCGGCACCCGCATGTGAAGTGTGCGGCTGCTATTAGGCATATATAATTTTGGGTTTGTTTACATGTCTAGAGTATTTCCCGCCCGACCAGTACTCATGGATCCAAACAGGTCACGAACACGGTAATAGATTAGTCACGAACAACATACAAAGAATCCATAACTACTATCTTGGGTAACATCGTATCAAGAATCAATGAGATATCAATGTAAAATACTACTACATACATGATACAGAGAGATAATCAAATATAAGAACTATCAGAGATGTACTCGCCTGAGGTCCTGTGCTGGTGAAACCGATAATACTATACCACTCAATGAGCCACATTCAGTCAATGTAGAAACATGAAAAATATGGAGTTCATGCGGGTTACAAATTGCCACATAGGTATATTGGAACAAACAGGTCCGTATGAAGGATAGCCGCATAACTGTTGACATATGTCGCCCATCAACGAACAACTGTAGAAGAAAAATATGTGACCAAGGAGGAGCAGTTCGACTGATAAAGCTGACAAGTCCTGGCAAAACATGACAGTTCTGACACTTTAACAAAAAAAATGAGATGTGAGACGTCGCCCAAAAGCAGGGTTCATACGCCACCATGCGGCCAGAAGAGTGTCATCTAGGCCGCATGACACTTATGCGGCCCCAAAATTTTCAACAGCTGAGAGTAATTGTGATTCAGGCCGCATACTTGAGTCTCATGCGACCCCATATGATCAAAGACTGAGAACACCATATGCAGCGGGACACATGGCAATCTGACCAATTCCTTAACTACCCAGATTTGCTGCAATAAAATCCTAACACACAGACAGATGGCAGCCCGAGAACGGGTCTTTACGTACCAATCAGCCACGTGGCCGCAAGCCGTCTATGCGGCTCAAAATCCATTCTATTATAAATAGCAGGGTGCCATACCCCTGCAATGGCGGGCAACCTTAAAAAAAGTAATATCTTCATGAGCTAGAGACTGCATCAGATAGTCCACGGAGTAAGGCAGAGTTGATAGCACTTTCCTGAGCCTCCACCGTCACCCCCTCCAGAATCAAAACTAAACAATTATACTTAGATTATTTCCTAGACTTTCTTTCTAGGCCCTTTCTTTGTACAAGCGAGTTTGCAATCAATTTCAGTGTTCTGTAATACCTGTTGTTGATTTTTATTGCAAACACGATGGCGACTCTGCTGGGGACATCCTTCTCTTCCGATGAGAAGTTGGTGATGCAATCTGACGTGTCCAAGCTCGTTTCTACACAACAGATGCTTGTGGTCTGCTTCGACCAACAAGCGTTCGAAGAATTGCTCTCTGAAGGGAGTGCCAGCCCGTCTCAGAAGCGAGCCAACCCAAAGAGGACTCGCAAGGTGTCGGTGCGCAAAACTGTTGCCCCCGACCAAGTTCTCGAAGAAGCTTCTTCTACAGCCCAAGACGGTGACCATAACTCTCCTGTGGTTCTATCTCCAACCGTAGAGGACCCCAGTGTCCCCAAATCTAGCAGAGGAAAACACTACGATGCTGAGTTTTTTGGGACACAAGAGAACTCCATGCGGACAAAAAGGATGCCGCGGAGAGGAGATGGACAGTCTGTCCATGTAACGACAAAGTCTGGCCGCAGGCAGACAATTCATGCGGCAGCCAACTCTCGCCGCAGGAAGATAATCCATACGACAACCAGCTGTAACCGTAAGAAGATGGGCCATACGACAACTAATCCTGCCCACAGACAGGATGTTTCACATGGCCCTATCAGAAGCTCTGTGTTCGGCCGCCTCTCATGCGGGCCCAATGCCATGCGGCCCACCGAGGATGCGAAATGTATTAATCTAGAATCTTTCTACTATGCGCCATTGGGCGCTAAGTTAAAAAAGTCTAAGACAGTGCGGGCTCAACCAGCCCAGTCAACTGTCCAAGCTACTGACTGTCAGTGGGCCCCGTTAACTGTTACACGGGCTCCTAACGAAAAGTTGTACAGAACCACCCGCGTCCAGTCCTCCAGGGCAAACAGATATGGTGGGTCTTTAAAGTCTCCCTCTAAAGATCCAGACAAAGTGCTTTTACTAGCCACAGATCAGGGAGTAAATATGATGCCTAAGCACTCGTGCGCTCGGGATCCCCGAGTTTACAAGTTTGGTACAAAGGCAGAGCAGCTTACTACCGACTTACATGACATGATTACTCACAAGCGCAAGACGGCAGCGTCAGCATACAATGAGTCCCTCTCGGAGCGTTGTTGCAATCAAGTCATCATCAACCGCTGCCGTAACAAATCAACACCGCTTAAAGATCGACCGTCAGTTTTCCAACGACTGCAGCAGCCAACACCTGTCCGTCAGGTATAAATTCCAGGGGACGAAGAGCTTCCTTTCGTCTCCTGTAATTCAAATCAAAAAGTTCCTCCTGGCAAAGGAGGAAAGAAGACAGGCTCTTCCAGCCCGGCCATCTCGGCCAGTATTGCAAGGAGACCCTCATCTGGGGGGTTTCCATCCACCACAGGGGGTGTCTATTTAGGTACCCGATCCAAAAAAAAGCTTCCGCACTCGGGGGTGCACCTTCAGCCTCCTTGAGAGTAGATGAAGCTGGAGGTAGCAGCCCCCTCAATGTATGCGACAACCCGGTGTACCAGGAGCACATGCAGGGGGTAAAGATCCTCCAGAAAACTGTAACAGAATCGGATTTCCTTGAGGGCCACCACCCTCGCCAAGACGATGCGGCTTCCTGCACAGGGGGTAGCACCCCTTCCGAGTCTGACGAAGAAGATATTATGACATTTCCTGACAATTTCTCTATACAAGGGTACGGCACTGAGAGTACCTCTGCCATAATCCCTTCCACCTCTACCCACGTGAGGACGGTCTTTATGACTGATGATGACCATGAAGCACCTTTCGATCGACAATGGCTAGAAGTGCTCGAAGCCATGCTCCTGTCCTTAGTCAAGTCGGTGGACGAGATCAAAGCTGCCTTGCCAGCTCAACCAGCAAGGACGTTCAGACAAACAAGCTTGGGACCCGCAGTCAACGCGGACTCCAACACGACCGTCCTTTCTTTGGGTGATGATCCCGTAGCACCATCCATTCCTTCAGCTACAGATGAAGCCAATGAGGCTAGGAGGGAAGTCCAGGAGCTTCGGGCAATGTTCAATGCCCGAGACTCCTCTCGAGATCTCAGAATACAGAAGTCATATCCCGTTGCATGGAGAGATGTGCTTTTTCCACCGTGGTACAAGCCGTTCCATATCGATTCTTACGATGGAAAGACCTCTGCTAGTCGGTACATGACTTACTTTGAAGTCACAACTGACCACATTCTGCATAGTGATGCTATCCTCATGCGACTATTCATCGGAGCATTAGAGGGGATCGCTTTTGACTGGTACCGCAACCTTCCTGACAACTGTATCCATTCTTTCGACGGCTTCAAGCACATGTTCCTGGAGAGACTTTACAAAATGGGGCATGATGTGACGATGTCATCTCTCATGATGACGTCCAGGGAGAGAGGGAGCTGACAAGGAACTATATCGAGCGGTTCCGCCAAACCGCGATGAGATTGGCCCAAGGCAATCCCGAGAGCTCCTTAATTGAAATATGCCAGAAGAAGCTTCTCCCTGCAATTAGCCTCTGGATGGGAGACGATCAGTTCAGAGACTGGACGACTTTCATCATAAGTGCTACCAACACGGAGGCAAAATTGAAGAAGGTTCGCCAGCTGGGGCTACACATCCCAAACGAAGAAGACAAGGGCAGACGTCCTGGTCCCACCTCTAGTAACAACAATAGTGGCACCACCACCAACCGGGACAACAAGGGCAAGCAGTCCTTGGTCACTGATGCGACTCAGAAGCCTGAACAAAAACAGGCAGAAGGTCCGTGGCCCAAGATCAATTACTCGTTCGAAGATAGTCATGTCAAACCTATCTTCGATATGCTCTTACAAGGGGGTAGGATCAAGCTCCCACCACCAAGGCACGAGCCCCGAGCAGCAGAAATGGAGGACCCAAAGTACTGTCACTTCCATCGCTACGTCTATCATGCCACCCAGGATTGCTTCCAATTGCAGTGGTACATCCAGAGTCTTATCGACTTCAAAGCTCTGTCGATATACTTTGAAGAGGTTACTGTGGCGGCAAATATGGTATCTATTCAGTTCGGCAACTTGCCTGCAACAAGCACTCCTGACGGAGTAATACCTGTCCCCCGGGCAACGATAGAAGTTACTAATCTTCCACCCGCCCTGAGCCAGACATCTGGATTGGTACCTCTCACCACATCACGTTGAGAGATCATGATCCAGACTTGGTGCCCGAAGTTACCCATGGGGTTTCATCCCCTTCCAACAAGAAGAAGGACGGGAAGTCTAGAGCATGCCACACAATTTTAGCCGACGCTGAAGAAGTCGTAGATGTTGTTACCCAGTCTGGAGCGCAAGTCCAGCCCGCACGAGATAGTCCAGCTGAAGATTCTCAGCTAGCAACCTTGCCTACTCCTGATGTTCCAAGGCCATCTCAGCCTCCGCTTGCGGATAAGTCCAAGGCAAGGGAGACCCGCTTCGACAGGCCACTCCGCAATGATGCACCGCAGGGACTGGACGACCTTACAACTTCGACATATTAGTATAATTGGCTAATACACCGGCAAAGTTGTCGCTATATGAGCTCCTAAGGCTCTCCAAGGATCTTCGTGTCGCATTAAGCGAAGCACTCCAGAATGCTGATGCCTACTTAGATCAGGTCAAGCCTCTAGGGGAAGACCCGCCAGCAGATCAACAGGACGGTGGTAGCACAGATGCGATGCCCAACATCGTATTTACTCTGCAGGACATGTTGATTAAGGCTAAATTACATGATCGCCCCTTGTACTACACTGGATACATAGGCGACATCAAGGTGGATAGGATGCATATCGACCTGGGATCGTCAATAAGCATCATACCGAAAAGCCTGCTCTAACTTCTTGGCATCTCTATGCACCGACTAGCAGCAACCAACACTGCCATTAGCGGGTTTAACTCAGGGAGAAGCTATCCCCTAAGGAAGATCCGATTGAAGTGCCAGATTGGTGACCTGAGGACGAAAGTTACCTGCTACGTCATAGATGCAGACACTTCCTATAACATCCTCCTGGGACGTCCGTGGATACATGACTATATGATCGTGCCATATACCCTTTACCAGTGTTTCAAATATGTCAGTAAACACGGTTCCGTAAAGACCGAATTCGTCGACATTGATCCCTTCAAAGGGGTTGAATCTTATTACTCGTCAGAGGCTTGTCTATATGACGAATCCAGGAAACACATAACGGATGAGCCGGAGGCCATTGCAGGGCCAGAGGAGCCCTTGAGAATCCATCTCCAACCCAGCAAACCGGGCAGGGCTGCACCCCTTGTCGCAACCCTACATAAAGAAGTGCTCGATTCTCCTGTCACACATACGCAGTCGGAACCAATGGTCATCTGCCTTCCAAGATCCAGTCAGAAGCCAAAACATGTTATAGGACCAACGGTGATCCGACTGCCAAAGTCCAATCAAAGGCAAAAGGAAGATGCGAAGCCCTCAGTAACACCGATGGTAATCCGAATGCCAAAATCTGCTCCAAGGCGACTAGAAGACACGAAATCCCTTGTCGAGTCGATGGTTATCCGTCTTTCCAAGGCGAGCCAGCAGCCAAGTGTTGATCCAACACTCCCAGGCAGATCAATACCTCAAGCAGAACCCTTTGTGGTCAAGTTACCCAAGATAGTGGCCCAAACCCTGAGCTCATAGGGGGTAGCCAAGGAAGACGGAGAACTTTCCAAATATGTGGTTATACAGGCGGATAGCCCCTCTCTGGATGATGTAATCCCGACGGACAAAATTCTTTATTTTGTCAATAAGAGGCTGCCGTTAGACTATTCTTAGTATGATAAGCCTAATCTAACGTATACTGTACGGGATTGTCTGGACGTTAGCCTGCACATACATATGACAACTGTCCATACCCCAAATTAACTTGCTTCCAAAAAAGGTGCTTACTTCTCGGTCTCAGACAGAAGAGGATGGGATCACACAATCATTTTTGGCCGAAAAGAAGGTCCTCAATCTTTCACGCCACAAGAGTCCGACCTTGGACCCGAGACTGGAAGACTACCGCTCTACTTGTATAGTCCTCAAGCCAAGTACTTTGCACAAAAGTAGGGGCACGACATGGAGACTACTCCGGGTCTTAATTATGGTAGTGGTCGACGATTGCCTCTACAGCCGTCGGCACCGGTAGGGAAGCCTCAGGATCATTATCAAAAATCCAGACGTGGCCTCGGGTATGTTACTCCACCAATGACGCCCGAAAGTTCTGACGAGGAATGTGAGTGGCACTCTCATTCGTCCGAGTCACCCATTTATGACTCCGATAGCAGTATTGGGAATATATTCAGACATATATTATCTGCCAATATGACATCCGCTGATGTCGAAGAAGAAGACGAAGACCTACTTGAACCTCTTGAGTTGGAGTCATGGGTCCAGCAACTAGATGCACAATGGAAGAAATGCTTTGAACTTCGTGATCCTTCCACTGAAGATGAGGTTATACAAGTCAACCTCGACAATAAATCCTCTCCAAAGCCAATCTTCGTCAGTAAAAGTCTGATAGACGACGAGCGGGAGTCGTTGTTACAACTCATCAGAGAATACATCGACATTTTTGCTTGGAGCTATGAAGACATGCCACGGCTGAACCCCGAGATTGCACTCCATAAGCTCAACATCTATCCGGACGCAAAACCAGTCAAGCAACAACAGCGACAATTTTGTCCGGACATCTTGAATTCTATCGAGGCGGAAGTGACCAAGCTTATAGCTAGTGGTTTCATTCATGAAGAGCAGCACCTAGACTGGGTAGCCAACGTGGTGCCAGTCATCAAGAAAAACGAGAAAATTCGTATCTGCATCAATTTTTGCAATCTCAATGCAGCGTGTCCTAAGGATGAATTCCCTCTTTCGATCACTGATATAATGATTAAAAATACGTGCGGCTTTGAGCGCATGTCCTTTATGGATGGCTTTTTGGGATACAATCAAATCAAGATGGCTTCTGATGACGAGAAGCATACATCATTCCGAACCCCGATCAGCGTATATTGTTATACAGTCATGCCCTTTGGCTTGAAGAACGTCGATGCAACATATCAACGGGCCATGAATGTCATCTTCAGAGATCATTTACGCAAGACGGTGGAGTGTTACGTAGACGACATCGCTGTCAAGATCCGCTCCAAAAGCAATCATTTACATGACTTGAGAACAGTGTTCGACCTCATACGGGCACACAACCTGAAGATGAATCCCACCAAGTCCTTTCTGGGGTGTCTAGTGGAAAGTTCTTAGGCTTTGTCATTACTTCCTGGGGCATTCACATAGATCCCGACAAAACAAAAGCAATCTTGGAGATGAACCCACCAAAGAACCTCCGCGAACTCTGCGACCTTCAGGGAAGACTAGCCTATATCAGGAGATTTATATCTAACCTCTCGGGGCGATGCCAACCCTTCACTCAAATTATGAGAAAAGGTGTCTCCTTTGTATGGAACGAGGAATGTCAGCGTGTCTTTGATGATATTATGGAGTACCTGATGAATCCGCCAGTTCTGGTAGCCCCGGTCGCCGGAAAGCCCTTCCTGCTCTATATACGGGAGATGGAACATTCCCTCGACGCTTTGCTAGCCCAGAATAATGATGTGAGACATGAACAAGCCATTTACTATCTCAGCTGAATGATGGTAGGACCTAAACATAGGTACACTGCTGTGGAGAAGGAGTGCCTTGCCCTATTGTTCGCCATTCAGAAAATATGATACTATGTGATAGGGCAGACCATCCATGTGATTTTACGAGTCAATTCCCTCAGGGTTCTCATGACCAAGCCAGGCGCACTCAGTTCTCGTCTAGCCACCTGGGGGATAATGCTATCCCATTATGACATGGTTTTTGTTCCGTAGAAAGCTATCAAGGGTCAAGCCCTGGCTGACATCCTAGCCGCCCATCCAAGCTCAGAAACAATGAGAATTTACGAAAACATTCCTGATGAAGTCGTCGCCTCGAACATGGCTTCGCACGACGCTATTTGGCGTATGTTCTTCTACGGTGCTTCAAGAACGGGGCTACAAGGTGATATCGTCGCTAGAGTCGGAGTGGTATTAATTTCTCCCTCTGGACTAGTAGTCAATCGGACGTATTCTCTTACAGAACCCTGTTCGAACAACATAGTCGAATATAACGCTCTAGTCATTGGACTCCAACTCGCAAAAGAAGTAGGAATCAGTTACCTGGAAGCTTATGGTGACTCACAATTGGTTGTTAACCAGATCCGAGGTTCATACGAGGTCCGCAATGAGGACCTGATTCCCTATTATCAGACAATAATGGCCATTATTACAACCTTGGAGGGCTTCTTTATAGAGAACATTCCTAGACTTCAAAACATCGAAGCCGATGCCCTGGCCGATCTCGTCGCTTCCTTGGTACTCCCAAATAATGCTCATCATCTAGTCGACATAATAGGCCATGAACTGGTCTGCCCTAGGAACACTCTTCAACTGGATATGAGTTACTCCGCCCAAATAACCAACGACATACAAGACTGGAGACGCCCGTTCATCGACTTTACGGTCTATGGAATTCTGCCAGAGAATGTGAAGGAAGCTACCTCCATCAGAAGACGTTCCCTCAGATTCTTCTACAATACGGAGACGAAAATATTCTATCGGCGATCCTATGATGGGCTACTACTAAGATGTATGTCAAATGCAGAAGCCAAAGAAGCCCTGCGTGAAGCTTATGATGGTACTTATGGGGCTCACCAAACTGGCCCAAAATTATAAGATTGCCTTCGCCGGATGGGTTATTACTAGCCTACAATGGTCGCAGATGCAGTTGATTATGCAAAAAAGTGCAAGGCTTGCCAGATCTATGCAGATTTCATACATATGCCATCTGAATTCTTGCACCTGATAATGGCCTCTTGGCCATTCGAAGCATGGGGAATAGACGTCATTGGGCCAATCACCCCGCCATCGTCTAGAGGGCATCGGTTCATACTTGCAATCACCGATTACTTTTCCAAATGGGCAGAAGCGGTTCCATTGGCTGAGGTTAAGACATCGAACGTGATTAGATTCATAAAATATCACGTCATCTATCGTTGGACTACATCGGAGGATTATCCACGACAATGGTCCGCAGTTCGCAAGCCATGCTTTCTATCAATTATGTGATAATAATCGGATCTAGAACATAGCCTCGACAACATATAACCCCTTGGCCAATGGTTTGGCTGAAGCATTCAACAAAACCATAATCAAGCTCCTTAAAAAGTTTGTGTCTGCAAACAAACACGACTGGAATAAAAAGCTTGGTGAGTGCCTATGGGCGTATCGGACAACGATTCGGACGGCTACAGGAAATACACCGTTCTCTTTGGTCTACGGGAGCGAGGCAGTCCTCCTGTTGGAAACTCAAATCCCCTCACTTCGAGTGGCCCTCACCTACCGATTAACGGCGGACGATAACTACCGCCGATGTCTACAGGAGTTAGAAGCATTAGATAAGAAGCGTTTACAAGCTCAACAAAGCATAGAGCTCTACCAAGCGCACATCTCTCGGGCTTTCAACAAGAAAGTCAAGCAGAGGATATTCCAAGTGAGCGATCTTGTCTTGGCCATTCGTAGACTAATGGTCATGACTCACAAGACCCAACCTAAGTGGAAGGGTCCGTTCGTCATCGAGACCATATTCTCTAACGGCGCATACCGCCTCTAAAGCAAAATAGAGACTTGCTTATAATGCCTATCAACGACAAGTTCCTAAAGAAATACTATATCTAAAAGACACCTTCCAAGGATCTCTCGGATTATGGGTTATATACCCGCAGGTATCGCTGAACTTACACTCTGACTTTAAATCTCCCAGATTGTTGAGTTACATATCCTCAGGTACCAATGAACTTACTATCTATTTACTCCAAATGAATTCTCTTGGTCGTATCTATGTACCCCCTGGTCATAGCTTTTCTACCACCAAGAATTTACCTCAAAATCTATTGCCCGTACCACCGGTGCGCAGAAAGGTAATAGGTCCACACAACTTATCCTAATCTATTGCTCGCACTGTCAGTGCACAAAAAGGGTAATAGGTCCACAAAACTCCCCAACAAAAAAAAGCAACCACGTCCATATTACCTTTGAGTTGTTTTTTTCGTCCATCACAAACAAATCTTCCAATGCATAGAACTTCCACGTTGATAGCACCTCTGAGTTGTTCTGTGTATCCCTATAATGCCTATCGCTAACATGTCCTCATTACCTCTGAGTAGAAAGGCTTTATTTTGACCCGTATTTACCACATCCTTATTACCTCTGAGTAAATACGTTGGTTTTCTTTCCACTTATTATCAGTACTCGTATCGCCAGTACACAAAAATGGTGATAAGTCCACAAAAATTTATCCTAATCTATTACTCGCACCATCGGTGTACCAAAGAGTAGTAGGTCCACAAAATATTATTCAAATCTATTTGCTCGTATTTCAAGATGTACAAAAGGACAATAGGACCACAAAAATCCCCTAGTGGGATGTCCTTTACAAATGCTGTATTAGGCCCTCTAGTATAAGCACCACAAAATACCACAAATAGAATGGAGTGAGCATACTCTGGTCATTCAAGATCAGTTACATTCATAGGACTACATCGACAGCAAAGAAAGAAAAATCTGGAAATACATAGTTGGGTTTGACAGCGCTTCGTCTTCAAGCAGTTTTGTGGCCCTCGAAGGGAGTCATGTTTTATTACTAAGAAGCAAACAAAGCTGTTGAATCTCCAAGGAGCTGCTGGGAGGAGGATAAATATAGCATGCTATCCTTCCCTCCATATTGCGGATGCCTTAGCCCCGCTCCCCCAAGGGACCATACCTTCAAAACATGGTCCCGGATGGTGGTTTTGCCTACCTGGAGAGCCGTGAAGGCGCGACGTTCATAACGATGCCTGACCACCGTCCAACTCTCCGAGGTATAAAGGCTCTTCCTACCATCTGGGGAAAACTCTTTCGAAGCATGAAGAGTCCTGAGTTGTTTGATGTGTATGCCAAAAAGGCGTGGGGAAAACTCTTTCGAAGCATGAGGAGTTTGAGCTATCTGATGTAGGCGCCAGAATGTTGTACCTTCACTCCATCACCGACATCGGTCCTGAAGAAGCTTGCCAGCCAGACCCCTACGAAAAAACATGAGAAGAAGGGGGATTCAGCACCGAAAAAATAAAAAACTTTGTTAGGCGGCCTAGCCAGTTAGACGGCCCAGCCAAAACAGAACTCATACAGTCCACAGTTATGAGGCCAGCTTTATGAAGCACTCATGCAGCATTTATACGGCTCAGTTATTATAAAGCGGCTCCGTCATGAAAAACTCATGCGGCCCAATCAGTCACAGGGCGATCATACGACCCAATCCTCCAGTATTTATGCGACCCAATCATAAAGTGCTCATACGGCACCTATGCGGCTCGGTCGTGAAAAGTTCATGTAGATTCATCTTGAGGCACTCAACCAGTTCAAGTTCGGATAAAAAGCAGTTATGCGACTCAGTCCGTGCAGCCCTATATTATAGAACACATGTGGTCCAAACGAGATAGGGCATATATCGACCAAGTTTATAGCAGCGGCAGTATATGACAGCCCCGCGCACGAAATTTTAGTCATCATCTGATCACCAACCTTACCCTTGGGAGAAGGTTGCACATCGAAATGAATGGAAGAAGTGTCTACCGCTCTCGACGGGAAAGCAAGTCTCTCCCCTTTGGCTGCCGCACTAATCAACTTAGAAGCTTTTGGAGCCATAGCAGAAAGTAAAGAAGGTGAAAGAGGAAAGACTCTCTATGAGTGACTCCTATTTATAGAATTACTGAAGAGAGACTCTTCGATTCTTGAGATCATTAAAGATAGAGACGACATTTGGGGACTTTATCCCTAGTAACCGTCGAGCGTCTCTTCGATTTTTGAGATCATTAAAGATAGAGTCGACGTTTGGGAACTTTATCCCCAGTAACCGTCGGCTTCATCTCGAAAATAGATCCATAACCGAGTCAGGAGAATTAAAAACAGCAGTGACAGCTAGCAGACTCCCTGTGGCTCAAAGCGGCCCTGTGACTCAAGATTTGTTCTGCGGCTCAGTACTTCTCTATGACTCAAGTTCGAAAACCACTTCCTGCAACTTGAAGTCTCCCTACGACTTGGCATATTTTTCATACTTCTTATTCAAAGTATTCCAAATTTGTAATTTATAAACTTTGAAGGGGGTCTTGTAGAAACATGAAAAATATAGAGTTCATGTGGGTTACAAATTGCCACATAGGTACATTGGACCAAACAGGTCCGCATAAAGGAAAGCTGCATGATTGTTCAAAGACATATGCGGCCCATCAACGAACAGCTGTAGAAGGAAAATATGCGACCAAGGAGGAGCAGTTCGACTGATAAAGCTGACAAGTCCTGGCAAAACATGACAGTTCTGACACTTTATCAAGAAAGATGAGACGTGGGACGTCACCCAAAAGCTGGGTTCATACGCCTCCATGTGGCCAGAAGAGTGTCATCTAGGCCGCATGACACTTATGCGGCCCAGATTATGCGGCTCCGAAATTTCCAGCAGCTGAGAGTAATTATGATTCAGGCCGCATGCTGGAGTCTCATGCGACCCACATGATTAAAGACTGAGAACACCATATGCAGCGGGGCACGTGGCAATCTGACCAATTCTTTAACTACCCAGATTTGCTCCAACAAAATCCCATTGAACGGACAGATGGCAGCCCGAGAGCGGGCCTTTGCATGCCAATCAGCCACGTGGCCGCAAGCCGTCCATGCGGCTCAAAATCTATCCTATTGTAAATACTAGGGTGCCATACCCCTACAATGGCGGGCAACCTTCAAGAAAAAAAGCAATATCTTCACGAGCTACAGACTGCATCAGATAGTCCATGGAGTAAGGCAGAGTTGATAGAACTTTCCCAAGCCTCCACCGTCACCCCTCCAGAATAAAAACTAAACAATTGTACTTAGATTGTTTCCTAGGCTTTCTTTCTAGGCCTTTTCTTTGTACAAGCGAGTTTGCAATCAATTCCAGTATTTTGTAATACTTGTTGATTTTTATAGCAAACAGTCAACACATGCAGAAGTCTCCAAATGCTGAAATAAAAATTACCAACTTTTTAGAATAGTCAAATTAGCTAGAATTGTCTGTCCTTAAGTCCAATTCTGGACACAGGGACAAAATGGTAATTTTTGGTCAAAATGGTGTCCGCCGTTGGACCCGCTTTACACCGAAAAGCGTGCCAAAGTCTATGGTCTCTAAAGTCATCAAGCTATATGTTAACAGGTCCAGTTTTCCGATAAAAATCCAACCGTATGTCTAAAGTTGGATTCCGACGGGCCGTGCACAAAATTGCCCGTTGAGTCATATCGTGGGGCCGGCAAAACTGTGATCCGGTCAACTGTCTTAGAATCGAACCAAACTTGGCATATAGGACCAAAAATATGATACGGTCCTGTTGGTGCAAGTTTCGTCTCGATCTGACAGACGTGCACAAAGTAATTGGGAAATTTGCACAGAGGCCGATATGGTAAATTTTGACGGATACGCATCAAATTCGTCGCGCACACGCGACCAATTTGAATTCCGTCAAAGCCCACACGTCCATGAAACTGATACGCACCTTTTGATGCTTTCGGTTCATGACCACGTTGTCCGGATTGGCGGGACGCACGTCGTATCAAAGGGTTTTCTACGTTTTGAAAACAGTTTTTCGGGGTGTTTGAAACTGGTTTTTTCACAAACTAATGAACAAAAAATTATGAATAAATATTCGATGTAAAGCCGTTCATATTGATTACAACTCTATTCTTTTAGATTTCTAAAATTCTCGATATCCAGTCAGAAAATCGACTTCCAAAATAGCATTCTGTGACAGTTTTTGTTACCCAGTTATTGTATTTTTTTCTCGATTTGGAACTCGATTTTCGTCGTGAATATCGTGAATTAAGACCATCTACTTAGAGAGAGTTGAAGGGGGTTAGTTTGGGTATATACCTGAGAATATCGTTCGTGAAAAGAACGAACGAGGTGGGAGAACCATCGGCACGAAGTTGGTGTGCAGACGGTTGCTGCTGATTGCAACTGCTAATATCGTCGCTGTTGCGCGCGGCTGCGTGGCCGTGCTGGCCGGCCGGTCGACGGCGAAGCCCAGGCGCACGTGCGGCGGTGTTGGCGTCGGGGTCGCCTGTGGTGGCGCGGGGTGACGACGTTAGGGTTTGCTTGATTTCGATCCCTGTCTAACTCTCGGATATATATATATATATATATATATATATATATATATATATATATATATATATATATATATATATATATATATATATATTGTTCTGTTGTAAAAACAGAGTCGGGCTTGGAAGTCTCGGTTTAGGGTGGGATGGCTGAGCATGGGTTGAATACGAAGAGTTCAGCTGGGCTCTCTTTGGGCTCTTGGGCTGGGGTGATTTAGCCTTAGTTTTATTTCTTTTCTTATTAATAACTAAGTGTATATATACACATATCCGTATATATTTTATATACGTATCAAGATTTAGAGAATAGGTAAAACAAAATTATATATATCTATATATATATATATATATATATATATATATATATATATATATATATATATATATATATATATATACAGGTATATGTAGCCTAAACAAAACCCAAATTCACCAATAACTCCCTAAGAGGATTATTATCCTATTCCCAAGGTAATATAAATTTAAACACCCGATAATGCATATATTATAATTATATAAAAAGAAACTACCAACCGAGCAAATATACATATGCACCCTCTAGTTACATATAAGAAATATTTATGAAATTTATATAACTAAGATATATTAATATACATGTAATGTCTAGTATTTGTCTACTATAAATATATGTACCTATATATTCGCCAGTATATATATAGCCTCGCAGTCTTCACAATCCCAACAAACATTTTCTAAGACATGCCAACATACATTCAGAAACCAAATACCAATACACACATATCATATAAAATGCCTATTTATATAAAATTACTTATTTATCCATTAAGGTAAATACACTAATCATATCACACCCATAATTATCTATATGGGCCTCTTTGGACGTACTATATGTCTACGGGCTTGTGCTTGGTTGGGTTCAGTCTGGGCCAACTTGGTACAACCGGGGCTCCTAAAATCATTTATATTAATAAATAACTAATTAAAATTATTTATAGAGGTTAACTCGTAACTTGGCCTGATTTTCCTAGTTGGGACACACTTATGGCTGGTCTTCCTCGGCATGGCCAATATACTAGTCAAGGCATGCCATCACACTATCCGTGCCACAATTTCTAGTCGTTTTGTGCTCCATATCTCCACAAAGACTTAAGTCATCCACCGTAATAATTAACTAATTAATTATTTATAAAATTCTAAAAATCATATTTAAATCAAATAAGTAATATAAAAATATTACAAAAAATTTCGGGGAGGGGAGCTACAAGTAGTAACCCCCATCTATACAGCTTATACATTATTTCGGAGTACTGGAGTACTTTGGTATACGTAGCTAGCCTGGTCCGTCCCTACTTGCCAGTATTCTAGTTCTGGGGCGTGACATAGGTTTTAGTGGTGGCCCATATAGGTCTGATTTATCAAATATGTAGGGGGTTGCTGGTAGTTATCTCAGTCACAAATCTTCTTCATTGATATCCTTCGTATTTTAATCTACCTCTGTTTCTTCGACTTGATATCTGCTTTGATCATTGATCTTTTCTGTTCCCTCAACTTGATCGTTGTGTCCTTTAACTTTTATGGGCATTGTTCTTAATCTTTCAGACTATCTTGTTTGGGTTCTGCCGATGGAAGGTCAGCAATCTTCTGGTAGGCCAGTTATGGAGGATCAGTCCCAGCATTTAGGGGCAGAGTTCAGAGTTGACCCAAGGGCAGAGATGTCAGCCAGCAGTACCAGATCAGCTAGAGCAGCCAGAGGGTGTTGTTCGAGCGCAGATGGACATGACCGTCGATAGTTATACGGCAGAGTTCAATGGGCTTAGTCAGTTTGTCCCTTCTATGATGGCGACAGAGTTAGATCGGGCGAGGAGGTTCCAGCAGGGACTTCATCCAGAGATTATCTTGGGAGTAGAGCAACATGAGTTGCATACTTTTGATGTCGTAATAAGAGCGACTAGGAGGCATGAGTATGCACCCTAGAGAATTGGGGATAGAGTTGTGGGCCAGAAGAAGCCTCACATTTAGAGGGGATCATCTTTCCAGTCATCGGCACTAGCTCCAGCTGTTCGAGCTTTGACGATTGGATCTCCGAGGGGACCGGCTCCGGCGACTTTGTAAACCCCCTAAATTTCTACTACGGTTTTTTTAAATATTTTTCGTATCAATTTTTGTACTTCGTACGTCGCATACAAGTTCGCATTTTTGTGTGGCGAGCGAGATTTGTATTTCGTATTTGCTCGACGAGTGCGAATATGCGCCGAGGTACATATTTAAGAAAAACATTTTTTTATATAAATTTTATTTTATAGGAAAAGTACATATGATAAATATTTTAATTTCAAAAAGAGTTATTTTATTCGTCATTTAAAAATAAATATTGATTTGGAAATTTTCGTTTATATAAGAGATATTCTAGATATTTGCGAAATTTGAAATTGGTTATTAATCTATTTTGTCATTTACAAAAGCTATTTTTATAATTTAATATTTAAGTAATATCCTTAATTTTCGAAATTAATTTTTTTATATTTATTTAAATATGGAAATGATACTTGAGATTTTGTTGCTTTTAATATTTGGTTAAATATGCTAATTTAAATTAGAAAAATTTTTATTGGAATTTGAATTAAATCAGTGGAGGTTTGTATTGGATTTGGATTTGAACGATTTAAAGTTTAAAACAAATTTAAATTATATTATGATATTTTCTATTGGGATTTAAATCCTCCCAATCCCTATCCAACTGGGTATTCCCACCTCCTATAAAAGGAGAGGTACTCCTCCAAAAATTTTCTATCACAGGTGCATCGTGTCTGTGCCTCATCTACTCCACTATATTTTTTTCCATTACAAATACAAACATCCCTCAGTATCCGACATCTCGGACCTCGACACCATCCGTGTCACGCAGGACACGTTTACCGACTCCCCATACCGACAAACCCAACACCAGCTCCATTGCCACCGTTCTGACTCCACCCGACCCCTGACTTCACCAGAATGCCGCCGACACCATCGCCGCTGTCACCACCCTCACCATTCCCCGTTCCGGCAGCACCCCCACATACCGTCGCCGTTACCACCACCGTCATCACCACCACAAACCACCACAGAAAGGAAAGGAGGAAGAACCCTCACCTTCGCAGCGACCTCGAGCCGCCAGTGAGCCACTCTGCAGTAACCCCGCGAGACCCAGCTCCTCCATCTTCCACCGCCGACGTCCTGCGCCCGGCTTCACCGCCGACGACAGCTTCTCTTCCAGCAGCGAACTCCCCTTCTCCGAGTCACCGCCGTCACCGTACCCGCGCACATGGGACTCCGCCTCCGCCTTCGCGCCAGGCGGCAGCCGCCGTTGGAAACCCCCCATCCGCCTCTCCTTTCCTGTCCTCTCCGGTCACCCCCAATGCCATCTCCTCACTGCCCCGCTGCGAACGGCCGCCTCGCCACGAAACCCTCCATCCGTCGCCTCACAGAAACCCTATCGACCGCCGTACCCCAGCTGGCGTCGACCACGAACAGCCTAGGTCGTCGCCACGCCGTCCTTCGCCGGTCCCCTCCGATTTCTACACCGCCACGAAACTACGGCCGCCGCTCCTTTCTCCGGCGCCAGCAAGCCCAGAGTCCGCCGCGCCACTCGTCGCCGGCGAGATCCCCTTCTCCTCCGTGCCGATCGTCGCCGCGCCGTTGGCCAGTGAGCCTCCGCCTCCGTGCCGGGCGGAGCCGAATCGCTGTAAGACCTCCTTCTCTCTCCCTCTTCCTCTAACTGTTCTCTCTCTCTCTCTCTCCCTCTCGCTGAACATTTGGGAGGAGAAGGGATTAGATGGGTTTTTTTAGATTATTTATTAAATATATTTAACACTGCTACTGTACAGACATTTTATGTACTGATTTCATCATCATTATTATTATTATTATTATCATTATTATTATTACTTATTATTATTATTAAGGTAAATTATTAGAATTACTATGATTATTATTATTATTATTAGTATTCATGTTTTATTAAATGTTATATGTAAATACTATTGGTAAAAAAAATAGGTTTGAGAAATGCATAAATTTCAAAGTTAGTTTTAACTTTAAAAATATTATTCTAGCTTATGTGCGGTATCTAAAAATAATATATTTTTGACAAAGATATTGTTTTTGCCTAAATAATTTATTTATTTATCTAAAAACATGTTTTAGTATTCTACCTAAAATCTTATTTCCAATTTAGAGTATTTGCGTAAAAACAATTTTTGATTTTAGTATTTTCCTAAAAACATATTATGATTAATACAAATCTAGTATACTACACTACCAACTCTCTTTCATTATCATCACAAATCGTGACTAAATCATGCCTTTCTACCTTCTTGTGAATTTCGAACCTTACGCATCCAACATGGCTACTGGACAGACATAACTTGTCGGATTATCTCACCACACCAGGCGACACACCAGGCAAGATACCTTGCCATTATACTGTTTATTTTAGTTGCATATTATTTACATATCACTGTTCATTTATTCTAGTTCTTGATTACTGCCTGCTCAGTGATATTAGTTGTACCTTGTTATTTACCTTTGATTGAATATGGACTTAGAGTTAAGGGACTACCACTAGCTTAGTTCATTGCATAAACTTTGACACTGTTGTGCCACGAGATGTGTGAGTTATGAGTAGCATATAGTCTACGAACTTGTGTGTTGGCTGATCACTGATGCGTGCAGGACGTGTGTTAGGTCTAACTGTCAATAGTTGTGTGTTAGAAGACTTGACGGTTAGTAGTGTTACATGGTCGTGGATGCGACATGATAGGTACATTGGGTGGGGAGAACATTTCTTTATCGTATGGGCTTCGATTGCACTTCCCTTGTAACCCGGAAGCTCCGTTGGAGATACGGGTATGAGCCTCTCAGGTTGGCCACTGTCGTTTTTGAACGTCATGCTCTTAGGTCACTGGTGCCCAAGTGGGGACTATACTAGATCCCATTACAGCCAGGGCTCATGCGACGAAAGGTTTGTTCTTAACTGCATGTTCACTTTAGTATGGTTAGATTACCTTATAGTGTCTTGTCACTTTCTTTGATTGTGGCATATTTTATATTTAGTATTATATGGCATGTTGATGTATCTTGTTACGTCCCTCTGAGGACCTGGTTATCTCGTCAGGTGTGTGCTCTTATGATTTCTGCAGGTGCTCTAGCTAAGGCCATGACTTGCGCTCTATTCTTCGAGATGTTGCTCTTGGATCGTCATCTCCTTCGCTCTACCAAATTCCTTTCCTTGTATAGTTCTTTCTTATTTAAATTAGTTGGTAGTGGATTTATCTCCGCCCGACGATTGTATACATGACAAATTCAAAGTTGCTTTTATATCATTATTTATCTTTGTGGATGAGATTTAGTACCTTGGTTACTACATTTTACAGCCTATGTATATATACGAGGGTCCATATACTTCGTATGTATACAGCTGGCATGATTACGTTCTAGTCCTACGTATTTTGGGACTGGGGCGTTACAGACTTCCCTTCAACAGTCATCTCAGCCGCGTCTTCAGCAGCAGAGGTAGTCTAGTTTAATTGGCTGTTCTTATTGTGGGAAGGTAGAACATGTGCTGTCAGAGTGCCGTAGTGTCACGACCCGCACCCGCTTTTCGGATACGAGACGTGTCCAAGCCAGCCTATGTCGCAGAGTCGACGGTAGAACGCTGTCAAGCCCGCAAGAAAGAAATGCTCAAGAAAAAACATTTGCTGCTCATTCACATTTCTATATTTATTACAACATTTACAAAATTTATATTTAAAGAAGATACAAGATTTTATAATTAATGAAAATAACAACTAGTTCCACTATCTAGGTCGGCCTCAGCATACCCATGTCTTCCCAGTGCTAAGAGTGATCGCGGTTAAACCTAAATTTTTTTGGTTTCCATCAGGAATGGAACAAGTACACAAACCGACGACAATGCAAAAACATAATAGAATTAACAAGACATGAAAATAACATATGAGATATCAAAACTGGAAGATAACTGATGACAGCACGATAGAGAAGAAAACAGGGAAAAACTAATAAAAGACATCTATCTAGGTGGTTTGAAATATCCTTTTCGACATGTGAACGGCTAGGGGGTAAATCCGGCACCTGCACGTGTCGTGTACAGGTGCTATTGTTCACGAATAGACATCATGGGATAGTTCTGGGTAGTCCACATGTCTACTAAGATATTTCTCCTTCCGACTACTCCGTATGATGAGCGTGTCAACAAACAGCAAGATATATGTATAGACATGAAATGAAAAGACTACTATGAATCGGAAACCAATCAGAAAGTGCACTTACCTGAAGTCCTTTGCTGGTGAAACCAATAATAATATACCACTCAATGAGCCACAATCAGTCAAGACATGCAGAAGTCTCCAGATGCTGAAATAAACAGTACCAACGTTCTCAGAATAGTCAAATTAGCTAAGATTGCCTGTCCTTAAGTCTAATTCTGGACACAAGGGCAAAACGATAATTTTGGGCAAAAACGATGTCCGCCGTTGGACCCGCTTTGTACCGAAAGCGTGCCAGAGTCAACGGTCTCTAAAGTCGTCAAACTATATGTCAGCAGGTCTGGTTTTCCGATATGAACCCAACCGTATGTCCAGAGTTGGATTCCGGCGGGCCGTGCATAAAATCGCCCGTTGAGTGGAACTGTGGGCCCGTAAAACGGTAATTTTATCAAATGTCTCAGAATTGGACCAAACTTGGCATACAGGACCAGAAAAATGATACGGTCCTGTTGGCACAAGTTTTGTCTCGATCTGACGAGCGTGCACAAAGTAATTGGAAAATTTGCACAGAGGCCGATACGGGAAATTTCGACGGATACGCATCAAATTCGTCGCGCACACGCGAGCAATTTGAATTTCGTCAAAGCCCACACGACCACGAAGCCGTTACGCAACTTTCGATGCTTACGGTGCACGACCACGTCGCCCGGATTGGCGGGACGCACGTAGTGTGGATGGTTTTTCAAGTTTTTGAAAACAGTTTTTCTCAGTTTTTTCCTGATTTTCAAATTAGTTTTAAACAGAATTTAATACACTAGAAAAAAACTAAAAGTGGGGTCTCAATCTTGGTTTGGTTGTCTACCAGACTGTTCAAGCGCTTTCCAAGTTTCGCAATATCCTGGTCGTAAATCGACCGCCAACTTTGGGTTTTGGGACAGATTCTAAATCCAAAAATCGAGATTTTTCTCGGTTTTGGGACTCGGTTTTCGTCGCGTACGAAGCGAGTTAATTCAAACTATTTGAAGTGGTGGATAGCCGTATAGGTTGTCTTCATATCGAACCAATTAGTTCGAGAAACGATGAGGAGACGAGCGAGTGGGATACCTGCGAAGTTGGGGTTCGGGGCGGTTGCTGCTGCCATTGCCGATCCCTAGCGCGCGCGTTGCATCCGCGCGGCCATGGCCACGCGCGACGGCGCACTGGGTAGCGCGCGTGTGTCGACGGAGGCGGGGCGAGGTCTGGGGAAGGATGTTAGGTGTCGGCTAGGGTTCCGCTCCTCTGTTTTCGCGTGTATTAAGTAGAGTCGGGTTGCCGCTGCTTTATATTTCCGTGGGAAATAGTTTGCATCCGGGTGGTCTGGGTTAGGCTTGTTGGGTTTGAGATTGGAAAGCTGCTGTGAGCCTAGCTGGGATGGGTACGTGGGCCTGGGTAATAATTTAATTAAAAGGGGAGGTCTTGCTAGTAGCCTAGAACAGAAACAAAAGATCTGTGACCCAAATGCAGTCCCAAATAATACATCATATGAATATGGAATGTTGCATCACAAACATATTATTGAAATGATGTCAACCAATAAATATATATATATATATATATATATATATATATATATATATATATATATATATATATATGTATATATATATATATGTATATGTATATAAATATATATATAAATATATATATAAATATATATATATATATATATATATATATATATATATATATATATATATATATATATATATATATATATATATATATATATATATATATATATATGTATATTTAATCTATAACTATATACATATATACATATATATATACATATATATATAAATATATATATATATATATATATATATATATATATATATATATATATATATATATATATATATATATATAATATATATATATATATATATATATATATATATATATATATATATATATATATTTTATATATATATATATATATATATATATATATATATATATATATATATATATAGTATAACAATATTCATAAAAATCTAAATAAAAACCAATATTATCTATTCCTAGAGTAGGCCCTATTTGTGTATGTATATGACTATCTATAATAATATTTAATTGAAAAATATAATGTAACCCATAATAATGAAATAAAATTATATATATAATAACCTCAATAAAATAATAATAAATATAACAAAATTCAATAAAACTATAATGGTATATATATACCATTATGCGTAGTCTAGCAATCCCAAAATGCACAAAGACCCATTTTATGCAAGTGTCATTGAATATCAACCAATAATAATATTTATAATATTTAAATTACGAATATTTAGAAATAATCATTAAATCATTAAAACGGAATATAACACACTCATACCAATTTCCATCAACACGAATGTCATCGGACGCCCCGCATGACTACATAGGCTTGGGCTTGGTACGGGTCTAGTCCGGGCTGGTTTGGTACAACCGGGTCTCCTAATGTCAAATAATATTAAATATAAACAATTAAACTATTTATAATGGTCATGTCACAACTTAGCCTGGTTTTCCTAGTTAGGGCATCACTGTGGCTTGGCCTTCCTTGGCATGGCTAATACACTAGTCAAAGCACGTCACTGCACTATCCGTGCCATGATTTCTAATCACCTTGTACTCAATTCCTAATAATGACTAAAATCATCTACCGTAATAATAAACTAAATAATTATTTATAATAATCTAAAATCACCAATTAAATAAAATAAAAATATTTAAAATTTCTGGGAAGGGGAGCTACAAATCTACCCACCTTAAAATAATTTCGTCCTCAAAATTCTAACTCATAAACATGCCAAAAATTCAAAAATAAAAGAATAAGTCCACTATTACCACAATCTTTTCAAATTTAATTTTTCAGAAATATTTATACCTCCTCCTAGCCATTTCGTAATTATGAATACTGGAGGACTTCTACCCACCTTTGGTCGCATTACTCCATCAAATCTTTTGTCGCTAAAACTTTATAATCTTCCAACTAACTGCTAAAATTTCTACCAATAGATATCTACTGTACATGGCATTTATAATCCTCTCTTATCTATCAAGCAACCCAAAATTTAACAAGCAACAAATTTACACAAGTAGCTATGGAATATTGATAAATTCTAATAAATATGCCCATTCGTTGCTCTGCAGCAGGAAGGACGAAAAGATAAGGAAGAATAATCGAGAGCAAATATGATGTTTCAGAGCGGTAGAAAGTTTTCAATGATGCAGATAGAAAGAGTGTTTATGAACCTATAGTCTTATTCGCTAGATTGGGCTACTCTAATCCAGTCACTTGCTGCCTCGAAGAAACCTTCGCTTCTTAGAGGGGCTTGCAATCCGTGCAATACGGAGATTTCGTTCTCGACATTTTAAACAAGGTTCTATAATGGAACAAAATTTGAGAAATCAAGATGGTGATCTTTTCCGTGGTTATTTAAACACACGAACAAGGAATATAAGTACAATACAAGATTGTATCACGACTTCCAAGTAAGGGTTACGAATGTCTTCATAGTATAAGAGGTGGGGACTACATAATAGGTATAGGGACCTATTTCAATTAGTTCGGTCTTAGTCCGAATATGGCGGTATATATGGATGGATTTTACTGGGTCTTAATGGGTTCTCTAATTGGTTATCACTCGTTGGTTTGATGAACATTGGGTTTCAATCTATATGGACTGGACAAGATCCCAATGATAAAGCTATTCCTACTGGATTAGGGTATCCTAGAATAGGTTTCTATCCAAGGGGTTGAGCTAGTTGCCCGTTAGGATGGCTAGCTAGGTTTATAAAGCCCAAAATGCGCCTTCTATGACTCTTGTGTTTAAGTAGCACATGAGGCCTCAATTGGGTGGCACACTAGTAGCATGTGCATAGTGGGTTTCGAGTAGATCACAACCATATATTGGTCGAAAGGTTCGAGTCGAGGTTGAGGCTCTAGTAGAATTCGGAAAATATATCGATATTACGGTAAAGGTTATGACTAATCCTTTTACCCTGAAAGTCGTACCCAAAAATAGAGTACAAGGGGACGAGTTTGAGTGGGACATGATATACCTAGATAAAGGTGGACTCGTCTAGATCTTGTATATAAAATCTGTTGGAAGGTAACAGCTGGCCTCGTGCTCCGAATATTAATAGCACGGTCTGGGACACAAAATGATCTAGGTGGAAAGTGGGAGTCTATGGGGCACTAATTATCATCCTAATGGAAATTGTTCTAATCAATCGGTAATCTTCGTATATCCCAAAAATTTTAGAATGCTTACAGTCTACCCACCTTAGGACCTAGGACATGGTTTTAGGAATAATGAGGTTAGAAGAATTTCGAAGTTCGGGTATTGTACCTCGACTCTGGTTAATAAAGAATAAGGTACGGCATAACAGGATACCGTAGGTATAAGTCATGTCAAGGATCGTTCCTCAATAAATGGAGAACGAGTAACTCAAGGCAAGGTTCCTGTCACAGGGCTGGCCGATGGTAGCTATACTTGCGTATACAACCATCATAGCCATGGGGAATACTCTGTATCTATCTATCAATTACGAGCTTTCGTCTTTCCAAATCAGTGAAAGACAAAACCAATAAGGAGTTCAAGAGAGGGGTCACTGAGTACAATTACGTGATTCAAAGGCAAAAGTATTATTTCAAGAGGGATTGTCAAAGCAGTCGCGAATGAGATCCTAGATACCTCTATATCTCATTCCACGTAGTGTAATTAAATGAAGAGCGAACCAAATGCATCATGGTTGATCAGACCGTAATACACCGATTCTGATTAGACAATATGTTAGCGGGCGTCCCCAATAAATATGTATCGAATCAAGCTCGATAAAAGAGCAAGCTTGCAAAAACTAGGTTGTAATAGCAGCATTGGCCAAGAGAGTCAAAATATAAATATGTGAGATTTTTGAAAGGAGGCACCAGTAGTTCGAGTTTTGAGAGAATCAAATCTAACTCGAGATTCGTACACGATTAACAGAATCATAAATCATAAATCAATTCCTTACAGTAAAATAGAATTTAAAATAGACAATTCTAACTTATTATATAAAATTTATATCTAAATAAGAAAATTGAACAGTTTATCAAAATTAATGCCTTAATTCTAGGCAAGTCTAACATACCAAACGAATAGTATATCCACATTGGATCACATTGTCATATCAAAAGTAATAGTGTACCTATAGGGATCTAGCAAGCTATCTAAATTGCATGGCCTATCTAATAACCTCAACTACCCAACGGTCAATTTAAACAAGGGACTCCTAGTCCTAGTTATTCTCCTAAATTATTTTAATCCTAATTATGAATAAGCATTTTCTGGGCACAGGCTCGCAATGGTATGACTAACTTAAGTACCATCACGGGTTCACAATCTTTTACGAAAACTGACCTACATGGGCCACCATAAAAACTTGTCACGACCCGTCCCGCTTTTCGGATATGAGACGTGTCCAAGCCAGCCTATGCCGCAGAGTCGGCGGCAGAACGCTGTCAAGCCCGCAATAAAGAAATGCTCAAGAAATAACATTTGGTGCTCATTCACATTTCTATATTTATTACAACATTTACAAGATTTATATTTAAAAAAGATACAAGATTTTATAATTAATGAAAATAACAACTAGTTCCACTATCTAGGTCGGCCTCAGCATACCAATGTCTTCCCAGTGCTTAGAGTGATCGCGGCTAAACCTGAAAAATGTTGGTTTCCAGTCAGGAATGGAACAAGTACACATATCGATGACTATGCAAAAATATAATAGAATTAACAAGACATGAAAATAACATATGAGATATCAAAACTGGAAGATAACTGATGATATAGCACGATAGAGAAGAAAACAGGGAAAAACTAATAAAAGACTTCTATCTAGGTGGTTTGAAATATCCTTTTCGACATGTGAACGGCTAGGGGGTAAATCTGGCACCTGCACGTGTCGTGTACAGGTGCTATTGTTCACGAATAGACATCATGGGATAGTTCTGGGTAGTCTACATGTCTACTAAGATATTTCCTCTCTCGACTACTCCGTGTGACGAGCGTGTCAACAAGCAGTAAGATATATGTATAGACATGAAATGAAAAGACTACTATGAATCGGAAAGCAATCAGAAAGTGCACTTGCCTGAAGTCCTTAGCTGGTGAAACCAATAATAATATACCACTCAATGAGCCACAATCAGTCAAGACATGCAGAAGCCTCCAGATGCTGAAATAAATAGTACCAACATTCTTAGAATAGTCAAATTAGCTAGGATTGCCTGTCCTTAAGTCCAATTCTGGACACAGGGGCAAAACGATAATTTCGGGCAAAAACGATGTCCGCCGTTGGACCCGCTTTGTACCAAAAAGCGTGCCAGAGTCAACGGTCTCTAAAGTCGTCAAACTACATGTCAACAGGTCCGGTTTTCCGATACGAACACAACCATATGTCCAGAGTTGGATTTCGGTGGGCCGTGCACAAAATCGCCAGTTGAGTGGAACCGTGGGCCCGCAAAACGGTGATTTTATCAACTGTCTCAGAATTGGACCAAACATGGCATGCAGGACCACAAAAACGATACGGTCCTGTTGGCGCAAGTTTTGTCTCGATCTGACGAGCGTGCACAAAGTAATTAAGAAATTTGCACAGAGGCCGATACCGGAAATTTCGACGGATACACATCAAATTCGTCGCGCACATGCGACCAATTTGAATTCCGTCAAAGCCCACACGACCACGAAGCCGTTACGCAGCTTTCGATGCTTGCGGTGTACGACCACGTCACCCAGATTGGCGGGACGCACGTCGTGTGGATGGTTTTTCAAGTTTTTGAAAACAGTTTTCTCAGTTTTTTCCTGATTTTCAAATTAGTTTTAAACAGAATTTAATACACTAGAAAATAAACTAAAAGTGGGGTCTCAATTTCGGTTAGGTTGTCTACCAGACTGTTCAAGCGCCTTTTCAAGTTTTGCAATATCGTGGTCGTAAATCGATCGCCAACTTTGTGTTTTGGGACAGATTCTAAATCCAGAAATCGAGATTTTTCTCGGTTTTGGGACTCGGTTTTCGTCGTGTACGAAGCGAATTAATTCAAACTATTTGAAGTGGTGGATAGCCGTATAGGTTGTCTTCCTATCGAACCAATTAGTTCGAGAAACGATGAGGAGACGAGCGAGTGGGATACCTGCGAAGTTGGGGTTCGGGGCGGTTGCTGCTGCCATTGCCGATCCCTCGCGCGCGCGCATTGCATCCGCACGGCCATGGCCACGCGCGACGGCGCCCTAGGTAGCGCGCGCGTGTCGACGGAGGCGAGACGCGGTATGTGGAAGGATGTTAGGCGTCGGCTAGGGTTCCGCTCCTCTGTTTTCGCGTGTATTAAGTAGAGTCGGGTTGCCGCTGCTTTATGTTTCCGTAGGAAATAGTTTGCATCCGGGTGGTCTGGGTTAGGCTTGTTGGATTTGAGATTGGAAAGCTGCTGTGAGCCTAGTTGGGATGGGCACGTGGGCCTGGGTAGGAATTTAATTAAAAGGGGAGGTCTTGCTAGTAGCCTAGAACAGGAACAAAAGATCTGTGACCCAAATGCAGTCCCAAATAATACATCATATGAATATGGAATGTATGCATCACAAACATATTATTGAAATGATGTCAAGGGCTACTTAGCACAGATGGTGGGGCTGCTAATTCGTTTTCTTTTTCTTTTCCTTATTATTTAATCTATATATATATATATATATATATATATATATATATATATATATATATATATATATATATATATATATATATATATATATATTTCTATGAATACTAGTATAACAATATTCATAAAAATCTAAAATAAAAACCAATATTATATATTCCTAGAGTAGGCCCTATTTGTGTATGTATATGACTATCTACAATAATATTTAATTGAAAAAATATAATGTAACCCATAATAATAAAATAAAATTATATATATAATAACCTCAATAAAATAATAATAAATATAACGAAATTCAATAAAAACGATAATGGTATATATACCATTATGCGTAGTCTAGCAATCCCAAAATGCACAAAGACCCATTTTATGCAAGTGTCATTGAATATCAACCAATAATAATATTTATAATATTTAAATGACTAATATTTAGAAATAATCATTAAATCATTAAAACGGAATATAACACACTCATACCAATTTCTATCAACACGAATGTCATTGGACGTCCCGCATGACTACATTGGCTTGGGCTTGGTACGGGTCTAGTCCGGGCTGGTTTTGTACAACCGGGTCTCCTAATGTCAAATAATATTAAATATAAATAATTAAACTATTTATAATCGTCATGTCATAACTTAGCCTGGTTTTCCTAGTTAGGGCATCAATATGGCTTAGCCTTCCTTGGCATGGCTAATACACTAGTCAAAGCACGTCACAGCACTATCTGTGCCATAATTTCTAATCACATTGTACTCAATTCCTAATAATGACTAAAATCATCTACCGTAATAATAAACTAAATAATTATTTATAATAATCTAAAATCACCAATTAAAAAAAATAAATAAAATAAAAATATTTTAGCATCCTTTCAGCCAACAGTTCTCGTGAGGCCTCAGTAGTATGCTCAGGCTCAGGCTCAGTTCGGAGATGGAGAAGTCGGCAGTAGAGGGATCCAGTATCCAGAGGTCATATCCGAGGTTACACAATTTCCTTTGAGTAAGCATTAGCAGCATGGGAGTTGGTTACTGTTACCATTCTAAGTCTCTCTCATTCAATTTTAGTATTTAATTCTGGTATTTTGCATTCGTTTATATCTGCACGATTTGTAACACGAGTTGGATGGAAGCCTGAGACATTGTCTGTAAGATTGAATATACTTACTGGTAACGGTCTAGTAGGAATAGACCAAGTATATGCCTCGTGTAGAGTCATAGTGTGCGGGAGGGAGTTTTCTACTAGGCTGATAGAGTTTTCTATGGGCGATTATAATGTCGTCCTAAGCATAAATCTGGTTGAGTGCTTGACACGCTTTAATAGATTGCCACATTGGCAAGGTTATCTTTCGTGTTCATGGTAGAGAGAAGTTCTCATTCTCAAGAAACGAGGTAGAGTCTTCTTTAGTGGTCTTACTGATGGCAGTTCCAGAGGAGGTGCAGTTGCCCAGAGTGGTTTATGAGTTTCCAGAAATATATCCCAAAAAGCTTCTAGGTATGCCTCGAGTTTGGGAGATTGAGTATTATATTAATTTAGTTCCAGGAGCAGAGCTAGTATCAGCGAGAGTCTACTGGATGTCTCCTTCAGAGTTGTTGGTGTTGTATCAGTCTATTGAGGAGCTTAGGACCAACGAATTCATTCATCCCAGTGGATCGCCTTGGGGAGATCCAGTCCTTCTTGTGAAGAAGAAGGATGGTTCATCGTGTATGGTTAATGACTATCGTTAGCTTGATGTAGTGACCGTAAAGAACAAGTATCCCTTGCCCAGGATAAATGACTTGTTCGACCAGCTTAGTGGAGCAGCTATGTTTTCGAAGATCGATTTATGGTCTGGGTACCATCAGATCAGAGTCAGAGAGCAGAATATATCCAAGACGACATTTAGATCTCAATATGGCCATTGGGAGTTCTTTGTTATGCCTTTTAGAGCAACCAATATGCCAACAATCTTCATGAATCTCATGAATAACATCTTTATGTCCCACTTAGACCAATTTGTGATAGTGTTTATCGATGATATCTTGGTCTACAGTCAGACTGAGACAGAGTACGAGCAGCATCTTTACGTGGTTCTCCAGATGTGTCAGGACCATGAGAAGAACTATCAGACGTATGATCCTGAATTAGCAGTGGTTGTGTTTGTCCTCAAGACATTGGAGTCATTATCTGTATAGGGATCGAGTCAAGATTTTTACCCAGAGGGATTTACGTATGCAGCAGAGGAAATAGCTAGAGTTGGTGTCAGATATTGATATTGACCTTCTATACCATCTAGGAAAGGCAAATGTCGTTGTAAATGCTTTGAACAGGAGACCCAGAGTCTATTTTTTGATGGAGCAGCATCACCTTCGGAAGGATCTGCAGGAGATATGCATAAAGGTAGTACTACCTGGTGAAACAACTATGATGGCGGGCCTGTAGGTGCAGTCTACTATTTGCCATAAAATATAAAAGAACAGAACAATTATCGGAGGACCGGACTTTTACTTCACGTTACAAACTCGCTTGTACAAAGAAAGCCTAGGGACGAAAACCTAGGTATAGCAGTCTAAGTACAATTATTTATTTTAGATTCTGGGGGGTGACGATAGAGGCTCGGAAAGGCGACGGCAGTCCTGCCTTACTCCTTGGACGATCGGTATGCAGCCTTGGCTCCTGTGAAGAGATGGTTGGCGTTGATGAAGAAATGCTCTTCTTGCTCTCCCTCTATTATTCTTTTGGCTTCTCTCTCTCTATGTGTAATTTCTCTCTGATTATTGGAGGAGTCTCTCTGTATATCTTGCAAGGGAATGGCACCTTGCTTATTTATAGGAGTGGGGGCATCATTAGGGTTTGGATGATTACCCATTCTCAAAGTGGCGGCGGCCTGATGTTTAATCAATCTGGACCATTAGTTTTAAGCGTGAAGGATCTGGGCCATAAATGGGGATAGTATTGAATCCTGTGAATGATTAATGCTGATTGCTTCAAATCTTCATGATTGGTTGTGTCAAGCTTGGATTTCTCACCACGTGTCCCATTGGCTTGATCATGAATGATATGACCTGATCTCATTAATTATGAGGATAACGTTAAATATGGTCATTGGGATCTGGTAAATCTCTGATTGATTTGTATCTCATAATCATCCTTGCTACCAGCTGTCAAGTCTTGGGGGTAATTGAATCTCTGCCACGTGTCTTAATGGTGGACTCTGCCAGAGCCGCATGATGTCCATGAACCGCATGAGACAGCATCTCAGCGAGCCGCATAGGTATAGTACTTGGGAGCCGCATGGGATGGCTTCTTGGTGAGCCGCAGGAAGATGATTCTTGCCAGCCGCATGAAGCTGTTCTTCAATTGAGCCACATAGGAGTAGCCACGTGGCAATCTCGGATCGTATCAGAGATTTTCTTCCGTTCCCGAAGAGTCTATCATTATGACAGGACCATCATGACACTTCATGTCAGAGCCGTCAGCTGTCAAATTATGGCAGAGCATTGAATAAGGCCATTACTCGATGGCCAGCTGTGTGAAAGGATCCCATTGGGACACGTGGTATTGATCGAGCCGTAAATCTCTATTGGTCGTATGTGAGTCGTATGTACTTCTGAGCCGCATGCGACTGGAGGACTCTTTGAACCGCATGGGATTGTCCCTATGTAAGCCGCATGGACTCTTCTGTCCCAAGCCGCATGAGACTGAGAGTCTCTCTGAACCGCATGGGACTGCTCCTGTATGAGCCGCATGGGGTTCTCCTGTTCCGAGCCGCATAGACCATCATTCTGATATTTTCTATGCTTCTACAAGACCCCCTTTAAAGTTTTCAATTTGCAAAATTGAAATACTTTGAATAAGAAGTATGGCCTTTGTTGACCACATAAATGGTTCAGCCGTATGGATTTATCTAGCCGCATGAGCTGTTAGGCCGTATAGACATTTTGCTACGTGTCCCAACCACGTGTGCAAATCTTCTGCATTAAATGCCCTTGATTTATTTTTTTGAATTAATGCCGCCTTTTGGGGGAGGATCCCAAGGGTCAGTTTTGTTTTGACCGAAGCATTTTTGCCTTTTATTCTTTTAGGCGGCGTGCAGATCGAGGCGTTTGTTGATTTTTGAGCCTCCTTCGCCTATAAATAGGAGTAATTTTATTCTTTGAGGGTTTCTTTACCTTCTCTCTTTGCTCGAACTCCTTGTTGCCGACTTTCTTTTCGTCTTCTCCCATCAACGATCGGCAATGGCTCCCAAGAAGACTATCACTGCTACGGGCAAGAAGGCCGCATCGTCGTCTGCGGCAGCGAAGGGCAAGAAGGCCGCGTCTTCATCGACTGCAGCGGCGAGCGTGGCGGCTCCTCCGTCGACTGACGTGCCTATTTTTCACCCCGACGTTCACCCGCCTATTGCTGGTAGGACCATCAACATGAACTGTCATGGCTACGTCGCATATTTTATGCACGAGCCTGTATTTCCAAGTATGCTGCGTGTCCGACTCATGTTCGAGCCGCATGGGATATGACCCAGGCCTGAGCCTCATGAAAGTTGTTGTTTGCAGCCGCATAACTACTTTATCATCAGGACAGCATAAGCTCATCTGGACTGGACCGCATTAGCTCTTTCAAACTGAGCCGCATAAGCCTATTTCGAACTGAACCGCATAAGATCATTTGAACTAGACCGTATAAGCTCATCCGCACTGAACCGCATAAGCCTATTTCGAGTCGGACCATATAAGCTTATTCGAATTGGACCGTATGGGCTCATCCGAACTGAACCGCATATGCTCCTTTCGAACCGAACCGTATAAGCTCATTCGAATTGAACCCACATGAGCTCATTTTGAACCAAACCGCATAAGCTCATTCGAACTGAACCACATGAGCTCTTTCAAACTGAGCCGCATAAGGCTATGCTGAACTAAGCTGCATAAGCATCGAGTAGTTGTGTTTCGGCTATCTTTTTGACTTGTTTTTTTTTGTTTTTCTTCAGTGAATCTGCCAGTAAATCCTGTGGGGGAACTTATAGTGGGCTCAAATCAGTTCGCCTTGGGCGTGCGTCGTGATGACTTAATTAAGCATGTGCTGAATCAATTTCCTGCTAATGAGCCTTCGGAGAGGTTGAACGCCATCGAGAATCAGGCCCTCCATTATCTCCGTGCCATGATGAACACTGGAAAGCTGGATGGATTATACCTGAAGCCTTCATTCCTCTTTGGAGACGCTTTAATCATAAAGAATCCCCGAGTATTAGAGATTTCTGAGAACTGGGATTTTTCTTTGGATGGGATGGCGATCCATATTCCTCTCATGGAACATCATTATCCTCTGTCGTGGTTCAATATGGTGTTGTTGGACAGGAAGATGGTGTGTAACTTAACTCCTACCCAATCAGGGATGTTGATGGGTAACATCCATTATAACCCGAACATGCGGTCAGCGTACGCGGGTAAGGATTCCGTCCTCCGGTATATGATGGGTCTGGCCCCAGGCTCTTTTATGAATGTATACGGTCCCAACTTCACACTCACTCAAGCTGATACATTCCTGAATCGGCTCGCTCGTAAAAAATCTTATCCCGTTGGCAGACTGACATTGCTGAACTGGATAAACCCCACTTCTATGTGGGCCCAGTTGACCACTTGGGTTCTGCAGACCTACGGAACATTCCTGCGGGAGGTAGGACTTTATCATGCCATTCGGGGCACTCATCACGGGCTTCCTATCAATAAATCATTGTTCGTGGTGCTCTTGGAGATGTATAACCGGCGAACGGGGACGTTCTTTGCACCCGGAGGGGAGTTGGGGCTTGCTCTCCATGAGATGTATACTGTCTTCAAACTTTCGTGGGAGAACGAGCCTTTCGAGGTGTATACCCCATCGAATGAGGAGTTCGAGGACTTGAACCGACGACTCCCAGGTTTTGTTGCGATGTATCAGGAGTTGCTGTGCCATCATAGTGCTTGTCACCTGATGCTATAAAAACGGTGGATAGCTCAGAAGGGACCGCTCCCCACACCATATCCTGGGTCAATTATCTTTTTAAAGTTGACCCTTCTGGCGAAGTTACTCCTCGAACCCCTCGAACGTATGGAGAGATAAAGGACCTGATGTCGAGCGTCAAGAAGTCGCAGTCCAAGAGCGACATATTCGGGAGTCAAACTGACTCTCTTAGCTATTTTTACTATGGAACCACACAGATGTCAAAGAAGGCGCTCCTGGCTGGATTTTTAATGATATGGCTACGGAACTGCGTAGTCTCGGGAGGGGCAGGTTCTATTGAGAGGATCAGTCGCCACTTCATTCTCCCTGCCGTTAAGCTGGTATTTGGAGTTAGACTGGCCCTTCTTCCTGCTATGGTGTGTAGCATACACCATGGTCTTCGAACATTCTCGTCCAAGGTCATTGCGCACAAGAAGATGCTGGACTTTGAGCGCATAGAGCTGCCTTTCCACTATTTGATGGGGTGGTTGGCGATGCACTACAAGTCTTTGATGGGACCTGGAATAGCGGAAGATGCTACAGATGAAGACGCTTTCCTTTTCAAATGCCATCGCCGGTCTTGGGAATACAATACTATGCCAGCTTGTCGGAGGGCGCTGGCGAGGGTGGATGGGTGTGACTTTTTTGTGTCTGTTTCTCATTTTTCTGATGAGGAGGTGAGGAATGTATACCTTGATGGTACCGGACCTTCTCACTTTCTGTCTCCAAATATGCTCACCTGGTTGCGCAACATCCGCCCCGCGCATCTGGTTTATCGTAATCGCGATAATGTGTACCTGGAGCCCTACCTACCTAGTAGGTTTTCTTGCCAATTTGGCTATAGCCAGTTATTCCTTGATTGTCCTAACCCTTGTTTGGGCTTTGAAGGTAGCGTCCTTGATGGTGTCAGGGCGTGGAATTATTATGACGCTTATCATACTCGGGCCAGCTTCTCGGTCCCCTATGCTAAGGCGCCAAGGGAAATTTTGTACGTGGTTGCTTTGTATCATGTTATGGCGAACAAGCCTCCTGTTAATTTCGATCCGAGTATTAGTTTCATCGTGGGTACCGGTTTAGAGGAGAAGCCCAAGGGGGCTAAGGCTAGAAAGCAACTAGCGCTCCAGACTCCCCTCCCTGAATCAGAATCTTCTGAGTCGGCTGAGGAGGATGATGATCATGATAGCGGAGACTCCCTTTCTGGTGGGGGTGAAGAAGTAGCGGATCAACCGCTTCCCACACCCGATGAACTGGCGGAGGATCCGTTACTTGCTACACAAGAGGAAGTAGTGAGAGAAGAACGGCCTCCCGCTGTGTCTGGTCCCTCACGTAAACGAGTCAGACGTGAGTCCTCTGACAGCAGAGCGACCTTTTCCGTGAAGAGAGCTGCCGTTAGGTCTCGTGGATTACTTATTACCGAGAGGGGTGAAGAAGCAGACGATGTTCCGGAGGTAAGACCAAGTCGGAGCCATCTCTTTGTTGTGGTTTTCTTTTCTCTTGGAGATATGACCTGACCATTTTTTCTTTGTAGGCGTCTGACGAACCAGGCTCTCCTGAACCGTCTGTCGCCCCTGGAGTTGATCCGGTCCTTGCTGCTTTGATTAGCGACATGTGTGCTGCGGTCCTTTCTGCGTGGGCTCTCTCAGCGGCGGCCGAGGATTTCCATGTTGCTGAGGCCCCAGTCCGGGATGACGAAGGTTCCCTCGGGCCTGCCTCCGAGGTTGCTAAATTTCTGCAAGGTGACGCCGCTCTCGTTGCATCCCCTTCCGAGAGAGGAGGGGCGGAGGAGCCTATTATCCCTGACTCGGAGACTGCTGGTGAAGAGGCTGCGGTGGCTGTAGGCGAACCTCAGCCTCCACACTCCTCCACTGGTAAGATAAGCCAAATATTGACTAGTGAGGGGGCTTATTTGCTCTACCAACATATCCTCCGGGTCAAATCGCTTCATGGTTGCCTTGGCCCTACAGGTCCTGACCCTTTACTTTCCACCGCGGATGTTCTTGGGGAAGGTTCGGCCCGTCGTGGTCTGGAGGAAAGAAGCATTTCCTCTTCTTCGCCGTCTCATGTCGAGGGGCCTCTCGCCAGCTCCGGGCAGATGGGAATGGAGCTGGCGATGGTCTCCGCCTCATCCTCTGCTGATTATACGGCTCCAGAGATTGACCTCTCGACCCTGCCGAGCATTCAAGTTCTGTGAGCTACCGAAGAGGAGTTGGCCGCTGTTTATGCGTCCTTCCGTACGGAGTTTGTTTCTCTTGTGGCAGGAGCGGCAGATTCTGTTGCGTCTTCTTCAGCGTTGTCGGCTACACTCCCGTTGACACCGGCTTCTTCGGAGGCTCTGGACGAGGTGACGCAGGATGTGGTTGACAGCTTCTATCGCCACTTAAAGAGGGATGTAGATGCTGTTGTAGAACGGGGGACCCCTTTTACTCTGTCTCTGCGGTGCGCTCGGGGCCAGGTTGCAACTTTGAAGTCTCTTCCTGGCGGGGTGGGATTGGCTGTACTCCTGGAGCCTAAGTTGGCAGAGGCTGATCAGCTTGTGACCCAATTGCTGGCGATACGGCAGGCGGGCTTGCCTGCTGCGATTGATCGGGAGCGGGGCTTCCTCATTGCTGCTCGGGATAGGATCAAGCTCGTTCGATATACTGCCGGGCCAGTTGTGCAGGGAGACCTTGACAAGTTCTCCGCTTCGTATGACAGGCTGGGTCGTCGAAGTCAGGCTTGTCGGGGTCGGGAAGAGTCTGCTTCTCATGGAATCGCTGACACAAAGGAGCGGATTCTCGTACTCCAGAGGGAGTTGACCTTCTTAGAGTCAGAGCTGGAGGCTGCTCGTGCGGAACATGAGTAGATTGCCCGGGAGGCCGAGAGGGTTTCCCGATCTTTTGTCAACCTGGAGCGGGCCTTTAAGAGATTCGAGGATAACTGGCAAGCCCATGCTCAACTGGAGGACGAGGCGGTGCTGACTCGAGAGGCGGAGCGTCGAGCTACCCAGAGGTTTGAGCGGTCGGTTGTCTTACTGACGGACCGTCTCAGGGTGTTATGTGCCCTGGAGCAGTGATCAACTTTCTGTTTTTCTTTTACTGTTGTTTTCTTTTTCGTCTTTTTGTTTTGATTTTGTAAAGGATGCGATCCTAAATGATGTAGCACTTTGAATTTTGAATGAATGAGCATGTTTCAACTCATCTTCTCTTTCTTGTACTTGTGGTGTTCGTGGAACTGGACTTGCTAGAGGATTATTTGTAGACCTGTTACCCTAGGCGTACCTTGATTTTAGGTACGGATAACAAGTTTGGTCAGGATATCTGGAACAGCCATGGCAAAGTGGTCATGGGTGCTCTCGGTATTGGAAAAAAGAATGCCGTAGAGCAGCTGGACTCCCGGGGCATGGTGAGATGGTAGATTTATGCTAAGAAGCTTAGCAAGGGATATTTGTGGACCTATTATCTTTGGCGTACCCTGGTTCAGGATACGGATAATGGGATGGAAGGAAACTAACATATTTGCTCAGAGGTTATGAGGACATGGCAAGCATGAGGGTTTTACCGTGGAATTTTCCTACTCAGAGGTAATGAGGACATGGCAAGGGAGACTTCACGGAAGATATTTGTGGTCAACAGCGAACATTTGTGGTCAACAGAGGACATTTGTGGTCAATAGAGGACGTTTGTGGTCAACAGAGGATATTTGTGGTCAACAGAGGACATTTGTGGTCAACAGAGGACGTTTGTGGTCAACAGAGGACATTTGTGGTCAACAGAGGACATTTTTGGTCAACAAAGGACGTTTGTGGTCAACATAGGACATTTGTGGACCTATTATCCTTGTCATACTCCGGTTGTGGGTACAGATAATAGGTTGAAAGGGTACCGACATACTTACTCAGAGGTAATGGGGACATGGCAAGCATGAAGGTTTCTTCGACGGAGCCTTCCCACGCAGAGGTAATGAGGACATGGCAGGAGTGGGCTCAATGAAGAGGGGGTACATAGAACGACTCAGAGGTAGGAGAACGTGGAAGTTCTATGCGAGGGGGCGGTTTATTTTTGGTGGAAGTAAAAACGACTCAGAGGTAATGAGGACATGGCCGTTTCAGAAATTTGTGGATCGATTACCCTTTTTGTGCACTGGGAGTACGGGTAGTGGATCATGAGGGAGGATCTCTTCCAGGAAGAAAGTTCAGAGGTATAATCATACGTGACTTACTACCTGAAAGAGTGACCGGAATGTGAGTTCAGCGGCACCAGCGGGTACATAACTCGGTAATTTAGAATATTAAGAAAGTGTGTGTTCAGCGGCACCAGCGGGTACATAACTCGATAATCTGAAGGAAATGTGGAGGTGAGTTCAGCGGTACCAGCCGGTACATGACTCGATAATCTAAAATGTTGTGGATGTGAGTTCAGCTGTACCAGCGGGTACATGACTCGATGATCTGGATAGAATGTTGTTTAGACATAATATTTCTTCAGGAACTTGCCATTGACGGGCAACATGAGCAAGTCTCCATTTTGTTTTGCGAGGCGGTAAACACCGTTGGAGAATACTGCCTCAATGATAAATGGGCCTTCCCACTTTGGCTGGAATTTGCCGGCGGTCTTGTGAGTCATGACCATCGACCTCCGGACTGCCAGAACGAGATCGCCCACCTAGAATGTTCTGATTTTGACCTTCTTGTTGAAGGCTCCAGAGATGCGTGCTTGGTATAGCTCAATTCGTTGCTGAGCCAAGAGGCGCTTTTCATCTAGTGCCTCCAATTCCTGTAGTCGGCGATGGTGGTTTTCGTCTGTCGTCAATTGATGTGTGAGGGCGACGCGTAGTAAGAGGATCTGAGTCTCCAATGGGAGGACCGCCTCACTCCCGTACACTAGGAAGAATGGTGTATTCCCGGTGGCTATTCGAACTGTGGTGCGATAAGCCCATAAGCATTCGCCGAGCTTCTCGTTCCAGTCGCATTTGTTGGAGGAGACAAACTTCTTGAGGAGTTTGATGATTGTTTTATTGGCCAACCCGTTCGCTGCCGGGTTGTACGGTGTCGAAGCGATATTCTGAATACGGTGCTTATCGCAAAACCGATAGAATGCATGGCTTGCAAACTGCGGACCATTATCATGGATGATCCTTCGGGGCAGTCCAAAGCGGTAGATGACGTGATGCTTAAGAAAGCTGATCACGTTTGAAGTCTTAACTTCTACGAGTGGGACAACTTCCGCCCATTTGGAGAAGTAATCAGTGATCGCAAGTATGAAGCGATGTCCTCGGGAGGAAGGTGGTGTGATTGGACCAATGATATCCATTTCCCATGCTTCGAATGGCCAGGATGCCACTGTCGGATATAGAAACTCGGATGGTTGGTGAATGAAGTCCGCGTGGACTTGGCAGGCTTTGCATTTTCTAGCATAATCTATCGTATCTGCCACCATTGTAGGCCAATAGTAGCCCATTCGGCAAAGGCGGTCTTGCAATTTTGGGCCAGGCTGGTGGGCCCCGTAGACACCGTCATGAGCTTCTCGTACGGCTTCTTTGGCATCTGTATTTGACAGACACTGAAGCAGTAATCCGTCGTAGGAGCGATGATACAGCATTTTCGTCTCTGTATCGTCGAAGAATCTGAGAGAACGCCGTCTGATGGAAGTGGCTTCCTTTGGGTTCTCGGGCAGGATGTCGTAGACGACGAAGTCGATGAATGGTTGTCTCCAATCTGGGGCATCCTCGCTCGTCTGTGCGGAGTAACTCGCCACGAACTGCACATTATTTTTGGGACAGACCAGTTCGTGGCCTATCACATCCACTGATTGGCGATCATTGTTCGGAACTGCTAGGGAAGCGGCAAGACCAGCTAGGGCATCAGCTTCGATATTTCAGAGTCTAGGGACATGTTCGGTGAAGAACCCCTCGAATGACGAGATGATGTCAATCGCTATTTGGTGATAAGGGATCATGTCTTCGTGGCGGACCTCATATGAGCCCCGTATCTGATTGACGATTAGTTGGGAATTGCCGTATGCTTCAAGGTATTCTACCTCCAGCTCTCTTGCGAGTTGGAGGCCAATGACCAGAGAGTTGTACTCGGCCACATTGTTAGAGCAGGGCCCGGTGAGGGAATAAGCACGGTTAATCACCAATCCAGAAGGGAAGATCAGCACTACCCCGACTTCGACGACTATATTGCCTTTAGTTCCGGTCCTCGAAGCACCGTCGAAGAACATTCGCCATATATTATCGTGAGAGGTTGCATGCGAGTCGACGACCTCATCTGGGATCTCTTTATATATTCTGAAGGACTCCGAGCCTGGGTGGGCTGCTAAGAAGTCCGCCAGGGCTTGACCTTTGACTGCCTTTTGTGGGACGAAGATCATATGATAAGGGGACAACAATATTGCCCATGTAGCGAGTCGAGAGCTGAGTGCCCCTGGTTTAGTCATGAGGACCCTGAGAGGGTTGACTCGTGAGATCACATGTATCGTTTGTCCGGTGACATAGTACCGTATTTTCTGAATGGCGAACACCAGGGTAAGGCATTCCTTCTCTACAGCGGTGTATCGGTGCTCTGGCCCAATCATCATTCGACTGAGGTAATATATGGCTTACTCATGGCCTGCATCATTGTTTTGTGCGAGCAGAGCCCCGAGGGAATGTTCCATTGCTCGTACATAGAGCAGGAATGGTTTTCCAGGAACCGGGGCCACCAAAACTGGAGGATTTGACAAATATTCTTTGATGCTGTCGAAAGCACGCTGACATTCCTCGTCCCATACGAATGAGACTCCTTTCTTTATGAGGTGCGTGAACGGTCGGCATCGCCCGGAGAGGTTAGAAATGAACCTCCTGATGTAAGCTAGCCTCCCTTGGAGGCCTCTGAGTTCGCGGAGATTTCTCGGGGGACCCATCTCCATGATTGCTTTCGTCTTCTCAGGGTCTACATGGATACCTTGTGTTGTGATGATGAAGCCCAAGAACTTCTCGCTGGATACGCCCAGAAAGGACTTCGTAGGGTTCTTCTCAAATTGTGCGCTCGTATTAGGTCGAATACCGTTTTTAGATCCTGCAGATAGTCTCCCTTGCAGCGACTCTTAACGGCTATATCGTCAATATAGCACTCCACTGTTTTGCGTAAGTGGTCTCTGAAGATGATGCTCATGGCTCTTTGATATGTGGCGCCAACATTCTTTAAACCGAAAGGCATAACTGTGTAGCAGTATGTGCCAATCGGTGTTCGGAATGATGTGTGCTTTTCGTCGTCAGGAGACATCTTGATTTGGTTGTACCCCGAGAAGCCATCCATGAATGACATACGTTCAAAGCCGCAAGTATTTTCGATCATGAAGTCTGTGATAGGAAGAGGGAATTCATCTTTGGGGCACGCCTCGTTCAGATTGCGAAAGTCGATACAGATTCGAATCTTCCCATTCTTCTTGAGGACGGGTTCTATATTAGCGACCCAATCGGGATGTTGCTCCTCACGAATGAAGCCGCTGTCTATCAGTTTGTTGACTTCAGCTTCGATCGCGTCCATGATGCCAGGGCGGAAGCATCGCTGTTGTTGCTTGACTGGCTTCGTATCCGGCCGAATGTTGAGTTTGTGAAGAGCAATGTCGGGATTTAACCCTGGCATGTCTTCATAGCTCCAGGCGAACACATCAATGTATTCTCTGACAAGTTCTAGCAGCGACTCCCGTTCTTCGTCTGCTAGGCTTTTACTGACGAAAATTGGTTTTGGAGAAGATTCGCTGCCGAGATCCACTTGTATGACCTCATCTTCGGTAAGAGGTTCTCTCTGTTCGAACTACTTTTTCCATTGTGCGTCCAATTGTTGGGCCCACGGCTCTAGCTCGAGGATTTCGGGGATGTCTTCGTCTTCTTCGTAAGCGTCGGCGAATGCCATGTTGATTGACAAGACTTGTCTGAACACATCTCCGATCCTAGTATCCGAGTCAGAAGTTGGTGACCCGGTTGAATGTGACTGCCAGTCGCATTCTTCATCTAAACTCTCAGGGGTTGTAGTAGGCGTTACATACCCCAATCCGCATCGAGTTTTGCTACAGTAGTCTCGTGGTTTGCCCGCCGGGACTGGCGGCTTCAAAGGTAATCGTCGCCCAGTGCCGTAGTTCAAACCTGGCATCGTCTCCAGATCATACCCCTGTTTCTGCATGAGATATTTGGATTGAGGGCTATAGAGATACAGAGGCAGTCTCCTGGCATCTGACCCGAGGTCGGCTCCCTCTATGGTGAAGGGATGCGGGTTGTTCGTCCGGCCGAAGATGATTGGATGGTCCCCTCCCTCGATTATTCGGTAAGCATCTTCTGCTGGAGTAAGCTGGATTGCGGTGTACACATTTGTCACCTGTGTGTGTAGGTGAGTGCCTATACCGTGTTCCATAGCATACATTGTACATAGCTTATTGAGCTCGGTGTAGTTCAAAGATAACCCTTTATTAATGAAGTAAGGTATCTTTTCTAGGGGGATTACATCATCAATGGAGGGGACATTAGTGTGGGCAGCCACATACTTGGCTAGCTCCGGTTCCTCTTCGGCTACCCCCTGTGTAAATGAAGACTGAGAGGACGACCTGGGGAGCTTGATCATCAGCGGTTCAGTTGATGGGGCAGAGCGTGGAGTCGTTGGCAGACTAGCGACCCCCAGTTTGGTACTCGATGTGGGGCGAGGAGTGGCCGGTTCGTTAGAAGTGTCAGACCTCGCATCGGGATGACGACCCTTCTTGGGAAGGTGTATCGTCAGTGGCCTATCGGAGGGATTGAGCTTCTTCGTTTGGGGTTGACCGACTCTCGGCAGTCTGATTGTCAATAGCCCCGTTGTGGGTCTCGGCACTTGGCCGGACCTTGGCAGCCGGATTATCATCTGCTCCTCCTGCGCCGAGAGGCTGATCGCGTCCTTCCGCAGAGTGGCGGTAAGGGGTGCGAACTCGCCCGATTTGCGAGCTTGGAGGTGGATCGTCAGAGGTTCTTCTGATCCTGTGGCTGTCTCGGTACTGGCTTGTACATTTCCTTCATCAAGGTGACTCTTCGACTTTTTGTATAGGCAGAAGTCCGAGTAGTAAGATTCGACCCCTTTGAAGGGATCGATGTCAGCAAATTTCGTCTTCACAAAGCCGTGTTTGTCGACATATTTGAAGCACTGGTGTAGCGTGGAAGGCACGATCATATAATCGTGTATCCATGGGCGCCCCAAGAGGATATTGTAAGAAGTGTCTGCATCTATGACGTAGCAGGTGACTTCGGATTGGAGATCGCCAATCTGACACTTCAGACGAATCTTCCCAATAGGGTAGCTCCTGCCCGAATTGAAACTGCTGATGGCGGTGCTTGTTGGTGTCAGACGATGCATTGGGATGCGAAGATGATGTAGCAGACCCTTCGGAATGATGCTTATGGAAGAGCCAGGATCAATGTGCATCCGATCCACCTTCACGTCGCCGATGTATCCCGTGTAGTATAGCGGGCGATCATGTAGGTTGGTTTTGATGAGCATGTCCTACGGAGTGAAGACGATGTTGGGCATTGCTCCCGTGCAGGCACTGTCTTGGAGATCCACGGGTGAGTCTTCCCCAGTGAGGTTGGATTGAGCCAGATAGGCATCGACATTTTGGAGTGCTTCGCTCAATACAATACGAACGTCCTTGGAGATCCTTAGGAGTTCGTACAATGATAACTTGGCTGGTGTGTTAGCCAATTGCGCTAAGATGTCAAAGTTGTAGGGCCTTTCTAGCCCTTGGGCTGCTTCTTTTCAGAGAGATTTGTCGAAGCGAGTCTCCCTCGGCCTAGGCTTGTCGGTCGTCGAAGGCTGAGCCGGTCCCGGAGCATCAGTTGTAGTGGGTTGTTGATTTTCAGCTGGATTATCAACCACAGGTTGGGATTGCGCTCCAGACCGCGTGACGACGGCTGTAGCTTCCTCGTTGTCTACCGAGATTGTATGACAGGTCCTGACTTTTCTACTTTTCTTCTTGTCGGTGGAAGATGGTGTTGGCCGAGTCACTTCTGACACCAAGTATGGATGGATCCACATGACCTCCCCTCGTGATGTGGTGAGGGGTACTAGACCAGCAGCCTGATCTCGGGGAGGTGGAAGATTGGTAATCTCCATTGTCACCAGAGGGATGGGGACCACCCCGTCTTGAGTTTCCGTCGGAGGGAAGCTGCCAAATTATACGGATACCATATTGGCTGCCACGGTTACCTCTTCGAAATCGATGGCTAGAGCGTTCGAATCGATGAGGTTTTGGATGTACCGTTTCAGCTGGTAACAATCGTGTGTAGCATGATGGACATAGCGATGATAATGGCAGTACTTTGGATTCTCCATTTCTGTTGGCCGCGGTTCCCGTCTTGGTGGAGGAAGCTGAATCCTGTCCCCTTGTAAGAGCATGTCCAAGATGGGCTTGACGTGACCTTCTTCGAAGGAGTAAGTGATTTACGGCCATTGTTTGTCTGCTGGCTTCGGCTCAGGTTTTTGTGCTGTATCGGCCACCTAGCCTGCTTTCCCTTACTGTCCCGATTGTTAGAGGGGCTACCCCCCATTATCGTTGTTATGACGCTTGCCCTTGTTTTCTCCTTCCGAGATGTACAATCTCAGTTGGTGAGCCTTCTTCAGTCGTTCTTTGACGCTTGTGGAGCTGATGATGAACGTCTTCCAATCTTTGAATTGACTTTCGCCCATCCAGAGACTGATCGTTGGAAGCAGTCTCTTTTGGCAAATTTTAATTAAAGAGGAATCTGGATTTTCGGAGGGCAGCTTCATGGCGGTCTGGCGGAACCGCTCAATGTAGTTTCTTGTCAGCTCCTTCTCCCCTTGGATGACGTCCATGAGGGTGGACATGGTGACGTCCTGCCCCACCTCGTAGAATCTCTCCAAGAACATGGGCTTAAAGCCGGCGAAGGAGTGGATGCAGTTGTCTGGCAGGTTGCGGTACCAGTCGAAGGCTACTCCTTCCAATGCCCTAATGAATAATCGTGTGAGGATAGCATCATCATGGGGCAATGGTCGGTGTTGACCTCGAAGTACGTGATGTACCGACTTGATGAGGTCTTGCCATTATACGGGTTAATATTGAACGACTTATATCTTGGTGGGAATGGAACATCCCTCCATTCAGCAGGGTATGGTTGCCGCATTCTGAGGTCTTGAGCATTTTCTTGGGCATGGAACATGGCTCGGAGCTCCTGAAACTCTCTTCTTACTTCTCGGGCCTCATTTGTCGTGGTAGGGGCTGTTATTTCGGGAGGATTATTGCCCAGGTTCGGTGCCGCTGAGTTTGAGTCCGCATTAACCGCGGGACCCGTGCTTGTTTGGCCAGGCATCCCTCCTTGCAGAGTTGGAAGAGCAGCTTTGATTTCATCTACAGACTTGACCAAGGCCTGTAGTATAGCCTCCAAAGTGTCGATGCGTTGGCGATCGTTGGAACCACCTTGATTGCTGTCCGTCATGAACACCGTCCTTACATGAGGAGAGATGGAAGGAATGGTGGAAGATGTGCCCCCCGAGTCATACCCATGCCCCGAGAAGTCATCGGGGTAGGTGGGAATGTTCTCTTCGGGTTCGGACTCGGAGGGAACGGTACCCCCAGCTTCAGAGCTTGCTTCGTCTTGAGAGTCATGGATGTCCTCGGGGACTTTAGTGTCTGTTGTACCTGATGGGAGAGTTGTTTCCCCGGGCTCGTCTTCTTGAAACATCGGATTGTTGTGGATGTTCGGAGGAGTGCTACCCTCAGTTCCCACGACCCCCAGCGATGTGGATGATAAATTTTCTACTGCAGCAGATTTCGTCTTTGAATGGGTGTGTTGGAATACTCCGGTAGAGGACAACCGTTTAGACGACAGTTTCTTAGCTGTAGTGGTTGATATCTTGGGGCTGGAGATGCTTGTCTTCTTCTATCTCCCCTCGACAAGGACTTTCTGAATGGAATTGCAGGAGACAACAGGAGGTGCCTTGTCCTCTGAGCTCGGATGCTGTAGTCTTTGGAAGACTGATGGCCGATCTTCCGTCGCTGTCGTATTGTTGCAACAGCAGTTGACGATGATTTGGGTACAGTGACGTCCAAGCGAGGACTCTTTGCACACTGAAGCTCCTTCTTTTTCCTTGCGTTTGTGGAGGATCGCCTCACGCAGGTCAGAGGAACCACTTTGTCCTTTTGCCGCCGGGGGCTGGACTCGAGCGATTCTATACAACTTTCCATCAGAGGCTCGTGTGATGGTCAACGGGACGCCCTGATAGTCAGAGGTTAGGACAGCTGGCTGGGCTTGATGAGCCCGCACTGTCCTGGACTTCTTCATTTTAGCACTTGCGGGTGCGTAATAAGAAGAGTCTAAGTTGAATACCACAGAATCTGGCTTATCATCCAGAGAACTATCAGGGTCAGGACCGTATGAGAGACGGTCGAAGACTGATCGAGAGGAGCATGGAACGGACGATATACGGCTAGGATTGGAAACCGTACAGGCTGTCTGCATGCGGTTGTCCTTAGCTGTCGGATGAGTTGCTTTAGTGCGATTAGTAGGAGTCACGATCGTGCAGGCTGGCCGCATGCGGTTGGCAATTGTGGCCGTATGGGTTTTCTGCAAGCGATTGTCTTCAGTAACCGCATAGGCTTCATCCATGTGGTTGGCGACTGTAGCCGCATAAGTTATGCGGCTGACAGATGTGACCGCAGGAGTTTTCTTCATGCGGCTAACGGATGTGGCCGCATGAGCTTTTTTCATGCGGCTAGCACCCTTATGCGGCTCGGATCGCGTAGAGTTCCTCTTTGCCCCTGCAAGTCCAACATCATAGTATTTTCTTCTGCTGGACTTGGGGACAGTAGAGTTATCTACGGTCTGAAGTAGGGCCGCAGGAGAGTCTTGCTCGCCGTCTTGAACAACAGAGGGTATCTCTGCAAGAGCTTCAGTAGGAACGAAGGATCGGGGTCTCCACTCCTTGCGGGCCTTCTTTGTGCGGGCTCGCTTCTGGACCGGGCCAGCGCTCTTGTCGGTGAGCATTTCTTCAAACGTCTGTTGGTCGAACCGGGCGACCATCTTTTGTTACGTGGAGCCAAGCTTGGCTGCATCCGATTGCGTCACCAACTCCTCAGCCGTGGAGAAGTTAGTCCCCAGCAGAGTCGCCATCGTGTTTGCCATAAAATATAAAAGAACAGAACAATTATCGGAGGACCAGACTTTTACTTCACGTTACAAACTCGCTTGTACAAAGAAAGCCTAGGGACGAAAACCTAGGTACAGCAGTCTAAGTATAATTATTTATTTTAGATTCTGGGGGGTGACGATAGAGGCTCGGGAAGGCAACGGCAGCCCTGCCTTACTCCTTGGATGATCGATATGCAGCCTTGGCTCCTGTGAAGAGATGGTTGGCGTTGATGAAGAAATGCTCTTCTTGCTCTCCCTCTATTATTCTTCTGGCTTCTCTCTCTCTGTGTGTATTTTCTCTCTAATTATTGGGGGAGTCTCTCTGTATATCTCGCAAAGGAATGGCACCTTGCTTATTTATAGGAGTGGGGGCATCATTAGGGTTTGGATGATTTCCTATTCTCAAAGTGGCGGCGGCCTGATGTTTAATCAATCTGGACCATTAGTTTTAAGCGTGAAGGATCTGGGCCATAAATGGGGATTGTATTGAATCCTGTAAATGATTAATGCTGATTGCTTCAAATCTTCATGATTGGTTGTGTCAAGCTTGGACTTCTTACCACGTTCCCATTGGCTTGATCATGAATGATATGACCTGATCTCATTAATTATGAGGATAACGTTAAATATGGTCATTGGGATCTGGTAAATCTCTGATTGATTTGCATCTCATAATCATCCTTGCTACCAGCTGTCAAGTCGTGGGGGCAATTGAATCTCTGCCACGTGTCTTAATGGTGGACTCTGCCAGAGCCGCATGATATCCATGAACCGCATGAGACAGCATCTCAGCGAGCCGCATAGGTATAGTACTTGCGAGCCGCATGGGATGGCTTCTTGGTGAGCCGCAGGAAGATGATTCTTGCCAGCCGCATGAAGCTGTTCTTCAATTGAGCCGCATGGGAGTAGCCACGTGGCAATCTCGGATCGTATCAGATATTTTCTTCTGTTCCCGAAGAGTCTGTCATTATGACAGGACCATCATGACACTTCATGTCAGAGCCGTCTGCTGTCAAATCATGGCAGAGCATTGAATAAGGCCATTACTCGATGGCCAGCTGTGTGAAGGGATCCCATGGGGACACGTGGTGTTGATCGAGCCGCATATCTTTGTTGGTCGTTTGTGAGCCGCATGTACTTCTGAGCCGTATGGGACTGGGGGACTCTTTGAACCGTATGGGACTGTCCCTATGTAAGCCGCATGGACTCTCCTGCCCCGAGCCGCATGAGACTGAGAGTCTCTCTGAACCGCATGGGACTGCTCCTGTATGAGCCGCATGGGGTTCTCCTGTTCCGAGCCGCATAGACCATCATTCTGATATTTTCCATGCTTCTACATCTACCATTATGGAGAGGACCAGAGCAGCATAGTCAGGGGATGCCAGGCTTCAGCAGATCAGAGCAGAGTGTGTGGCAGGGTGCAGATCAGAGTTGTGCATCCATAAGGATGGGACATTCCAGTTTGGGAGTCGTCTTTGTGTGCCGAGTGGAGATATTCGACAGAAGATTATGTCGGAGGCCCACAGTTCTCAGTATTTTGTACATCCAGGAGGGACGAAGATGTTCCGTGATATTCGTCAGCATTTATAGTGGAATGGTATGAAGAGGAAGATAGCTCGGTTTGTCTCTCGGTGCTTGGTTTGCCAGCAGGTCAAGGCGGAGCATCAAAGACCGGCCAGACTTCTTCAGCCTTTACCAATCCTGGAGTGGAATTAGGATCATATTACTATGGACTTTGTGACTGGTCTTCCTAGAATCCCGACTGGTAGAGGTGCTACTTGGGTTATAGTAGATTGACTCACGAAGGTTGCCCACTTCCTACCTTTTAGAGTTGGTCAGTGTCACGACCCGTACCCTAGAGTAAGGGCACGAGAAGTGGGTACGTCCAGCCTACGCCACAGTATCGGCGGTAGAACGGTGTCCTAGGTCACAACATCTAACAATATAATGCTAAGCAGTTTATACTCCCCGAATGGGGGTGACATAGCAGAATGTAAACTCAATCACAACTAAGGAAGAAGAAGCACAATATGATATAGAACTCAAAGAAATACAGATGATCAGAAGAGTCTAAGTGTCTAAGATAACATCTCAGCAAACATCCAGAAATACAAGTCTCAACTGCAGAGTATAAAAGAATATATACAATCCAGATCTCAAATGACAGAAATAGTAAAACCTAGACTAGGGAGTCTCAGTCTCTACAGCTAGTGGATCCGGCTGGAAATTCGGATCACTGGTGTCATCTAGAGCTGCCCCGTAGAAGGTATCCACACAGGCCTCCTCATCATCCTCTGTAATATTTTCAATAGGTCCAGTCAGGATAGGAACGGGCACAATACATCTCAACAGATCATAGCAGGTTAGAAATATAAACATACAGTAGAGTAAGATACAAGAAACTGAAAGAAAGTACAGAATGTAAACAGAGAAGAACCGTAATAGAAATATCTACTATAAATAGAGAACTAACAGTGGCTAGTGAGTCAGAGTACAATATAGACATGTGAATGGCATAGGAGATTCTAGAAACTATACTATGGAGTGATTCTGGGAACTATACTAATTGGATATTATTCACATGTCCACTTCTATTTCCCCGTACCCCCAATCAATACACAAGGATCCAGCCAGGTTATGTTATGATCCATGCAATGGCCCACAAGGAGTGATACATGGTAGGCCCATAAATGGGTGATTCTGGGAATGCCTATAAATGGGTGATTCAAGGAAGACTCTGTGATCATGAGAGTACATGTCACAAGTGATTCAATGAACCATGAAGCATAGTGATACACAATGTAAGTGAAAGCTCAGAACATGTAGTATCCGATGCTTCCTGAGGGGATAACATCTCAAGAAAGGATCCATATAGTACTAATCCGTGTTACCAACGTGACAGCATCAAGTAAAGTAATCTAAAGCAGGAAAATAATTCTAACAGGATATGAAATAATCAGAGAATGTACTTGCCTGATACCCTGGATGATCAGAAGAAAATACTGCCTGAGGAGTGGTGTCTGGCTCCTAATCAGAACAGCACAAGTCACAACATGTCTAAAATGATAATAAGATGTTATTCAATGCATTCTAAATGAATCTAGGTCAATCTAGACCAAAGTTAACTCTTGGTCAACTCTAGTCAACCCTAGAAGTCAAACTAGGTCAACTAGGTCGACCCTAAGTCAAACAAGTCTATACTAGTCTAACTAGTCCATTCTAGGTCTAATCAAGGCTAAACAAGTCTAACTAGACTCTATACTGGCATTCAAGCCACACCCATAGGCTAAGAGCCCTAGTCTAGGCTATTAGGCAATAACATGCCTATAACTAAACCACATCACATATACACATATCCATAAATGTATCTAATATAATATAGTACACTCATTAACATAGGATACATGAATATGTGAATCTCACATACACATATATATACATAGAAAACAAGGAAAGGAAATGTGATTGTGTACATGTGTGTGTGTGTGTGAAGTGACATGAGAGTGTCACTTGAGGGTGTAATATAACATGTGTGTATGTTGAGGGTGTCAAGGGAAAATCAGTATGTACATTGATACTTGTGTGTGCCAATAGGAAATAGTGGCATGGCAATGTGAATTAGATACTTGTGTGTGTGTATATGGCATGAGAGTGTGAGGGAACAATGTGTACATAGCCATGTGGGTTTGTGTGTGTGTGACTTGGTTCCAGGAAACCAAATGACAGTGTTCAGATTATCATTTCCATGTGTGTGTATGTGTGAGATTGATAGGAATGTGTGTGTACATTAAATATGTGTAGATGACAGGGCTTAATAGGATAGGGTGTCCTGTGTGTGTGACAGGAAAAACATGTGTGTACAGGAATCCATTGTGTGTTTAAATGTGCTCAGGTGTGTAACAGTGTTAGACTCTCATGTATAAGTGTGTGAACTTGTATAATCTCAGGGAATACAATGCAAGTGTCTCAGATTTCCATTTAATAACAGGAAAGTGAAACAATCCCAGGTTTTTATTATGTCTCAGAAATCAATAACAGTGCATACAAGGAATTCTCAGGAAATTCGAAGAACATTTAATAGCAATGGTTCTCAGTTCATTACAATTGACAGAAATTATCTCAGGTTTAGTCAAAACAGTTCATATATAGCAATATGTAGATTAAACCGGTGTGACAGGGGATTGTGGCTTAGGTGGAAGGGAATCTGTGTGTGAAGTCTCAGATTTTCGAACAACCCAGTGAACATTTAACAAGAAATTATTTCAGTCATCAGGAATAACATGGCATTGACAGTGCTATAATATCCAACAGAGAGCAGCCCCCAAGCCAAATTCGAAAACCTATAGTTCCATATAAATCACAATTGATATGAACGTTACTCATTAAACATGTGGTGAACCAATCAACTACTAAACCTAATTAAAATCAGTATAAAAAATAACACAAACTCAGGAAATACAAAACAGTCCAATCTATCAGTGAGTATCAGCCTAGATAGGAATTCAGTGTATTCGAAATCAATAGCCATCAAAATGATTCCTTAACAACCCTATCATGTTATCAATATGTAACCATAATTAATTACATGATACAATTAATCATTAAAAAATATAAATCAAGAGGAAGAATAGTGAGTTAGAACACTGATACACTAGAGTATCAGTCCAATTGGGGATTAATGATTTCGACCCTAAATAATCATTATAATTACAAACAATAGGTTGGTAAATAATAGTAAATATGTGTACGTGTCACACAAACAATGTGGTGTCCAAAATGCGACACAATGTGTCCAAAAACATCACACGCACTCAAGCACGGGGCTGTCACAGGTCGTGTGACCAGTGCACGTGTCCAAACACTCTTGATACGTATCCTTTGGACATAAAACTTCGGGGGTGTCATGACAAACACTGCCCCTTCCTTTGTGTCCAAGTACACGTGTCCACGTGTCCTACAGCTCCAGCACGAACCCGCTGATAGCAGGGCGCAGCTCGCACGCACGCGAGCGTGTGCACGGGTACGGCACGACACCAACACGACACGAGACACGCTCAGACACTTAGAAACTCCTAGGCGACACTAAAACACGAATTCCTATTCAATTACATACTGAAAACTTGACCGAAATGTCCACTGTGGCATTTTGTCGAACACCTGCGACTGTCCACTGATACGTGTCCAATTCGAACACGTAAAGGACACGAAAGTGTGCAAAACCTATCCCTACAGCAAGAGGACACCTAGGGCTTCCTAACCATGCAAAGAAATCAAAATTTGGTGGAGGGAATAGGGATTTACCTATATGTGTTCTTTCACAAAGAAAAGCTCCAAAAGTGAGATCTCCTCTAGCTAGCAAATGGCTCCAAATTGTGTCAAACCTGTGAATAGTCTCCATGAACAGTAGGGGGACACTAATTAGGTCACAATGGAAGAAGTTGCAATGAAAATGGACTAATATTGAATAAATTATGAAGAAGTTTTCATGAAGAACAAACCTTTCCTTAGAAAAAAATGAAGGGATGAATGAAAAGGAGGCACAAACTTTGAGAGGGACTTTATAGACATGGAGGGGATCCCTAAGCTGGTCATAAATGCTAGGGTTAGGGTTTTTAGGATGAATCTAATGGCTCTCATTCCATCTAGCCTATTGAATGGCCTAGAATCTAGGTTTCCCTTTTAGTCAAGTTGCAACTTATTCATTCTAACTAATCATGACTTAACCCAACTAACCAATACTCACCATGGCTAACTAGACTAGCTATGACTAATCTAGGTTAGGTCCAAACTAGGTTAGGGCTAATCACAATCACATGGCAATCCATTAAATGATATTAAATCAGACCATTCCTAATAATTATATTAAATTCCAATAAATATATATTAAATTCAAATGACCAAAATACCCTTAAGCTAAATGCACTAAATTGAACCTCTACCCACATGGTTAGGCTCTAGGGCAGACAGTCTCTACGGTTTCACTAGCTGCACATCAAAATCACAAGTCATAATATTTAAATAGTTTTAAAATGATTAAAAATCACCAAAAATCATATTATTAAATAAATATCAATAAATAATAATTATAATTACAAAATTTCAAAATTACCCTTATCTGGAAAAATGGGTGTTACAATCCTACCCACCTTAGAAAAATTCCGTCCTCGAAATTAAGATGATCGCACCCCCTTCTTGGTCAAACATAGTCAAGGGTCAATCACTAGTCAATTTTCTCAACATCCTAGTACTTGGTCATCAACTGGTCAACTTTTTAGGATTTTACCTATGCTAGCTATCTAGGTGTTGGTAACTAGAGATTAGCAAAAGAAAACTCTATAATAGGCTAGCTCTTAACTTTCCAATCCTATCAAGTCATCCATAACTAAATACCTACAAGCTAAGCACACCAATCCCAAATACCATATGTATATGCTCAAGAACAACAATACATCACATATATCCTAAGTATATCATCTATATATATATATGACTGATCAACTAAGGGTTAAAGTAGACTAAACTTATAAGTGACTGAACAGATGCTTAGAATTTAGGCTAAGGATGAATGGTCTGCATCATTAGTGTAGGCAGAAGGAAATGATGCTAAGGAGACTGAAATTTGAGCTAAAGGACAAGACATTTGGGTCCACTTGTATAGTCAAAGTGAAAGGAAACCTACATGGTGACTGAAACATGCCTCTAGATCAACCTGGCCTCTCCTCTATATCTGGCTGAACTAACTACATACAGGATAGTGGTCTGAAGAAGTGACCCAAACTGGTGTACAAGGAAAACAATAGGCAGTATACAGCAAACGAGTGCAGGCTACGAACCAATCAAAATACATTACATATATATACAACGATATATATTAACCCTCATCACCTCAACTCTACTCAGGGTCTAAAAGACACACTCCCTACCACATGCCTATCACTCCAATGAAGGGGTCAGATACTGTAAGGTGTACTGGACAGAACAGTGAACTGTCCCAAGGTGAGTACAGGCCTCTAGTATGCATGATACTAACTCTCCAGATATGCAGAATATGGTAAGGGGTTGATGGTTATATTGTTGTGTCAATAATTGGGGTCTGAACTATGGTCCAGTGAAACCTATGATGCAATATGGTAGGTAATGAATTTTGAGTGCAGTAAACAACTTGTGCAAGTCTGAACCAAGGGAACAGGGTATCTAGTGAAGGGTCTGCACACTGCCTATAAAGGTTGATCAACATGACTGAACTCAACACAAAGAGAAATCACTAAAATAGAAAGTGGACCAATAGGCTAACAACATGTCAATAATCCTATACAACAATGATCTATAGGTACCAACCAAACCCATATCCCATATGCTAATATCATCTGCAACCTATCTATATAAATAGACCTCTCGGTCTTAGGTGAAACTACAACTATACTCAAGGGCAGGCTCTGGTCATGGGTGCCTCACTGGAAAATGGTAAGGAAAAATAATAATAATCATAAATGCTGCGAGGCATACTAACATCCTATATGTAAACTGGTTGGTATTATAAATAACAGGAAACCATCTATAATAGGTTACTATTCTAATACCAATGCTAACTATCATCTCTAAGGTACAGACACTCTATAAGTCATCACCTTATTACACTATGAAAGAACCACATATGAATAAGCTCTACAAAACTAAATATCCCTACTCCTAAGTTATTTATAACAACAGAAGGGTATGATGTTTAAAACCTTCTCAAGATACAATCTGTTAATCATATGTGTTTGTCCAAAATCATGTTGTCCAGAGTCTTCATCATGCTAGTGAGCAAGGCTATGATAATCACAGAGTCCTTGACTAAGGTACGTACCTCTAGGTTCATGTATTTAAAATTTTCGCATTGCCGCATGCGACGGCGAAAACCTTAAATACCCATACCCGAGAAATACATCCAAAATCTGACTACATGTCTTCACTATGCCAACTAACACGACTATCAAAGATTCTAGATCCTATAACTGAGGTGACCTAGCCCATATGATTTTCTTAGAAGAAAAAAAACAAACATAACAAAAGAGCAACATGACGAAAATTAATCAATCAGCAAGGAGCAGATGGAATCGGATTTCAAGGTAGTTATAAAAGACAATTGCGGGAATGGAATCGAGAAGAACGGAACTTGCTGCAAAATCTCCAATGGTCTGTGCATCCTCGACTGTCCTGACGATAGCTCGCCCCTGCTGGTTTCCCCTGGTCTGCTGCTGAGAGAAATCGGAAATGACGGGAGAAAGTCTCTGTACAGACAGAGGTGCACCTCCAATGTAGCATAAACGCCAACCTGAATCAGCATAATAGGAGCTGCGGTCTCGAGGCCCTGATGAACAGGACGAGAGGTGGCCAGCCTCTCGATAGTATCCCCCGAACCGAAGCGATGAGATCGTGTCTTCATAACCATCATGAAGACAGATCAAAACAAGAAGCAATTTCTGAGAATGAAGCAAAAATTCAAAAGGGAACCGTTTATATTCAAGGGAAGTCAATAAGCAATAATTTTGATAAAAGGAATTTGATTAAGAGTTCTCCTAGTGTGATTGAGTACCTCAAGAATATCCTAATCCTACTGCAGGCTGTAGTGATACTCTAGTTCGAATACCACTACATAGGTTCGAGACCTGCATGGGCCACCACTAAAAACGTGTCACGACCCGCACCCTAGAGTAAGGGTACGAGAAGTGGGTACGTCCAGCCTACACCACAGTATCGGCGGTAGAATGCTGTCCTAGGTCACAACAACTAACAATATAATGCTAAGCAGTTTATACTCCCCGAATGGGGGTGACATAGAAGAATATAAACTCAATCACAACTAAGGAAGAAGAAGCACGATATGATATAGAACTCAAAGAAATACAGATGATCAGAAGAGTCTAAGTGTCTAAGATAATATCTCAGCAAACATCCAGAAATACAAGTCTCAACTACAGAGTATGAAAGAATATATACAATCAAAATCTCAAATGACAGAAATAGTAAAACCAAGACTAGGGAGTCTCAGTCTCTACAGCTAGTGGATCCGGCTGGAAATCTGGATCACTGATGTCATCTAGAGCTGCCCCGTAGAAGGTATCCACACAGGCCTCCTCATCATCCTCTGTAATATTTTCAACAGGTCCAGTCAGGACAGGAACAAGCATAATACATCTCAACAGATCGTAGCAGGTTAGAAATATAAGCATGCAGTAGAGTAAGATACATAAAACTGAAAGAAAGTACAGAATGTAAACAGAGAAGAACTGTAATAGAAATATCTACTATAAATAGAGAACTAACAGTGGCTAGTGAGTCAGAGTACAATATAGACATGTGAATGGCATAGGAGATTCTGGGAACTATACTATGGAGTGATTCTGGGAACTACACTACTTGAATATTATTCACATGTCCACTTCTACTCCCCCGTACCCCCAATCAGTACACAAGGATCCAGCCAGGTTATGTTATGATCCATGCAATGGCCCAGAAGGGGTGATACATGGTAGGCCCATAAATGGATGATTCTGGAAATACCCATAAATGGGTGATTCAAAGAAGACTCTGTGATCATGAGAGTACATGTCATAAGTGATTCAATGAACCATGAAGCATAGTGATACACAATGTAAGTGAAACGCACAGAACATGTAGTATCCGATGCTCCCTGAGGGGATAACATCTCAAGAAAGGATCCATATAGTACTAATCCGTGTTACCAATGTGACAACATCAAGTAAAGTAATCTAAAGCAGAAAAATAATTCTAACAGGATATAAAATGATCAGAGAATGTACTCGCCTGATACCCTAGATGTCCAGAAGAAAGTACTGCCTGAGGAGTAGTGTCTGGCTCCTAATCAGAACAGCACAAGTCACAACATGTCTAAAATGATAATAAGATGCTTTTCAATGCATTCTAAATGAATTTAGGTCAATCTAGACCAAAGTCAACTCTTGGTCAACCCTAGTCAACCCTAGAAGTCAAACTAGGTCAACTAGGTCGACCCTGAGTCATACAAGTCTATACTAGTCTAACTAGTCCATTCTAGGTCTAATCAAGGCTAAACAAGTCTAACTAGACTCTATACTGGCATTCAAGCCACACCCATAGGCTAAGAGCCCTAGTCTAGGCTATTAGGCAATAACATGCCTATAACTAAACCATATCACATATACACATATCCATAAATGTATCTAATATAATATAGTACACTCATTAACATAGGATACATGAATATGTGAATCTCACATACACAAATATATATATACATAGAAAACAAGAAAAGGAAATGTGATTGTGTACATGTGTGTGTGTGTGTGTGAAGTGACATAAGAGTGTCACTTGAGGGTATAATATAACATGTGTGTGTGTTGAGGGTGTCAAGGGAAAATTAGTATGTACATTGATACTTGTGTGTGCCAATAGGAAATAGTAGCCTGGCAATGTGAATTAGATACTTGTGTGTGTATATATGGCATGAGAGTATGAGGGAACAATGTGTACATAGCCATGTGGGTTTGGGTGTGTGTGATTTGGTTCCAGGAAACCAAATGACAGTGTTCAGATTATCATTTCCATGTGTGTGTGTATGAGATTGATAGGAATGTGTGTGTACATTAAATATGTGTAGATGTCAGGGCTTAATAGGATAGGGTGTCCTCTTGTGTGACAGAAAAAACATGTGTGTACAGGAATCCATAGTGTGTTTAAATGTGCTCAGGTGTGTAACAGTGTTAGACTCTCATGTATAAGTGTGTGAACTTGTATAATCTCAGGGAATACAATGCAAGTGTCTCAGATTTCTATTTAATAACAGAAAAGTGAAACAGTTCCAGGTTTTCATTATGTCTCAGAAATCAATAACAGTGCATACAAGGAATTCTCATGAAATTCGAAGAATATTTAATGGCAATGGTTCTCAGTTCATTACAATTGACAGGAATTATCTCAGGTTTAGTCAAAATAGTTCATATATAGCAGTGTGTAGATTAAACCTATATGACAGGGGATTGTGGCTTAGGTGGGAGGGAATTTGTGTGTGAAGTCTCAGATTTTCGAACAACCCAGTGAATATTTAACAAGAAATTATTTCATTCATCAGGAATAACATGGCATTGACAGTGCTATAATATCCAACAGTGAGCAACCCCCAAGCCAAATTTGAAAACCCATAGTTCAATATAAATCACAATTGATATGAATGTTACTCATTAAACAGGTGGTGAACTAATCAACTATTAAACCTAATTAAAATCAGTATGAAAAATAACACAAACTCAGGAAATACAAAACAGTCTAATCTATCAGTGAGTATCAGCCTAGATAGAAATTCAGTAAATTCTAAATCAATAGCCATCAAAATGATTCCTTAACAACCCTATCTTGTTATCAATATGTAACCATAATTAATCACATTAATTACATGATACAATTAATCATTAAAAAATGTAAATCAAGAGAAAGAACAGTGAATTAGAACACTGATACACTAGAGTATCAGTCCAATTGGGGATCAATGATTTCGACCCTAAATAATTATTATAATTACAAACAATAGGTTAGTAAATAATAATAAATATGTGTACGTGTCACACAAACAATATGGTATCCAAAAATTGACACAATGTGTCCAAAAACATCACACACACTCAAGCACGGGGCTGTCACAGGTCGTACGACCAGTGCACGTGTCCAAACACTCTCGATACGTATCCTTTGGACACGAAACTTTGGGGGTGTCATGACAGACACTACCCCTCCCTTCGTATCCAAGTACACGTGTCCACGTGTCCTACAACTCCAGCACGAACCCGATGGTAGCAGGGCAGCGCAGCTCGCATGCGCGTGGGCGTGTGCACGGGTGTGACACGACACCAACACGACACGAGACACGCTCAGACACTTAGAAACTCCTAGGCGACACTAAAATATGAATTCTTATTCAATTATATACTGAAAACTCGACCGAAATGCCCACTGTGGCATTTCGTCGAACACTTGCGACTGTTCACTGATACGTGTCCGATTCGGACACGTAAAGGACACGAAAGTGTGCAAAACCTATCCCTACAGCAAGAGGACACCTAGGGCTTCCTAACCATACAAAGAAATCAAAATTTGGTGGAGGGAATAGGGATTTACCTATATGTGTTCTTTCACAAAGAAAAGCTCCAAAAGTGAGGTCTCCTCTAGCTAGCCAATGGCTCCAAATTGTGTCAAACCTGTGAATAGTCTCCATGGATATTTATTAGGTCACAATGGAAGAAGTTGCAATGAAAATGGACTAATATTGAATAAATTATGAAGAAATTTTCATGAAGAACAAACCTTTCCTTAGAAAAAAATGGAGGGATGAATGAAAAGGAGGCACAAACTTTAAGAGGGACTTTATAGGCATGGGGGATCCCTAGGCTGGTCATAAATGCTAGGGTTAGGTTTTTTGGGATGAATCTAATGGCTCTCATTCCATCTAGCCTATTCAATGGCCTAGAATCTAGGTTTCCCTTTTAGTCAAGTTGCAACCAATTCATTCTAACTAATCATGACTTAACCCAACTAACCAATACTAACTAATACTCACCATGGCTAACTAGACTAGCTATGACTAATCTAGGTTAGGTCCAAACTAGGTTAGGGCTAATCACAATCACATGGCAATCTATTAAATGATATTAAATCACACCATTCCTAATAATTATATTAAATTCTAATAAATATATATTAAATTCGAATAAATTCAAATGACCAAAATACCCTTAAGCTAAATGCACTAAGTTGAACCTCTACCCACATGGTTAGGCTCTAGGGCAGACAGTCTCTACGGTTTCACTAGCTGCACATCAAAATCACAAGTCATGATATTTAAATAGTTTTAAAATGATTAAAAATCACCAAAAATCATATTATTAAATAAATATCAATAAATAATAATTATAATTATAAAATTTCAAAATTACCCTCATCTGAAAAACTGGGTGTTAAAGTCAGTCTACAGAGCAGTTGGCCGAGCAGTACATGAGGCAGATTGTTAGATTCCAAGGGGTGCCAGTTAGCATAGTCTCAGATCGAGATTCCAGATTCACTTCTTATTTCTGGCGGAGTCTTCAGCAGAGTTTGGATACCCGTTTGAGCTTCAGTTCAGCATACCATCCTCAAACAGATGGTCAGTCAGAGCGTACGATTTAGACTTTGGAAGATATGCTTCGATCATGCAATCTTGACTTCAGTGGTTCTTGGGAGGATCATTTGTATTTAGTGGAGTTCTCTTACAACAACAGCTTCTAGGCGAGCATTCAGATGGCACCTTTTGAGGTTTTGTATGGTAGGAGATGTAGGTCACCCTAGCTTGGGATGACATTGGAGAGAGGCATATGCTTGGTCCAGAGATGATTGCTCAGTCAGTTGGTGTAGTCAGACAGCTCAGAGAGCATCTCAGAGTAGCTCAGGATCGACAGCGTTACTTGGCAGATCAGTATTGACGTCATCTTGAGTTCTCTGTCGGCGAACACGTATTTCTTCGAATTTTGCCTACCTGTGGTGTCATCAGGTTTGGCGTACAGGGAAGGCTTAGTCCTACATATATTAGGTTGTTCGATATTCTCAAGCAAGGCGATATGATACATATCTTTTGCCCAATCGTCTTGCTCTTCCTCCGACGCTATGCGAGGTACATGGTGTATTTCACGTATCTCAGTTATGTCGATATATTCTGGATTCGAGCCATATCCTAGATCATTTCGAACTGGTCGTTGGTACCGACCTATCGTATGAGGAGAGGCCCATATCTATTTTGGATCGAAGGAAGAAGATTCTCAAGAATCGGACTATCCGATTAGTTTGTGTTTCTTGGGATCATCACTCACCGGGCAAGTCAACTTAGGAGCACGAGGATGATATCCAAGCTCATTATCCGTATCTGTTTGACTCGTGAGGTATACTTACTCATATATCTATGTTTTACCTTTTTGAGTGTGATTGTAGGAATTCATGATGTTGTTGTTCTGTGTGTTTAAATTGCTTTTACATTTCTTGTACATTACTCTAGTTGGATTTCAAGATTTATGAGTTTTCTATCTTGATCCTGATAGCATGTTTTCTTGGAATTCTCGCTTGCTTTTGCTTTCCTTTAGGAAATTCCGAGGACATAATTTTTCTAAGGAGGGGAGAGTTGTGAGACTCATCTCACAATATCGGTATTTATATACGGATACGTATTTTGCAGTATATTTCGTATTTTCTTTGTTTTCGGAACACTTTAAATTTTTCTCAACTTATAGATTCTCTTCTTGACCGTCATACCGCCAGTATACCGGTGTATGCCGAGGGCATACCGCTCGAGCAGATATTCTATATTTTAGATATTTTTGATTTCAGATATTTTTATGAATAGTATTTTAAATATTTTGATGAATAGTATTCAGATATTTTTGTAAATTGTGCAGATGCACCCTTTTACCCAATGGATATTTGGTTTTGTTTGAATGGCCATGATTGACTTAGATTTTGACATGGATCACCATCCAATGGTCAATGCTAATTTCTCTTTCTATATATACCATTTTACTTTCACTCTCCTTTCTCTTTTCATTCTTTCACTCTCTCTTCATTTCTTCTTCTCTTCTCTCCCCTTTAGAGCTTGCCAAGAGCTTGGCCATGAGGCTTGGGTGTGGTGTCTAACCCCCCTAGGAGGAGTAGAAGATTAGGCTTGGAGCTTAACCTAGGCAAGTACATCTTGCCAAATTCATGAACAATATTGTTTTGTTGTCATTTTTGTTTTCCTTGGTATTAAATGCTTAGAATATTCTAAAATCATTTTGTTAGGAATGTTTTTCTTGTGATTCTCGTCTATATGCATGTTTCTAAATTTGGTTAGAACTAGGATTTGATTTTCTGTTAAAATCCAATATTGACTTGGTAGAAAATTCGGTATCAAGAGTGCTATTGGTGTTACCATCATAGATCCTGCTCATATATGCATATATGAGGCCCTCACCAAGCTTGTATACATAGATTTTGAGTTTGGTGGAAATCGAAACCCGTTTCGGTATCCCAAAAACCTATTTTTAGAGTATTTTGAGCTATTGATCCATCAAATCTTTGAATTTGCAAAAACTAATACTCCCATATTGTAGGGAATTAAATTTCATGCGATTTTAACTTTTGAAAATCCGAGTTTCAATTTAAAACGAAGTTTTTATGGTCGAAACAAGTTTTGAGTTGTCAAGAATCAACTTTCTGTGACGGTTCGGAAAATTCGTCGAAAATTCGTGAAAATTCGTCGAAAAATCTGAACTTGCACCACTAAACTTGCTGTGGCACTTCGGAAAATCCACTATTTTCTCACAAAATACTTCAGAAAATCTGTAGAAATCCGTCGAAAAATTCGAACTTGTACTACTAAACTTCCTGCTATTTTCTCACATGCTATCATTTCTGCAACAGTCTTAGTTTTACTATATGTCTCGCATGCTTGTCCTTACCACTTGTCCTACATGCTCGGTTTCATCACATGCTACATACCTTGTATATTCATATGTTCACATGTTGTATTCTTACATATTTCTAGTTTTCTTTCATATTCCTGTGGTACCTTTACATTATTCTTGTCCTGCGTTTACTGCTTTACTTTAGAGTTGCTATGATTTGCATGCTGGTCTTAGTTCATAATTTGGCTTCCTTTGTGGCACTTGCTATCGGGGGTCTGACCCCACTGGTTTTGTTTGGCCAGATATGGTAGAGATGCCCGAGGATCTTTCGTACCTTCAACTCGTTGGTGATTATCCAGAGCACCAGAGTACCTGAGTGGGTTCCTTCTTTTCGCCCACTAGTTATGTACATTATTCTTTTTAAGGCTTTTCGCCACCAAGCACTTGTTTAGCTCGTGTTTGGACTTGACATTTAACCTACGAGTTTAGACATGATGTGGGTATTCTAGACTATAGCTAGAGCTTATCATGTATGACTAATACTCTTGCTAGTTCTTCATTATGTATTACTAGCTTCATGATCATTGATATATGATGGTTTGGGATACTTTACTATTTTATATTCCAGATGATCATTTTTCTTGTACATTATTTATTGCCTGTGATTGAGACATCTAGGATTTTTTTTGACCTAGAACTGACTATTGGCTTGTAGTAGTAACCCCCATCTATACAGCTTATACGTTATTTCGGAGTACTGGAGTACTTTGGTATACATAGCTGGCCTGGTCTGTCCCTACTTGTCAGTATTCTGGTTCTAGGGTGTGACACTCTATACCCTCTGGTCGCCACAGTCACTGTTCATACCTACAATAACAAGCACTATGGCAACCCAGGAGGTAACAATACGCATAAGCGTCCAAACCGCGGCAACGGAGGCGACAACCAGGGAAGGAATCGATAATACTATAATTTCTGCCATAAGAAGGGACACCTGTCTATCGAATGTCGAATAAAAAATGGAGCTTGCCACCAATGCGATCGGGTAGGCCACTTTGCGCGTGATTATCCAGAAGGCAGCCGAACCAACACCCGCCATAACAGTAATAACAACAAAATCGAGGCCAAGCACATCGGGCTCCATAGACCGCGCAACAAAATGGCCAAGTCCGTTGCCCTAATGTCCAGGGCCACGTCTATGCCATGACCCTGGATGCAGCGTTCGCATCTAAAATAGTCGTGACAGGTATACTGCATTTCAATAACAAACTTGCTTGTGTAGTGTTTCATTCAAGTGCTACGCATGGCTTTATATCGACGGATTTTATCGCGAAACACAAATTCTCTGTGATACCGTTAGCCCTAATCTTAGCGTCAATATACTTTCGGGCACTTCACTACTTGCAAACTTAGCCTACAGAGACGGAACCATCTTTATAGGTAGTCAAAAGGTAGGTCTCGATATGATAGTCCTAGAGATGAAAGACTACGATATCATTCTGGGAATGGATTGGCTCGGTCCCTGCAATGCAACCATAAACAGTGCTGAAAAGATGGTCACCTTTCGTATACCTAGAGTGCCTGAATTCTGTTATTCGTGTGGTGAGGTATCGCGACCTGCATGGTGATCTCGACGATATTGGCTAGAAGGATGCTGCATTCCGGGTGTGAAGGCTATTTAGCGTCTGTTCGAGACATGAGACAGGATCGTACAAATGCGGGTCAGGCCGACGTTGTGGTAGAATTCCTAGACGTATTTTTGAATGAGCTACCCGACATGCCACCTGATCGAGAGATAGAGTCCACCATTGACATATTCTCCAATACCCGATCGATCTCTAAAGCTCAGTACAGAATGGCCCCTGCATAGCTTAAGGAACTCAAAGTACAGTTGCAAGAGTTGCTCGATAAGGGATTCAAACGGCCTAGCATCTCGCCATGGGAAGCGCCCGTGTTGTTTGTCAAGAAAAAAGATGGCTCAATACGTCTTCGTATCGATTACCGAGAGCTGAACAAGGACACCATCAGGAACAAATACCTATTGTCCCGTATAGACGACCTATTCGATCAGTTACATGGAATTTCGATGTTTTCTAAAATTGATCTTCACTCGGGTTACCATCAACTCAAGATTAAGCCGGACGATGTGTCGTAGTCAGCCTTTCCCACTCGATACGGCCATTCTGAATTCCTGGTAATGTCGTTCGGCCTAACGAATGCCTCAGCTGCTTTCATAGATTTAATAAATCGGGTGTTTCGACCCTTCCTCGATAAGTTCGTAGTAGTCTTTATCGACGATATACTCATCTATGCGAAGGACAAGCAGGAACATGCTGAGCATCTGCAGACCGTGCTTCAGACCCTTCGGGAAAATTAGTTGTATGCAAAACAAATTGAATTTTGGCTGAGCAGCGTCGCATTCCTCGGACACATCATTTCATTTGAAGGCATTACAATCGACCCAAAGAAAGTTGAAGCCGTTGTCGACTAAAAATGGCCAGCGTCAGTCGGCGAGATTCGAAGCTTCTTTGGCTTAGCAGGATACTACCGACGCTTCGTAAAGGATTTCGCAAAGATCGCATAGCCTTTGAATCGCCTTACCCAAAAAGGAGTCGCTTTTGAATGGTCAGACGATTATGAAGCTTCCATCCAGGAGTTAAAGCAACGGCTCATCTCAGCCCCGATAATCGTACTTCCAGAAGGTACTGAGGGATTCCAGATCTTCAGTGAAGAATCTTGCCAGGATTTGGGGTGTGTGCTGATGCAACGGAATAAGGTGATATCTTTTGATTCCCAATAGCTAAAGCCGTACGAGAAGAACTATCCTACCCATAACCTGGAGTTAGCAGCGATTGTGTTCGTATTGAAATTGTGGCGTCACTATATTTATGGCGTAGTGTGAGCGATCTATACGGATCAGAAGAGCCTCAAGTATTTATTCACGCAGAAGGAGCTGAACTTGCGACAAAGGCGTTGGCTTGAACTGATAAAAGATTGCGACTTGACTATTGACTATATGCCGGACAAGGGAAATATTATGGCAGACTCTCTGAGTCGAAAGTATATTACCTCACTATCTATCGACCGCAGATTGCTATGCGACTTAGAATAGAAGGGCATCGACCTCCAGGTTTAATTTAGGGATGTGCAGTTGGCGTAGTTGCAGCTAGAGCCGAGCTTGCGGGAAAAGATCAAGACCGCTCAAAAGGATGATCCGTACCTGAAGAAAGTGCTGAAGAAAATTTCAAAGGGTAGTACGACCGACTTTGCGGTAGACGAAATCGGCGTACTTCGATTGAAGGTAGGCTATACGTTTCGGATGATTCAGAACATAGAAAGAAGATATTGATGGAAGCACACTATACGAAGTATACGTTACATCAAGGCAGCACTAAAATGTATAAGGACCTCTGTATGACCTTCTGGGGGTACGGAATGAAAAGAGATATGGCGCTCTTCGTGTCGCAATGCATGGTCTGTCAGTAGGTGAAAGCTGAACATCAGAGACTAAACGGAGAGATACAGAACCTTGTCATTCCATAATAGAAATGGGATCATGTCACCGTGGACTTTATTGTTAGTATGTCGAAGACGTCGCGAGGAAATTATGCCATCTGGTTCATCGTCGATCGACTAACCAAGTCAGCGAACTTCATTGCCATTAAATTTACTTGGAGCTTTGATCGCCTGGCTCAGACTTATCTTGATAAGATAGTACGGCTGTACGGAGTCCCTGTATCCATCGTCTCTGATCCGGATGCATGATTTCTATCGCGCTTCTGGAGTAGCCTTCAGTCAGCTCTAGGTACCAAGTTGCAGTTCAGCTCAGCTTACCATCCCCAGACCGACGGCCAAACGGAGCGTGTGAATCAGATTCTCGAAGACATATTACGGCTCTATATAATTGACTTCAAGTCGAGTTGGGACGTTCATCTACCGTTGGTCGAATTTGTATTCAATAATATCTATCAGTCCAACATCCAAATGGCGTCGTATGAAGCCTTGTATAGCCGGAAGTACAGATCACCCATTTGCTGGAATAAAGTCGGGGAACGACAGATTCTTGGTCCGAAGCTGGTGGAACAGACCGTGGCGTAGGTCAAGCTCATTCGGGAAAGATTAAAGTCTGCACAGAGTCGTTAGAAAAGTTACACGGATGTCTATCGTCGACCCCTCAAATTTCTAGAAGGCGATCACGTATTTCTTAAAGTTTCGCCTATGCGTGGAGTTACCCAGTTTGGTACAAAAGAAAAGTTGAGTCCGAGATTCGTTGGGTCGTTCGAAATACTCAAGCGAGTTGCCCAAGTGTCCTATAAGATTGCCTTGCTGCCAGCGCTAGCGGGTGTGCATGATGTCTTCCACGTCTCTCAGTTGCGGAAGTACGTGCACGGTTCAAGCCATATGGTAGATTTTGGTCAGCTGGAGCTGAAAGCCGACTTATCATATGTTGAAGTATCGGTCCAAATCTTAGAACGTAAAGATAAACTGCTACGGAATCGAGCTATCCCTCTCGTCCGCGTACGCTGGAGCAATCATTCGGTCGAGGAGTCGACCTGGGAACTTGAATCGGAGATGAATGAGAAATTTTCTTCATTGTTCTCGTAGAGGTAGGTTCTATTCTTAAGTTTCGAGGATGAAACTTTTTCTTAGTTGGTTATGGTGTAATGTGTAATGTCCCGCTCCGCATCGGTACATTACGATGATTCGTTGACTCGAAGAGTTGCGTTGACCCAATGAAGTATCGATGTGAATCGATGCGAGTGTTGCGTTGGCCAAAGGTAAGCTTTGAGTCGGTTGGAATCTATGAATCGGATCGATGCAAAAGATAAGTCTCGTTGAGCAAGTACTGATTTTAGTTGATCTGGTGTGCAGGCTATGCCTTTATGCTGGATTATGGATCGTGGTATAGGCGCGATAGGCCAAATCAACCTAGTAGTTCATAGGAATGGCTAAGTCTGGGAGTTAGCTATACGATCGAGTTATGGAAGCGAGACGCTTCAATCAGCGAGGCGGCAAGGCGTATCGGCTTAAGGTGGGCGTGTTCTTGACTCTCTCTCCCTATTCCTTCACGTCTAATAAAATATGCTATGGTATGCGTAAGATGTTATCAAGTTAGCGAGCGTGGCTCGGCGATGAAAGATCTAAATATGCGTTGAACACTAAGTTAGAACATTGAACAATCGAACAATTGAAGCGACGTGCATCAAGTGCACGAGTCGCGATTGGGAATGATGGTAGAACATTGAAAGACAACATCGAGATGTACATCATGTGCACGGCTCCGAGAACATTGAACTCTAGGCGTAGAACATTGATTATGGTGCTGAGCGTGCCTTTGTGCACTTAAGCTACGAAATGACTAAGTAAATACGGAGGTAGGCTATGCGAATAACATTATGATCGAGTCGCGTGAATATGAGTACGAGATGACTAAGCCGTTTGGCGTCGTGTATCAATATGGATGTGTTGGGGCATAACGCCGACGGAGCTCCCCATATGAATGGTGGATTATGTTTATGAGACGCGAATATGTTTATGGCACGGAAAACCGTTTATGGCACGGAAAACCGTTTATGTGCGAGACTATGTTTATGGAATACGAGATCGGTTGGTATGCTATGGATTGTATGATATGGTACGTATTGCATGGTCAATAGACTCGGATGGCCCGTGTACGGGTACGGCTTCCCTCGAACGGTTATGCCGGGGTGCCGGGACCGTTCGGCTTAGGAGGGAATTATGTGTGGTATTTATGGTGCACAACATTCGGACGGATTGCGACCGTCCAGTCCTGTGATAAGCTATGATATCCGTAAGTTTGCGATCCTTCGGATATTGGGCTAGCAACCCGTATCGAAGCGATCTTAGGCTTACACATATGAAAAGCCAAGTCCATTACGGTGCGAAACACCGTAACCTTCATACAGATAGGGACGGTGGGCTGAGATGAGAGCTGGGTGCAGGCGCAGGGCCTGCTACCCATTATGCATATGTTTACATTTATGATTGGCCGATTGCACGAACCGATTATGTTTGCTTATGTTAAGTTCTAACCACTGCAGGCTAAGGAAAATGGGACGGGATGAGCACGAACACTATGTTTATGTTCCGATTATGTCTAACTGTATCTGCTGCAGGAACACGGGATGTGGACACACTCATATTAAGTTGTTATGCTGAATATTGCCATGAAATCAATCCTAAGGCTAAATAGAAAGACAACAAAGTAAGATGCATGTTTCACTAAATGGTTAAGTGTTTGGTTTGGGTGCGAGCGGGTCTTGATCAGTGCGAAGCGAGGACGAAAGCACTAATCCCCCACTAGTTTATGTGCAGGCTCAGGTTATGATCGGCTCGGGGCAGAGCTTGGCTTGGATGTGCCGAGACATGGAGTCCTTGGCGTTCAAGAGAAGCACCGCATAGGCGTTCGGACTTGCGACATGGAGATGTTCGGCCGAAGACTACTTGGTGGCTATAAAGAGGCATAATGTATGGAACAATGTAATCCTTTGTGAGCTAGAGAGATCATGAGCATTGTAGCCAATTGGCATTTTATGTTGGGCTATTCAGAGCCTTTGTAACCTTCAGTTCATTATGAATAAAAGAGATTCTTGTGTTATACTTTGTTTCCTTCCGCTGCTTATGTTATCAAATTGAGATAGTTCTATGTGAACCTGTTATCTTGCCTTGCACGAGCACAACTCCAGGCTCGTGCGGCATCACGCCCCAGCGAGGACGATGATTCGGGTAAAATCTAGCGAGGACGAGCGATTTCTCGGATCGGGGCGTGACAAGTTGGCATCAGAGCGGTTCCATCCTTTGGACCGTGCACGAATCTTTTTGACCCTCAGTTGCTTCGCTATCGAATTCGGTTGACTCTAAGTTGTTTCCTCAACCGCATGGCTCATGGATCTGCTCGACGCTACATTGGATATTCCATACAATAAGTCTATACTAAGTGAGTACGTCTGCCACAAGTATGTCGTGACTATCACGTTATCTCCGAGTGCCATCGGAGAATATTGGTTGCACGAAGTGCAACGAGTTATGGAATGCTGGTCGCACGAAGTGCAACAAATATGGTAATATTGGTTGCATTAAGTGCAACGATGTGTGTGGTCGGTCGCACGAAGTGCGAGGAGGTATGTGTTGTTGGTCGTACGAAGTGCGAGGAGTTATGTGTTGTTGGTCGCATGAAGTACGAGGAAATATGTGTTGTTGGTAGCACGAAGTGCAACGGGTCGATATGTGAGGCGAAGCGTGTTATATGGCTATGAGAATGGTTATGTGTTGTTGGTTGCACGGAGTGCAGCAAGTCGTGAATCGTTCGTTGCATCAGCACAACGAGTCGGTATGGTATGATGCGTGTTGTATGGCTATGCGGATGGATAGCGATATGTTGCACGAGATTGAGTAAAGACCTTAAGTATCGAGAATGAGTTGTTGCACGAGTTACAACGAGCGGGATTCAGAAAGATCGCAAATGCGATAGCAACAAATCGAGTTGGTCGCGGAGTCGATGTTGAGTAGGCGAACGTTTATGTTGGCCATAAGTTGCGTTGAGCTTTGAATAAGCGAATGTTGCGGGTGTGATCGAGATGATCGCCATGGTACGATTAGATCGAATGTATGTCAAACTTGAGCTAACGTTAGAGCTGGGATCGGAAGGATCACCATACGGGCGGTTTAGTTGAAATAGATGTCGGACCTATACGAAGTGTGATGTCGAGTAATGACTCGATTTCGAGTGGTATATGCAATACCAATTATACGAGCAAGTATAGTGAAGTATTGTGTCGATAACGATAGGCTCGATCCTGAGTGGTATATGGAATACCACTTAGCAATAGCTATGTTAAGCCAGTTGGTGACTTGCGATAGATTTCGTCGAGATGATTATGTTGTTACGATATGTTTGTTCTCAACGGACGAAGTAGTACCGAGACTCGAGTGGGAATGATTTGAGAGAAGTCGATGCAAGTATGCTACGGTGAATTGAGTCGAACAATTATGTACGAAGTCGTACATATGGATGATACGTCGGACGAGGATTCGTTAAGTATAAGTTGAACGATAGGCCGAGCATATGCGGAGAATGTTACGTTAAGGGAATAGTCGACCCGGTTGGACTTATGTTGAGTTGGTACAAAAACTTATTCGGAACGCGTTGAGTAGGTACGAAGAAAGCGTTCGAACGAAATTGGGTTAACGCGATGAATCAGTAGCACGATTGGAAGTGCGAGTTAGGGATATGAGAATGGATATATGAATTGGCAATCATGTCTCGATGATGGTAGTGAGTTATAACGGAATGAATCTTGATAAGTGCGAGACTTGATTCGTATTCGAGTTTGGATAATGGCAATGATTGCAACGGGTTTGAGCTTATGAGAAAGAAAGATGTTCAAGTTATGCATATCGACGATGGTATTGAGGCGTATCAAAGACGATATGCAATAACTCAGGGATACTCTGATCGAATGAACAAAAATTGTGTTGAGCATTATTGTTGGATGAATAAGATGCAAGTTAAGTTATGGCAATTGGGATGATAACGGTAGGAACGCTTCGGAGAATTTGAGAGTGAATGGATGTTGCTCGGATGAAATCGAAAGTGTCTGGATTGCTTCGCGGATCACCACTATGTTGACATTCTTGTCTTGAGCGAGTGCAACACCAGCATCGCACATGCGTCACGTCAAATTAGAACGATCATTCCGCGTGAGCGCTGGTATGGTGATTCATCCAGTGGGGATGATCAAACTTGCGAGGCGTGGCAAATTTGATATGGACTTGTGGTTTGATGCGAAGGCAAAATTGAGGATTGTGCGATATTGTCAACGGTAGTGCCTAAGTGACTCGAGTAGTAGTGGCGCATCAGTTGTGCGGGGGGTAGATAAATTATGGATTGGTATGTCGGATTGGGTAAAGTCGCATAGAAAATGTCGGGAATTGATTTGGCTCCGCGATAGGATATAGCATGGTTCGTTGTAACTGTCCCTCGTTGATGATCTTTAATTATCGAGCGTAGTTTCGGGGCAGGTGACCCTAGAAGACTTGACCAACAAATCAAGTGAATATTGAAGTCCCATAGGATGACCCTAAAGAAGTCGCATAAGAAATTTTATTCGAGGATAAGGAACGATCGAGTATATATTGAGGAACGTGCTTAGCATAGCAATGTGGTAAGGCGATTGCAAGAATTTTGCAATACGCGAGAGCGACGGATAGTAGAACGACCCTAAGAGTGTGTCGTAGATCGGTTGAGTAACGGTTAGGCTATGTATGTTTGGGTGCGCGATCTATGTTACGAAACGAACTAGTCGGGATTTATTTGAGAATTGAGTAAAGGATTCGTACTCGGTCGAGAATAGGAGATGGGCGTATCGTAAGAGACCTTGGGTCGGAAAGATTGTTGCCTTTGAGCATCGTAGACTCAAGTTGACCTCTTGTGTCGGAAGAGATTAAGCATGATGTCTGGATAAATTACCTAGCGGGGGTAGTCCCAGATGCGATATGTATATGGTTCTAGAACGTGGATCGTGTTGGGATAGTTGTGTGCGAGACTTAGTGCAAATGGTAGGCAAAGGAATTTATGGCATGTTGACTTAGTCCATGTCGTTAAGGCTAAATGTTATGAATGATTGGATGAAAGACTTGAGTTATGGGAGAGACAGGCAAACGGTTGGGCGAATAGGCATTGCAAAGAATTATTGTGATCGGATGCGCAATGACTCGATGCAATGCGAGTGTTAGGTGGCCGGCGAGAAACTTATGAGATCGAAGTTATGGTTGGAATCAAGTTATGTACAAAAATATTTGGAAGATGATCGCGTGTCATGGGATAATGTATACGAGATGTATTTTGAGAATAGGCGCTAAGATATGACCAAGTCGAGTACGAAATGATTGATGCTTGAGGATTTAAGTTGAGAATGTTAGTTGTCCCGACATCCTATAACTGAGCTTGGCTGAAATGCATATATTGGTGGGACGCCTAAAATATGTGTATGATCCAGACTGAGTTGTATGATTCCAACGGTAGTAGTACGAGATCGTGAAGCGATCTATGCGAGGCACTTGGATTAAGTGTTGGTTTCGGTTCGAGGACGAACCTGATTTTGAGTGGTATATTATGTAATACCCCGCTCCGCATCGATGTATTACGATGAGTCGTTGACTCGAAGAGTTGCGTTGACCCGATGAAGTATCGATGTGAATCGATGCGAGTGTTGCGTTGGCCAAAGGTAAGCTTTGAGTCGGTTGGAATCTATGAATTGAATCGATGCAAAAGATAAGTCCCGTTAGCAAGTGCTGATTTTAGTTGATCTGGTGTGCAGGCTATGCCTTTATGCAAGATTACGGATCGTGGTATAGGCGCGATAGGCCAAATCAACCGAGTAGTTCATAGAAATGGCTAAGTCTGGGAGTTAGCTATACGATCGAGTTATGGAAGCGAGACGCTTCAATCAGCGAGGCGGCAAGGCGTATCGGCTTAAGGTGGGCGGGTTCTTGACTCTCTCTCCCTATTCCTTCACGTCTAATAAAATATGCTATGGTATGCGTAAGATGTTATCGAGTTAGCGAGCGTGGCTCAGCGATGAAAGATCTAAATATGCGTTGAACACTAAGTTAGAACATTGAACAATCGAACAATTGAAGCGACGTGCATCAAGTGCACGAGTCACGATAGGGCATGATGGTAGAACATTGAAAGACAATATCGAGATGTGCATCATGTGCACGGCTCCGAGAACATTGAACTCTAGGCGTAGAACATTGATTATGGTGCTGAGCGTGCCTTTGTACACTTAAGCTACAAAATGACTAAGTAAATACGGAGGTAGGCTATGAGAATAACATTATGATCGAGATGCATGAATATGAGTACGAGATGACTAAGCCGTTTGGCATCGTGCATCAATATGGATGTGTTGGGGCATAACGCCGACGGAGCTCCCCATATGATTGGTGGATTATGTTTATGAGACACGAATATGTTTATGGCACGGGAAACCGTTTATGGCACGGGAAACCGTTTATGTGCGAGACTATGTTTATGGAATACGAGATCGGTTGGTATGCTATGGATTGTATAATATGGTACGTATTGCATGGTCAATGGACTCGGATGGCCCGTGCACGGGTACGGCTTCCCTCGAACGGTTACGCCGGGGCGCCGGGACCGTTCGGCCTAGGAGGGAATTATGTGTGGTATTTATGGTGCACAACATTCGGACGGATTACGACCGTCCAGTGCTGTGATAAGCTATGATATCCGTAAGTTTGCGATCCTTCGGATATTGGGCTAGCAACATGTATCGAAGCGATCTTAGGCTTACATATATGAAAAGCCAAGTCCATTACGGTGCGAAACACCATGACCTTCATATAGATAGGGCCGGTGGGCTGAGATGAGAGCTGGGTGCAGGCGCAGGGCCTGCTACCCATTATGCATATATTTACGTTTATGATTGGCCGGTTGCACGAACCGATTATGTTTGCTTATATTAAGTTCTAACCACTGCAGGCTAAGGAAAATGGGACAGGATGAGCACGAACACTATGTTTATGTTCCGATTATGTCTAACTGTATCTGCTGCAGGAACACGGGATGTAGACACACTCATATTAAGTTGTTATGCTGAATATTGCCATGAAATCAATCCTAAGGCTAAATAAAAAGACAACAAAGTAAGATGCATGTTTCACTAAATGGTTAAGTGTTTGGTTTGGGTGTGAGCGGGTCTTGATCAGTGCGAAGCGAGGACGAAAGCACTAATCTCTCACTAGTTTATGTGCAGGCTCAGGTTATGATCGGCTCGGGGCAGAGCTTGGCTTGGACGTGCCGAGGCATGGAGTCCTTGGCGTTCAAGAGAAGCACCGCATAAGCGTTCGGACTTGCGACATGGAGATGTTCGGCCGAAGACTACTTGGTGGCTATAAAGAGGCATAATATATGGAATAATGTAATCCTTTGTGAGCTAGAGAGATCATGAGCGTTGTAGCCAATTGGCATTTTATGTTGGGCTATTCAGAGCCTTTGTAACCTTCAGTTCATTATGAATAAAAGAGATTCTTGTGTTATACTTTGTTTTCTTCCGTTGCTTATGTTATCAAATTGAGATAGTTCTATGTGAACCTGTTATCTTGCCTTGCATGAGCGCAACTCCAGGCTCGTGCGGCATCACGCCCCAGCGAGGACGATGATTCGGGTAAAATGTAGCAAGGACGAGCGATTTCCAGGATCGGGGCGTGACATAATTCCCCATCCCTACATCGTGCCCCGTTTTCGTCCATGGGTGCGCGAGAAAGGAACACTGTCTCTACCGATTCAGTCAGGACCGATATGTCGGGATCGGTTGATTTGGTCAAACAAGAATGATTGAATTAAGATCCTTTTCTCGTTATGGAAAGGCTTCTTAAGAATCAAGTCCCATATTCAGCAGGTTGCGCCTCGAGGATTGGCTCTGCGGCTGAGTCGGGAGAGACCTCCCGTTGCTCTGCTTTTCATGTCGTAAATTGCTTTGGCTTTGTCTTTGATTTTCGTGAATACATTTTCGTGAATGTTTTCGATAGCTTTCATGGATTGCATTTTTGAACTTCGCATTCGTATCAAACTCCTTTTTAATACAGTATTCTAATCAGTTGCTTATACGATTGCAGTGATCGCGTAGGCGATGTCTAAGCGCAGCCAAGAAGTCCCTTGCTTGAAGCAAAGACTAAGGTGAGTGGCTGACCTCCTTCGCCTCGACCATCTGCTTCAAATCAATCATAAAACACAAAATCAATGCTTGTCGCCATAGTGTAGAATCAATGAATTGAAGCACAATTCTTCATGAAATACTTGCTAAAGGAAACTCGGAATGACTGTATCAATTTGAGTAATTTACTCAGAAAATGTAAGTTTCACACCAAAAAGAGAAGAGATAAGATTCTAGAAAAGAGAGAATTATTTCAAGATCTGCAAAAATGGTCATTGGACAACTTGTCGACAAGGAATAGTTTCCTCGAACGGTTGTCTAGGCCAAGGAACCGATTCGGCCCGGGAGGAACGAGTATAACTAGTGCCAGCATGACTGGTACGAGTGATTCGGAAACATTCAAGTCGGGCTCGCTACCCACCGCAAAAGGATCGCCGTCTAACACAGTTATAGTCCATGATGGCTTGAAATTGCCGGTGACCTTTACACCCTTTCACTGCTTGAACTAACACACATGAACAGGATGAACATGAAAACTGTTTAATGTATACAATTTCATATGCTTGCCTCAAAGCATGTTAATATGCAAATCGATCAGGATGGTTAGAAAGATCACCAAATAGCTAACATATTTTATAAAACTGCTTGAACCAAATACAAAGCTGGGATTTAATTAGTCACTCGCTAGTACATGTGATCGTACTGACTCTCGCTCTTCGCAAGTGCTATGAATCAAGAAGAACACCCCAACAGACAAGGGCGACGTTCGTGTTTTGAATCTTCGACCATGTGTCGAAGACCCTCGCTGTCACGTCCCGATTCATAGAGTCATTTATTCACATATTTTATCTCTTGGAATTGATCGTCCTCGCTTGGGCGTGATGCCGTACAAGTCTGGTATTGTACTTGTACAAGGCAAAGATGGTACATAAGTGATAATCTTCAAATAGAAACACATTGCAGCGGCAGAAGCAGACAAATTAAAGTTAGTGAGGACAATCCTTCTCATTGAATAGAGGTACATCACTTCTTTATGGCAGCGAAGATAAAAGGATAACTTGAAGTCATACAGAGATATATATAGAACTTTATTCTCTTTATTGATAATCGAAGAAAAGTACAAGACTTGTATTGAAGTACAATGCTTACAACCAAATCTCACTTTACATGGAAAGCCAACTGAACAATGCTATACAGCTTACATCTGATATTTGGATACATTGGATTACAACTCGATACACTGACTTGGCTTACAATCTCACTGGTACAACTGATTACAATGTTCCATACATTATGCCCTTTATAAACAGAAGACATCATCTTGTGCAAGGAGAGCTTCTGTATGCCCAACAAATCTTCGATGTCGCGGAACCAATCAAGCCAATCTTCGTGTGTAGAATATTCCAAGCACGAGCACCTGCCCACAAAACGTGGGTCAGCACATCATCTATGCACTGGCGAGTAGAATCCAACCCACTCGAATAAACCAACATTTAAAGTGATCATTTAAGCAAACATTTATTACAATGATCTTTCTACTTGGGGCCTAGCATCAGTTTACAGTTCATGGGCAATAATCAGAGTGAAGCATGTAAACATATTCTTAGTAGCATTCATGTGGACATATCTTTTTAGCATTCTTGGTGTTATCATGCAAAGGCATCATTGAGGCATACTAGGTGTTATCATGAAAAGGCATCATTGAGACATACTAGGTGTTATCATGAAAAGGCATCATTAAGGCATCGTTAACATTAACATCTTAAACATTATGACAGTTCTCACTTCAGCATCACTTAGCATGTATGTTGTGTTTGAGCATTGATTATAGCATGGCATCTTTCTAGCATACTGAATTTAACATGTTAAGTAGGATCTCATATTGATAGGCTACATATAGCATCATTTACTTATTTGGAACGTAGGCATGCAAGTTAAACCTACACATTTATTGAATTATCATATTTAAGTGATTTCTTACCGATAGCCGACTCCCACATACCTGCATCAAATACAGGTTAGCAGATATACTTACTCTGCCTGCATAAGACATTCATTAGCATGCATCCTGACTACATGGTCACTGGTGTTTAACCATACGGACGTTGCCATATAGGTCTTCATTGGTAATGAGATGACTCCAGAGAAGATAGCTAGCCCCAAAGGATGCCTCGCAAAACCCGTGCCCCTACTGGCACGCCACTGTTTTCTCCTAGGCCGGATCGGTCACCCTAACGTCCCGGGGTACCGTCCGAGAAAATATATCCCCATCACTTATGCATAAGTTGTCCTATGACCATGCGAATGCGTGTCCGACTCAATCGTGATCATAAAATACATGGTGAAATATTAAAGTAAAGTCAACAGTGCTTCATCATTCATCTCATTCAAGTCATGTTCAATGACTTATTCATTTCCAATATTACCATCATTTTGCTTGGTGATCTCAACGATCCCAAGCCTCATCAATTCTCATTATTTGTTTTATTGCAACATTTCTCATTGCGTTTCTTCTAAGCAGGAACAACAGCATTCATTCATTTCGAAGGGACCTGTAGCATTTCATTCATTTTATAGGAACAATAGCATATTCAATTCTTTTCTCATGTATCATTCACGCAGCATCTCATTTTTCAAGTAATTCGTTCATTTCACCAACATTAAGCATAAGGGACATTATTGATTCATTCTCAGGCATCAAGTTACATTAGCAGTTCGAGTGTAATTCGTTCAGCAGTTCCAAAGTTCATGTGTTATTCATTCAATAATTTTCAGCATATGCATCTCTATCGATTTAGCAACTAAAGCATCGCATCACAATTATTCAACATTCAAGGTATGCGACATTAGGGACATATTCATAGCATCACATTATTCCATTTATTAAGCATGCAGGAATAAGAAAGAAGGAGGACAGTTCCACTTGCCTGCATAAAAGGTTTTTCTTATTCTGGTTGCACACATTCCCCCTAAGCGTAGCTCCACCAGCGAGCCACGTTTCAACACTTAATCCGTCCAGCCAGCTCGGAGAGACTACATCAGTCTCAACTCTCTTGGTTCTCAACATAAGTCATGGTCCAACATTCTGATCCCATCCAACAAGCCAACCAATGCCTCGTGGGGAGCGGGGCATTACGTAATATACCACTCAGAAAAAGTTCCGTCCTCGAAACTTAAGGATACAACTCATCTACTAGATTCACTAAATCACAATGAGTTTACTCATTTAGCTTCAATTCAATATTCATTTTAACCCACTTGATCATTTCAAAATAGTTATCCAACTGTATCATTTTAATCCATCAACGATTCATTCCATCTTTCTCTTTTCTAAATACTTGCAACTTCTCATTGATTCACCAATATTTTCCTTGCATTCTATCTTGGTCGCAATGCATCACTTCGTTTGGATCCATACACATATTTCAGGCGTCCCCAAAACATATGCATTTCAGCCAAAGTCCGTGCTAGTGCAATAGATTCTTCCCATAATGTTATCTCAGTCGCAACCTATCACTTCGGCTGGATCCGTACACATATTTTAGGCGTCCCCAAAACATATGTACTTCAGCCAACTTCCATGATAGTATAATTCGATCAGCCACGATATAACTCTCTTTCCCAAATCAGACTTAGCATCCTTTCAATTGACTTATCACTTTATTCACTTGTCACAATCACTATCTTCCAGGCCATAATACTTTACATCAAGGACAACTCTTTATCTAAGCATAATATTTCTAGCATTCGATCAAGGGTCTAATCTTAGAGCCAATCATATCAAAAGTCCACAACATGCAATCATATTCCTTCCCAAATCCAACAATATTTTTCATCGAGGCAATTCATCTTTTCTAAATGATACGATCCCACATCACCAACTATCGATACCGATCCAACATTTTCATCATGAGCAGTCAATTCCATCTCAAATAATTTACTATCCGATACATAAAACTCAAGTCTCATCCCACAATTCTAGTCCCGCTATAGGCCGACACATAATCCTCAAGGGTCAAACATCTCTAAGGTTTATATTGAAGCATACATACAACATATCACTCTTAGGTCGTACTCATCACCATCTCTCCTTCAATGCCACAAGGTCATTCTATGGGTCGCCAACGGCCATCTATTATTTGGTCCAGTCTCAATGGTTAGCTATACCGACAGCTATACCTAATCATCCAGGTGACTTCCCTAGAGTGGACGGCTACTAGGGTTATACTAGTTTCTTATTCTCAGGGCCAATAAGCAACTGACAGTTCTAAGGAATTCTATCCAAACCTATGGGTATCAACTCAGTCTGAATACTAATCTCTATTGTCGGCTATGCCAACAATTGGTAAATCCTCAATTGGTCACTAGGGTCAAGTCTATCTATCCAGGGTCTTCCTCAAGAAAATAATTCTCACAGAGGCTCATTCTAGACTTACCCAATGATCGACTAAGATCGATCTATCAATATTACGGTCAATTCCCAACCCGACATACGATTCTCATCGTTCTAATAATCCATCAAGTAAATTCCCAATGATTCAATTTCTATTTCAAATCCTTTATACACACATGAGCCCATAAGCTAAGGCTAACTATTCAAGGTCATCGATTCCGATAGTCTTAACATAACTATGGAATCATACTATTCGATCTGTATGACAGAGTCACACCACTAAGTCATAGGCCAATAATCTATATCCCAACCAACAATCACCTATACCGACATTATCCAACACGTTTGAAATTTTTCGTTCCCATTCCTTTCTCAATCATCAAACTCTCTTACGAGCATTCTTAAATCTCGTCCCTTTTCCAGCCATCAAAATCTTATACGAATATTCTTAAAATTATCTACCACAAGGGTCGAGTAGTTTATTCCATTCAATCCGACAGTTCGTGTATCAATTAACCATTCTCTATGCAACACAAATATTCAGGGTTGTTACTTGTTACTTTTCTAGTACAATTCAATTCTTCAGCATACATGCACATATGCAATGACTATCCTTTGGTGATCAAGATGGATTGACATATATTATACCGTAGGGTCAAAGTACAGATCTCTAATATTCCTTTGATTCATCGATGATATTTCCAAAACTTTCAGCTACGCAACCAACTTTGTATTAGCCACATATGATTTGCGTCCAACCATTCGAAATCAACATTCAGATATTCCAAGCCACAACATTCTCTAGCCAAATCCATTGACTTATAGCATACTAACGATCTTACTAGTCTGAGTCATCACTCGACTAAACAATTTCTAACCAAGCCACCAGTTACAATTCCCAACAATCTTGCTACTCAATATAACATCACCGTCAAGGGACACTCGAGTCATCTAGCCACAATACATGACTCCCAGCTAAGTCTCAGTACTACCCAGGACCCACAGATAGTCTCCTATCTATCCTATGGAAAGGGTCAACATACATCTCGTTCTGAGGTGGTAGAGGCAATATACCACTCAGAAATGAAGCCATCATTAAACAATACCAACTCAATCCATTTCGGACATTCGTGATCTATAATGATCACAATACTTAACCAACATCTCGGGGTCTCAATATCACAAGCCAACATTCTTAGGGTCTCAAAAGCACTAGCGAGCACACATGAGTCAACTCACTAGTTCTGCTGAACTCATCCATCAATTACCCCATTCACAATTCTTTTCCAATATCACATTCAATTCTCAACTTGTTACAGCATACATAGCCACTTTTCTATATTCCCATGTTTCCAACAGCATTCATAACATAGCATACTATGACATCGAGTCATTGTTGGGTTATTTGTGTCCATACTAACAACAATCATTCATTTAGGGGCATCACAATATATTTAGACTTATTGTATGGAACATCCAGTGAGCAGCTAAGAGGGTCAACGAACTTTCAAGCACAAATAACATAGGATGATTACAGAACAACAACAGCATAATCGTGGAAGCAATCTTTGATTTAATCTCGGAAGCAACGTTGAGTGATCGCGGAAGCAACTTTGGTTAATCGTCGATGCAACTTTGATTTGAAACGAATCAAAGAAGAGACCAAGGACGTAAAGCCGTGCTCTGATACCAATTTGTCACGCTCTGATTCATAGAGTCATTTATTCACATATTTTATCTCTTGGAATCGATCGTCCTCGCTTGGGCGTAATGCCGTACAAGTCTGGTATTGCACTTGTACAAGGCAAAGATCGTACATAAGTGATAATCTTCAAATAGAAATACATTGCAGTGGCAGAAGCAGACAAATTAAAGTTAGTGAGGACAATCCTTCTTATTGAATAGAGGTACATCACTTCTTTATGGCAGCGGAGATAAAAGGATAACTTGAAGTCACACAGAGATATATATAGAACTTTATTCTCTTTATTGATAATCGAAGAAAAGTACAAGACTTGTATTGAAGTACAATGCTTACAACCAAATCTCACTTTACATTGAAAGCCAACTGAACTATGCTATACAGCTTACATCTGATATTTGGATACATTGGATTACAACTAGATACACTGACTTGGCTTACAATCTCACTGGTACAACTGATTACAATGTTCCATACATTATGCCCTTTATAAACAGAAGACATCATCTTGTGCAAGGAGAGCTTCTGTATGCCTAACAAATCTTCGATGCCGCGGAACCAATCAAGCCAATCTTCGTGTGTAGAACATTCCAAGCACGAGCACCTGCCCACAAAACGTGGGTCAGCACATCATCTATGCACTAGCGAGTAGAATCCAATCCACTCGCATAAACCAACATTTAAAGTGATTATTTAAGCAAACATTTATTACAATGATCTTTCTACTTGGGGCCTAGCATCAGTTTACAGTTCATGGGCAATAATCAGAGTGAAGTATGTAAATATATTCTTAGTAGCATTCATGTGGACATATCTTTTTAGCATTCTTGGTATTATCATGCAAAGGCATCATTGAGGCATACTAGGTGTTATCATGAAAAGGCATCATTGAGGCATACTAGGTGTTATCATGAAAAGGCATCATTGAGGCATCGTTAACATTAACATCTTAAACATTATGACAGTTCTCACTTCAAGCATCACTTAGCATGTATGTTGTGTTTGAGCATTGATTATAGCATGGCATCTTTCTAGCATACTGAATTTAACATGTTAAGCAGGATCTCATACTGATAGGCTACATATAGCATCATTTACTTATTTGGAACGTAGGCACGCAAGTTAAACCTACACATTTATTGAATTATCACATTTAAGTGATTTCTTACCGATAGTCGACTCCCACATACCTGCATCAAATACAGGTTAGCAGATATACTTATTCTGCTTGCATAAGACATTCATTAGCATGCATCCTGACTACATGGTCACTGGTGTTTAACCGTACGGATGTTTCCATATAGGTCTTCATTGGTAATGCGACGACTCCAGAGAAGGTAGCTAGCCCCAAAGGATGCCTCGCAAAACCCGTACCCCTACTGGCACGCCAATGTTTTCTCCTAGGCCGGATCGGTCGCCCTAACGTCCCGGGGTACCGTCCGAGAAAACATATCCCCATCACTTATGCATAAGTTGTCCTATGACCATGCGAATGCGTTTCCGACTCAATCGTGATCATAAAATGCATGGTGAAATATTGAAGTAAAGTCAACAGTGCATCATCATTCATCTCATTCAAGTCATGTTCAATGACTTATTCATTCCCAACATTACCATCATTTTGCTTGGTGATCTCAACGATCCCAAGCCTCATCAATTCTCATTATTTGTTTCATTGCAACATTTCTCATTGCGTTCCTTCTAAGGAGGAACAACAGCATTCATTCATTTCGAAGGGACCTGTAGCATTTCATTCATTTCATAGGAACAATAGCATATTCAATTCTTTTCTCATGTATCATTCACACAGCATCTCATTTTTCAAGTGATTCGTTCATTTCACCAACATTAAGCATAAGGGACCTTATTGATTCATTCTCAGGCATCAAGTTACATTATCAGTTCGAGTGTAATTCGTTCAGCAGTTCCAAAGTTCATGTGTTATTCATTCAATAATTTCCAGCATATGCATCTCTATCGATTTAGCAACTAAAGCATCGCATCACAATTATTCAACATTCAAGGTATGCGACATTAGGGACATATTCATAGCATCATATTATTCTATTTATTAAGCATGCAGGAATAAGAAAAAAGGAGGACAGTTCCACTTGCCTGCATAAAAGGTTCTTCTTATTCTGGTTGCACACATTCCCCCTAAGCGTAGCTCCACCAGCGAGCCACGTTCCAACACTTAATCCGTCCAGCCAGCTCGGAGAGACTGCATCAGTCTCAACTCTCTTGGTTCTCAACATAAGTCATGGTCCAACATTCTGATCCCATCCAACAAGCCAACCAATGCCTCGTACGGAGCGGGGCATTACACTCGCTGCTCAATTTTTGAAGACTCTCTACAACAGTCCAAGAAACATGTCTCGGCATCCCTCGCATCCTGGTGGCTGAAATACTTTTGTTGTAAATGAGGGATATATGTATGGAACAACTATCTCATTGGCACTCATTTTGTAATCGAGTCATGATGTAAAGCCCGCGTGGCACGATTGTAATAGAGTATGTAAATGATGTTTATTATCAATAAAATGCAAAGTTTCTCTGTCTCAATGTGTTGTTCAATTTGTCTGCGCTCTATCTCTTAGATGTTGTGTTTCGGATTACCTTATGACTATGCCTTGTGTGATCGCAACCTAGGTTCGCACGATATCACACCCAGAGGGCGACTATCATTTCTTCGGAATCGGGGACTTGTCACGTCCCGACACGAGAAATTGCTCATCCTCGCTAGATTTTACCCGAATCATCATCCTTGCTACGGCGTGATACCACACGAGCCTGGAGTTGCACTCGTGCAAGGCAACATTTTGGTTTTGCGGACACTATTGTGAATAAGGCAAAATATTGACCTCTTATAATTCAGCATGCAAGTGTAGCCTACACACGAAGTCAACTAAAATCAATATCTCTTCAAATTAGACTTATGCCTTGCATCTTTTCGATTCATAGATTTGAATCGACTCAAAGCTTCTTTCGGGCCAACGTAACTCTTGCATCTATTTGCATCGATACTTCATCGGGTCAATACAATCTTCGAGTCAACGACTCATCGTAATGCACTGTTGCAGCGTGGGGCATTACATCAAGTATAACATCACTAACTACATGTATCATAGTAATCATCAAGTAAAGAAAACTATCATAGGATGTACTTGTATATGGTCCTTAGCTGAAAGTATAAATCAGAATATGATTCGGAGTACAAATGAGCTATATTATTAATGCATATCATTAATCTATAACAAGCTAACCTATAAAATCATTCTATCTAAACCATAATACTAATTTCGATTTGGTATGGGTAGTGGGTACACCTTTCTATAATTTCTAATTCATATCCTATCCAACCCAGAAGTTTCCAAAAGTTCCCTTTATCATCACTTTATCCAACTTAAGGATTAAAGGAATAAAGTTTTTGTCTAATAGTAGAAGAAAATCCTAAACCAATCCAATGGCTGGATATTCCAAAATCATAGCACAAAGCTTCAAGAAAAACTGATTTCAGATTTGGAAATAATTTGAGTATATAATTGTATAATTTCTCTAGCTTTGGAAAAAGAATTTGAATAAATAAACACTGTCATTTGTGGCTCAAATTCTAGGATCTAATATAGATTCAACTAGAAATTATTAAGGAAGAAACCACACAAAAATTAAACGGTTAGTTCGGAATACTGAGCTCAATGTGACCTCCAAAAACAGTTTTAGGCTGAATGATGAAAATATAGTTCATGAAGCTCACTTTGTCCTCAATTTCTATAGATCAAAATAAGTATCTAAGTCATGAATCCTCAATAAACTGATTTACAACTTAGCCAATAGTATATACATGGTACTGAAAATAGAAGAATATGGTATACAGAGAAAACGACGCACATCCAAATTTGATAAAAATAATTCCAGACTTAAAATATTTTAGTATGCAAAGAAATGCACATGGCGCTAACTTTGGCCTCATTTTACACTAGTAAAACAAATTATTCTGGACATGAATTTAATACAAATTTGATAAACAAAATATTCTATATTTTATTCAAATAATTGGATCTGGAAAGTAATCATTACAGATAAAGTAATGCATGCTCAAAGCCAAATAAAATCACATTTTCAGGATTCAGTGTTTATAAGGTCAAGTTTGAGCCTTATTTGTACCAATCAAATAAAATATCTTGGACATGGCCCCAACATAAAATTTATAGACAACATAACCAAGATTCCATATAAGCTTCTGGAATTGAAAAGTATGATATACAGGAAAAGTTATACTACTTCAAAGCTGAAAAAAATATAGTTTTAGAAAGGTAGTTACGAGACAATCTTTATCCATGATCCAACCCCTAAACATTAATGATTATAGTGTCTACCTAGAGAAATGAAATACCTAGTTAGTCCTTATGTTCCAAGTCATAAAACAAAGGATAACATGGTACTTACCTATTTACGAAGTGCGGACAGCATCTCATTACTGAAATTCTAGCTTGTGCACTTCTCGAAAAATATTCTCTACGGAAGGAATAAAATACCGAACATACCACAAATAATATATGAAATCGAAGGAAATTTACATAGGTACACAATGGAAAAGGTTTGAAATACTTATACTAAGTGGTTTGGATTGTACTCCTTGATCTTTGTACCATTGTCCTCACAGAACCTATTATGGACACATTGTCGTGCAATAGCGATTAAGGGAAGATAAAACACTAAAACCCTAATGAACTACATACGATTGTAAATATAAGACATAGATCTATAGGTTAGTGGAGGATCTAAAGGGCGTACCTTCAGTTTTGACATTGCAAACTGCCTTGGAAGTCACCACATTCTAGGAGTCCTCTGCTGCACCTTGGCTCAATGTTTTCTCTCTTGAGTGGGCTGTTTGTATGTGTAAACTAATAGAAATGAGAATGAGGTATGAGGCTGTAGGTAAGGATGTGAGGGAGTAGTCAAGTTTTTAGGGGAGGGGGTGTTGTGGAGGTGGTTATGCAACCCATAAACCCAATAGACTGCTATATGTGGCCTGTCTGGTTGGTGGAATGTTGAGATTGTGCACACACTTGTGTGTGCACCACATGGGCCTACCAAGGGTGTGGTTTGGGTCCCTATCATGTCTATTACATGGTGTCAAGTTTGGGCTCAACCGGAGTATATTTGGGTAAGTTTAATAGTTTAAACTAAAATAAGTTCATTAGTTCTACGCTGAATTAATATCTACTACTGCTAGTGTACTAAACTATACTAAAAATAATATTACACTTAAAATTAACTAAATATAATTAGCCATACAAATATTATTTGCATATATATATATATATATATATATATATATATATATATATATATATATATATATATATATATATATATATATATATATATATATATATATATATATATATATATATATATATATATTAAAATATATATTAAAATATATATATATATATATATATATATATATATATATATATATATATGCAAAAAAATATTAGTATAGCTACACTACTATAAACTACATAAAATAATTTGATTCTTTGGAAAACGAAGGTTACAAATCTATCTCCCTTAAAAATTTTGTCCTCAAAATTTAAAAATAAGGCAAACATGAAAAGATATGAAGGAAGAATACATCATGGTTAGAAAAGCTCGGATATTGCTCGTGCATCTCATCCTCTCTCTCCCAAGTGGATTCACTCGGGGAGTGATGACGCCAAGCGACACGAACCAGAAAAATCATCTGATTTTGTAGCACCTTCTCCCTACGATCCAAAATCAATCCAAAATCCCCATTGACTTCTGATATTGGAGACTGTGTCCAACCTCACTCTCAGAGTGATCCAATACATGGCTAGATTTTACCATGTATCGTCTTAACTGCGACACATGAAATGTTGTGCATGCCATCCATAGTAGATAGTACGTCTAGTCGGTATGCTACATCACCGACCTTCTCCAGGATACCAAAATGTCCAATGAACCTCAGACTAACCTTTCCGCCTCTTCCGAATCAAATCGTACCATGTGTATAAAAAATCTTTAGGAACACCAAATCGTCAACCCAAAACCAGAACAAAAATTTAACACACAATCGATAAGCATTAACAATCTAAACAAAAGAAATCTATACCTTAAACTCTAACGATCTCCGGTGGCTATTGGCCTAATGCTCATGTTTGTCCTATTTAGATCATTCCTAAGAGTCAATCATGTTCTACCTTATAGTCTAACTAATTATTATTCAATCTTTAATGCTAGATGGCTACCCTAACTATAAAAATTTAAACTTCTCATCCAATTTTGCCTCTATTGTCTCAAATTGTATATACACCTTTAATCAAAATTTTTGTCACATATATTCAATTATATTTCTATATTGTTCAATCCTTATTATAATCATTTATCTGTTTACCTCAACCATTACCTAAAGAAACTCGACGTTTATTATGATTCTAGTATCGTCAAAACTTAAATTGCCAATATCCTTCCCTCTATTAATCAAAATTTTACAACCAAAAGTTCATTTATGAACTCCTTAATCCTCATGGACACCCAAAGAATTTATCCCAAAAATATAATAAATAACACGACTAGGACAGACAGAAGAAATAGTATAGTTGATGCATATATTCTAAGTGACTTAGTATGAATCATCACAATAATAAACATAACGAAAAAAATAGAAGTAGATGATTAAATCATAGAATATCTGCTCCAAATATTTCTCAAAATTTGACTAATCTTAAAGGGTATACCTATATGACCTCACGATCCATCATCAAACTCGACTTCCATAAAACTTCTAATTTCTCCAGCCTTTATCTTTAACTAAGTTCATGATCTTCCACTCAAAATTTATATCCACAGTTTAGTCTCTTCATCTTATCCTTATATTCTTGTATTCCTCAAGCCCTCCTAAAATTCAATGTCATTGCCTTAAGAGTATTCTTATACTAAATTAGAAAATTTTAATCTTAAAATATCTATAATCCATCAATCATTATTCACCAAAATTTACCTTATGAAATTTGAAAACTTTATTTCACAATTTTGAATCCCAAATAGTACTCAGTTCAAATTGTACTACAAGAATCAGAAAATCAATGTTTCATTCTCTCCAAATCCTTAATTCATTGTTTTATTCGATATTATTATATTGATAACTACTGATTCACATAATTGAATTTTCCTCTATTGACAATTCCTCAATACTTTAATCAATTCCTATGAATATCAATTTCGTAGACTCGAGAATATATAAAATGACATTCAACATTTACATACTTCGTAAATGTAGTATCCTCAAAATTTAACCATCATGTGAGATTTGATAATCCTTCAAGCTAAATTCCATAAATTTATTTATTTATTTTTTATCATTTCCAATTTCGCTCTCATGAGAATCATAACGTCATCATTGCATCGATTATTATAAATCTAAGGAAATTATGCAAAATATAGCATAACTTTACATTAACCACATACCGCTATCCCGAACTGGATGACTAGGGTTCCTCCTCAGACGCTCAGTTCGAAGGCAATCTTTTATTCTATGCTTACTTAATCCACAATATAGGCACTCTTCTCTTCATACAATCATTCCATGTATGTCCTGACTTACTACAATAAGCACAAGTAGGGGTCATCTTGATTTGTCTCCTTTGAGCTGGGGCACTAACTGAGGACGATGCATAAGCTGTAAATTAGGACGCTTCATAGGTCCATGGGTTTTTGATCCAATGCCCTTTTGAGTCCTGATTCCTCTTCCTAACACTAACTATTTCCATTAGTTGTCGAATCATTTGACTTTGCTCCTTTTGAATTATCCTTAATTCTTCCAACTCTTCTACGATCCATGCTTCATCATTGTTTGTTCCTCTTGATCCTGAGAGTAAATTACTACATCCTTGAGGCTTCTACCATATACGACTCCTTGCTTGCATCTTCTCCAGATAGGTTAGGAGTTACCATTTCCTGAGGATAGATGAGCTGACATTAAATTCCAAAGAATATGATAAATCAAGTTTGTAAGAAAGAATAAGATATTCAAGAATCAATAATTAAAGTTTCCTAGATTGTGACTGACTATTCCCTAATCTTCATATATTCTAACATTCTATTGCAGGCTCATGATAGTACGACTATTCCCTAATCAATCACAGTACTAAAGGAAGATAATGGAAATAAACAAATTATGATCCAAAAGGACATAGAGTCACAAGTCTAAGACCTAAGTCTAAAACAAGAAGGAAATATATGCATGTCAAATGTAAACTATCGGAGACAAATCCGATTCAAATCAAGTCTAAACTATCTAAACTAGATAGTTGCATCTGGAACCCCTGTTGTAAGCCTTGATTGATCCTCCTGAGGGGCATGACCAGATTCAGCTAGACATGCCCTCCTGTGAATCATAATTTTTAGGACCCCAGTCCTCAAGGTCATCGCCTAAAATATAGATATTTGGTAGGATTAGAATGAGTATAATTCTAACAGCAGTTCCAATTACATGATAAGACTATAAAACAGTAATAGTAAATATAATACATGATAAGAAAGAAAAAACGGATACATGTCAATGACAAATAATGAACAATAAGGAGACAGGTATAAAATGACATATATTGAGATAGAATTGATGGAAGAAGAGCATAATTAAGAATGAAAGCAGAATCAAGAGAATAGAAGTATCATTGAATTTTTGGAAATAGTTATATTTAAAGAATTATTTTGAGTAAATTAAAGATTAAATCCATATAGCGAAGGAATGTACGGGACCCCAAGAAAGACAGAGAGGAAAAAATGGTAGGGTTGTACATTTAAAAATTGAGGAATTATAAAATATTTTAGGGTTATGATTTTAAGACCGATATGTGTATTCAATAATGGTTGAGGAGTTAGATACTAAAGTTTAACTCTAGAAACAAAAAAGTGTTGATTCATTCAAGCAATTTTTTATTGAGGTTATGAATTCCTGAGATTGATGGAAGTATTTGAATGATAAAATAAGGAAGACACTGACTTGAAGAATTTAAATATATGAATTGAAAGTTGAATGAAGGATTGGTAAGAATAAACAACGAATGACGTAGAATGGTAGCACATGAAAATTTTGATTTCAGGGTACACAATTTAATGTAGGAACCATGATTGCGAATTATGGAGTTTCACAAATAATAATAATATTGTAATAATGTAAAATTTTGATGAATGAGATAGATGAATATGCCATGGCTAAATTTTTAAAAATGGAGAAAATAAGAAATCGATCAAATAGTGATATTTGAGTTTCAAAGAAAATAAAGTGTCGTATGATTCATGGTTAAAGTAAGGAAACATGAAATTGAACTATGGTAAAGTTCTATGATTTATTCTAACTTGGGAATTATAGATTTAGTTAAAGACAAGGATTATGGAGTTGAAACTTTTATAGATGGCATAGTTCAGTAATGGTTTACTAGATCAAGGAAAGTAAAAACAGAATGAGGATAGATAGTACAGGAGCATTTCTTTCACATAGCAAAGTATCCAAAGATCGACGCTATACGAGTATTCGGGAGATGTAGATTTCCACCATCAATACCAAAGTTGCTTTACGTACCTATTCTCTTCTTGAAATCTTATCAAAACTTGATATTCATATCTCTTTCAACAATCGTCATTCAATTAAAACATGCTACCATAGAAAACATATTTCTGATTCCCAATATCCAATAAAGTAGCACACCTTCTTGAGTTTATGTTAAAACTATATCAAAAGTTATGGCAAATCTTGAATTGTCCCGATTATCATTTAAATAATTCATTTTACCTCACTATTTGATATGGTAAAGTTTGTTTTGATCTATAATATGTCCTTTAAGTATCAGGACCGACTGCTAAAAATCGTGTCTTAGTCATACATCACTAGTTTTTTCTCATGTATTTTTTACTAAATAAACTATACTCCTATAAGGCTTCATCTATTATAGTATTATCGTTCTGGAAACTGAGATAGTGATGATTATAATTATAGGTTCTTATTTGCATCCTAGAAAATATATTTGAACTTTCTAACTATATTAGTTGACTATCTCCTCCTAATTATCTACAACATTCATGTCTTCACGTTACCCCTCATGCTTTGAAAGATTTTCTTGACTCTGCCTACCTAGAAAGGTTAATGTATAATCCCTCATTTACCTATCCTTCTTCCAATACTGGCACCTACCTTAAATTATATAGGAGTCGGGTGCAAATTCCCTCGAGCAGATACCTACCTCAAGCTATTTATATACTTTTTTCTTCGTGTTTTCCTTCTTCCCAAATCAATGTTTCCTTATTTGAGAAATTTATCAATGATATTTATACCTTCTTTTTACGACCAACCAAGCATGTTTATCCTAATCATTCCTTAATTTTTCAGAATGAATTTTTTTAAGGAGGGTAGATTTGTAACTTCTTAAAATTAAATTCTACATTTTTCTTGAATTTATAAAAAAATCTAATATTTTTCTAATTTTAAATCATGAACCATTATGTCATGTCCCGGTTCCTAGAACCGATCGTCCTTGCTAGGGCGTGATGCCGCACGAGCCTAGGTTTCTCTCGTGCAAGACAGATTCTATAACGGTCGATTACAGCAGCTTGCAACGGGGTCGTCGCACAGAAGTCCCAAACAAAGAAGTTGAGTAACACAAAATGTAATAGGAAATCAAAATCTTCTTTATTGATAATACAACAAAATTACAAATGGGCACAAGGACAATGTTATATTCGCTCAAGCTAACAATCTCTCTGAATACAATCACTCAGCTCTCTCTCATATCTCAATATAATAAGATCTTGCCTTAAGGGACACAGTTGGAAGAAGGCGATGTCCATACATTATGTCCCATATAGATGAAGTCTTCAATACAGTTGCACATCTCAAAACGTCAAGGAACTCCATATCTCAGCACGTCCAAGCGAGCTTTGCCTCGAACGAGCAAGTACCTATAACCTGCGCATGAAAACTGGTGGATTGTCAGTACACAACCATACTGGTGAGTGAGCTCCTTACAAATTTTCTTTAATCTCTATTATTTATTCAAAATATTTTTTTCAAAAGAATAAAGAATAAAGGAAAAGATTTTGGTTATTAATTATTATTATTATTTTAATTAATTACTAATTAGTTATGATTAGCCATGTGATTAGTTAGCCATGGCTAGAAATCCCTAAAAGCTTCTTCTAGCTTTCACACTCCTTTCTATACCCCTCTCTTCTTTAATATTTACAAATATTGTCACTCTCCACATGCTTGGGGCGGAAGCACACATAGCCTATTTATTGGAAAATTCTTCATACAAAATTTACACACAACCAATTTATAATTTGTTCACACACACTCTCCACTCTCCTCATTGTCGCAGCCTCACCACAACTGTCATCTTCTCCTGCCCATACCAATCCCAACTAACCACCACCCTACTTCGGCCACTAGTCGACCTCCTCCTCATCTTTCCAACGCTGAGCTCCAAACCCACTGCCACTAATGTGACCCATGTTCTCGAATTTTTTAAAATATTATTTATTTTATTTTAGATAATGTTAACTATAAATTTTTTATTTGAATTTCTACGAAGAAAGTCATAAATATTTTTTATGACAAAAAGGTTTGCCAATTATATTTTTAATTTTTATTTTGGGATTTGTGAAATTATTGTTTGACGATATCAAATAATTATTTAAATTATTATTTTAATCAAATATTATATTTGGTTTTATTAAATTAGTTTTGAAATATTGAATAGTATCTTTGATCAATAAAATCATATTGTTGAATTACTTTTATAGAATTTTGTATTTATGAAAATCTATTTTACAAACTATTTGATAATATTTAGTGTTATTCCTATTGTGACCAATATTTGATTTGATCAATTTAGTTTTAATTTAAACTTATAAAATTATATTTTGATAATTATTTGATGATATTGGATATTGATTGATTTAGATTGGTCAAACCTATTTTTTGATTTATTTAATTTAATTATGGAAAAAGATTTGATCAATTTATTGGATTCCCAATTCTTTTCTTATTACGAACCTCGACTCCTATATAAAGGGAGGCTTCCCTTTGTTTTTCTCACATATTCTCAACACCATCCAGCCAAACACCATTGTCATCACCATCGTCATGTGCACCGTGTCCGTGTCCACCCCTTTTTCTTCCACTAAATTCAATTATAGATACATCATCTTCGTGTCCACATACCAGACATGAATCTGAGATTTAAACCCCTAAATTCCTTATATTGTGTCCGATAATACTGGACACAACCTCAATGACACATACAAATACGACACGAACACACCTGCCCTCCCCTGTTCCAGTAATCACCACCAGACCGTTCTCCTTAGGCGAGCTTGACACCGTCAGCCAGTCACCGCCACCATTACCCACAGGCTGTCGTCGCCACTCACCACCTCTACTTCCCCAAACCAGCCATCCAGAATACATCCATCTCCTTGACAACCCACCGCCTTGCCAGAGCCCTTACCATCGTAGTCACAACCATGTGAACTGTCGTTCACCACCATCACACCACTACCATCATCAGAACCCACGCCCTCTCCCCATGCACCACTGCCCCTACCAGTGTTAGCGAGCAGCCACCGCCGCCAGCAATGCCTCAGCCAAGCCACCCAACTCTGTAGCACCCAGTTTCCCAAATGAGGGTAATTTTGAAATTTTGTGTTTATAATTATTTTAATAATAATATTTAATTCATGATATGATTTTTGGTGATTTTAAATCATTTTAAAATTATTTAAATCAATGACTTGTGGTTTTGACGTTTTGCTAGTGAAACCCTAGAGACTGTTTGACCTAGAGCCTAACCATGTGATTATGATATTTTAATGTCATTTTTGCCCTAAGGATATTTTTTGCATTTGACCTCTTTGAATTATTTTGATATTATTTTATATTTATGATATTATTTTGGGGTTATTTGAGTCGGGTTCGAATTTCAACTCAATCCGACTTAAAACGGGGACCCGGGGGTAGTTTGACTCTAGTAGGACCCACACACTAGTTAAGCATGGCCCACATGATATTAATTTTAGTCCATATGATAGAAATATTTTAGTTAGAGGTTAGACTAATTATTATGGATAAGGTTAGCGTGATTAGAGACTTTAGAATGACTAATTTAGCCCCAACCAATTAGCCCTTTCCTAATACTCATAGAATAGGTTAGTGGGGGCATTTTAGACCTTACCATAATAGGACAAATAGCCCCATATGGCCAGCCACTTTGGGAGAGGATAGGCTCAAGTTCATTTCATTATTCTAATCCACACTCTCTCTCTTGTTCTTCCCCAAATTCTTAGAGAGCAATCCCTAGCAATTTCTCCACCAAATTCTTCCATTTCACCACCAAATCTTCTTCTTTCCTTCTCCATTCTAGCCAAGGAGGAAGCTACCCAAGTTTGGGAGGATTCGAAGCTCGTTCGTGTCCTTTTGGAATCTCTACGTGTCGGTGTCGCTCCGGGAAGGCTTTTCTTCGATTCGATCTACCGGGAGGTATAAATCCCTTCTCCTTTTCATTTCCTCATGCATATAGGTCTATTTTGAACCCATAGGAATGACCCCCATGGTTTTATCTCCATTTGTGTCCATTTCGTGTCCATTTGGAGGTCATAGGAGTGTCCTTTGTGTTGTGGTTGTGTCCATGTGGGAAAATCCCAAATTTGGACACACTATGTGTTGTTGTTATGTATGAATGAATTATTACATGTTTAATCTCATATTTTTGTATTGGAGATGTGTTCTATAGTGTCTCATATATATATATATATTAGTGTAGAGAGTGAGTTCTTGATATATTATGTTATATACTTAGTGTTCTTTTGTCTCAAACTACCTAAATCCGTCATGATTTTTATCCACGTTTTTAATTTCAGCTCTAACTTAGAAATGTCATAACTTCTAACTCAAAGTTCGGTTTAATCTCCCGTTTTTTTTAAACGAAGCATATTGAAGTTAGCTTTCCAAAAACATGTATTAATAGGCCTATTTCTTTTTGTAACTTTCTGGAGAATTATTTGAGTGTCAGCTGTACGAAAGACAAACGCGTTCTCGGTGTTTTCGCGATTTCGGGAGTTTCCGGAAACGAAAATGCGAACCGTTTGAAGTTTCGTAAAGCTAACACATAGATCTATAACATACTTTAATCCTAAATTTTAATTCATACTGAAATGGTACAGTATTAATTATTAGTAGGAGTTACTATTCGGCATATGCATCTTATGCACCGTTGTGTGTAATATAATGTTCTATTTGATTTTAACCCATGTTAATGTATATACATTACGTAATTAAATAGAGAATTCAAGCATGAGTAAATGGTTAAATAAATGATGTATAAGGTGTAAGTATCCTATCTAATGTAAGCATGTATAAGTATGGCTTGTGATGAATATGTAGTTTCCATAGTATGTAATGTATGGTGCATATAGTGGTGCAAAAGAATAAATGAATGATGAATGAATGCAAGCATGAATGTAATGTAATAATAGATGTAATGCATGATATGTTAGATGAATGAAATGATATATATGATATATATCCTCTTTACATTAATGTATATATATGGTTGAATGCAAGCATGTAGGAATGCAATTAATGTAATATATGTAAGCAATACATAAATGCATGAATGAAAGAATGATATACAATGCATGCATGAAAGTATATAATAAATGCTAGATATAAATGCAAGGTATATATGTAATGATAGATATGAATGCATACTGTATAAATATTATAAATGCAATATCAGATTTCATATGTAGACATAGAACCAATGCATAGCTGATATTTAGATTGAATGTTAGTTCATTTTAGGTTGTTCGAACACAGAAATGTCCATGTAAGCATATATACCTTCCTTTTCCTATTGCCAAGCCAATTTTAGTTTTCAATATAGTGGAATGTCTATGAATGTAATGTTAACCTTCAACCCCTTAATTCGAAATGTTAGTTAATTTCAGTATTAGACAATGCATGAGCTGTATGCATATGGGATGTTGGCTTAATGGCAGATTTCAGATAACATGGTTCATTTTATGTGGTTAGTTACACCAGTTTATGGGATAGCTCACTTTAGTTTATATGTAAATATGGAACTAAACTGAGAATGAACTTCACCCTCTGCACAAGGACACCCCACTCTATATCAACCACCATGCCATGTAACCCTTCTCTAAATGATTGCTATAATATATATAGATTTATGTAAAGTATAGATGCATGTTAGTTATAACTTAAATAGTCTCTACTCTAATGTATATAGATGTATACTTGTAGCCATGCATGTTAAGTATAATACATGTGTAATGTAGATGGTTTAGCTTTGTGCCATGTGTAGTGTAAACTCATAACTAGTGTTGATTTCTCTTTTCATGTACACCTCCATGTTCACACACACACATAGCTTTACATGTTAGTTCTTTTCTCTTTTATATATAAAATATATATATATATATATATATATATATATATAAAATATAGAATATGCATGATAGTGATGTATCTTGATGTGTGACTTGTGTTGGCTTGTATAGCCTTGTGATTGGTGTGTGACTGCTAGCCTAGGCTTGGTTAGGCCTAGTGAGACTTATTAGACTTGTTTGGGCTAGGACTTGACCTAGTTGACTAGTGTGGTTGACTAGAGTTGACCAAGTGTTGACTTTAGTCTAGTTTGACCTAGACAGCATACAGATGCATTATAGATTACTATTATCATTCCCTGTATACATCTTGACTTGTGTTGCTCTAACTAGGAGTCAGGTACCTCATCTCGGACAGTACATTTACTTCAAACATTCAGATACGAGACGAGTACATTCTCTGACCGTTTCATACTTGTCTGGATTTATATTCTTGCTCTAGATTACTGTACTTGATGCTGACACGATCATTATCACGGATTAGTACTATGTGGATCTTCTTCTGAGATGTTATCTCCTTGTATTCACTAAATACATATTGTGATGTGCGTTTCACTTACATATTGTATTTATTGAATATCCTTATCATTGTACACTCATTGTGTATATTGTACTCTCATTGTCATATTGAGCCATTGTACAAGCCATTGTACAAGCCATTATACAAGCCATTGTATAAGCCATTGTACAAGCCATTGTATAAGGTAACATAACTGAATTGGATCCTTGTGTATTGATTGGGGAGGGAGAGTAAAATTGGTTATGTGATCAATCCTATTGTATAAGAAATTGTATATGTCCATTGTACACCCACATACAAAGGAGTCCCATTTTATTGTATAACCTAACCCGTTTACATAACCATATTGTGCTCTAAATCACATATTGCTTACAGTTCTTACTTATCATATATAGATATTTCCCATTATCAAATCTCTGCTGTTTTTATATACATTCTTCTTTCAGCATTTCATGTACCTTACTCTATTACATGCTTTATATTTCCTAACATGATATGAACTGCGTGAGATGTTTTGTGCTCGCTCCCGTCCTGACTGGACCTGTTGAAAATTTTACAGAGGATAATGAGGAACCCTGCACCCTTACTTGGAGTTTGCCTAGTTGACACTCGCGACCTGGACCCCTGGGGAGGTTCAGGCAGCTGCTCAGGATGATACCTTATATAGTGTAGATAGCTTAGACTGTCCTCTCTTTTCATGTTTAAACTGTTGTCTTTATTTTCAGAGTTATATATTTTATAGATGTTGAGACTTGTTATTTATTTCTGCTGTACCTCTGTTGAGGATTTCTTATCTATTTCCATCGTGCTACATTCTACCTTAGATTGTGATTGAGTTGTACCTCTGTGTTGGCCTCCTTTTGTAGAGTATATTCATGTTATGTAGTTATAGTTCATGACCTAGAACAGTGTTCTACTGCCGATACTGCGGCGTAGGCTGGGCGTTGTTACGTTCTTGTACCCTCACAGTGGATGCAGGTTGTGACAAACTCCGACATCACCGCATTTGTCAGTATTTCTGCCACCTCTGTCGTGCCCTCCTGTCCGAGCCACACAACCACTGTCGCCATCACAAATCACCAACCCCACCACCGTTTTTCTTTTTCCTCGCTGGGCCTCCACTCTTCGAGCCCATTTCTCCGACTCTCAGCCTGACCACGCCGTCGTAAGTTAACCCTCGCCGCGATCTCTACTCCAGCGCGCCGACAGATCCTTCCGACTGCTGCCCCGACCGCCAAAGTTTTTGTGTCGCCGTCCTCGCTGATAGCCGAGGCCGCCGGCCGTGTCTCAAACAGCGCAGAACCGCCTCGACCCGCAGACGAGCGCCACCAACCGCGCACCCTTTCGTGCCGCTCCGGTCCTCGAGACCAGCATCACCACCAGCACCGTATGCTACGCCGATGTCAGATCTGGTTGAGCTGACGACCGTCGGCGCCGACGATCGTTTTGGGAGCCTCCTTCTCTTCCTCTCCGTCTCCTCTTCCCTTCGATTCCCGCTTTTTCTTCTTCGATTTCTTTCCTCATCTGGAGAGAAGATCTCTCTCTCTCCCCCATCTCCTAATCACTTTCTCTCTCTCTCTCTCTCTCTCTCTCTCTTTCTCTCTCACTTTCTTCCTTTTCTTTTGGTTTATTTATTTATTTTTTGGATAGGCTACCAATAGGAGAATTGGGCTGGGCCTTGGTTTTTTTAAAAAAAAGGGTTTATTAAAAATTAATTTTTTGGTTTTATTATGGGCCTAGTATTAGGTTTGGGCCTTAGGCTATAAATAATTTTTATTAAACATTTTGGTTGTGTGTATATGGGCTCTAATTTATCTATGTGCTTGCCCCTTGTATTGGGCTCTTATATCGTACTATTTTGTTACTAATTATTATTATTTTTATTATTATTATTATTATTATTATTATTATTATTATTATTACTATTATTATTATTATTATTATTATTATTATTATTATTATTATTATTATTATTATTGTGATTGTTGTTACTGCCACTATTATCATAAGTATTATTTAAATATATTTTGGTATTATTATTCATATTATTACTATTAATATTTCTAAGTTATATTTGTAGCAAAATGTAATATTTGGCTTGGGCCCTATATCTATTTTCAAAATGGAGTATTAGCCGTAAAATAATTTTTTTTAGATTTTCAAGTACTTATCTAAATATTTTGAATATATACCAATTTTTCGAATATATATTCTTGTCCATGTCTAAATCAAATCCTTTCTAACTTCTTCCAAATCTTGGATTTTCTTATATCGACCCTAGCTAATTTGATTATTTTGGACTCAATGACATTGTCCATCCTGTTATCTGAGATCATCTTGTGTATTTTTGACACCTGAGACTATTTTGTGCCAACAAGATCATAGCATGCAAATCGACTGCAAACTAACTGAGGCAAGTACTTGTTTATGATTTCATATGCATTTACTTTATATTGTAGATTTCATCTATGCATGCTACTTTTTCGTGTCTCGACTGTTTACACACACGAGAGCAGAGTTATTGATTAATGTTCATGTTTTCTTATCGTGATCGTTATCATGACCATGTTTACATGATTGTGAGGTATTGATATTAGAGAGGTACAATTACTAGGCACGTGGAAAAAGCCCTAATGTATTGTTGGCAACCCTCCCGTTTACGGGGGTGGGCCTCTATATCCTCATCGTTCGCCCAAGCCTTCCACATATAGGAATGTTGTAGTTCTCATGACACATGTACTATTATTGATTACATGAGTTTCTTTATCTTTTTATGCTTGCTATTTTCTTTATTTGTTTCTTATATTGCATGATTTCTTGACCATAATGTACATGTTTTCTCTTGATCATTGTTCTCTATTTTAGTGTTATATTGTATTAGATTCTACTTGTATTATGATGGCTAAACTTTTACTTGTTCCATTCCTGACTTAAAACTTTTTTTTTTCAGCTTAGTCAGTTTCTACCCTTTGCACTTGGAATCTTGTTGGAGGAGATAGAGATTTTTGGAGGTCGATCTTAGATTCTAAATAGATTAGATAGTTCATGAATTTAAGTATTTAGCGGGTTGTTCTCGAATATTATTTCGATGTGTTATTGGATTTGTAATTTGAATACTTATTGTGAATGAGCAAATAGGTATGATTTTGTTGCATTTGAGTTTGATATTGAGGTCAAGGCAGCGTACTACCGCCCATGCTACGGTGTAGACAGGACTGAGCCACGCACTCGTATCCCAAAAGTGGGGAGCGGGTCGTGACAATTAATTCCTAGACCTCTCCTCATCTTCTTTGACCCTGCTCTACGCCACGACCACCAGTCTCCACCGCCATCGCCACTGTCACCAACTCCACCGCTACTGCCATTACCTTTACCGCCACCAACATCCCCAATCCATAGAACCGCCATCACCACCCGTAGCACTGCCTCACCATCTCCACCACTCACCAACGCCCTCTCCACCACGGCGACCCCCATGAACACCTTTGCCACCGTAACTATTAGCCAGCATATCGTAACTTCCGATCGACGGAACACTACCGCCCCATCTCCTCAATTGACCATGACCGTCCCAACTTTCAACCTTATCACCACCATCACTTGCCACCGTAGCCGCTCTAGATCCGACGAGGCCGCCTCCAACTCCCAGTGAGCCAACGTCCCGGCCTTCACTCGCCGACTTCACCGTTGCTCGCGCCTCCAATAGTGGTGAGGACTCACCGATCACCTCTCCACTCTCTCACTCTCTCTCGGCACTCTCTCTCTCTCTCTCTCTCTCTCTGCACTCACTCTCTGATACGTCTCTTGATTTCTCTCTTTCCCACTCTTTGTTCTCACTCTTTTTCTTCTTATTATTTTTGTTTAATAAAGAGGCAGGCGAATATATATATATATATATATATATATATATATATATATTCTTTTTTGAGGGTGTCAACTTCTTACTGGTGCTTGGAGGCATGCCTCCAAGGGGGCTCGAATCCGCGCCACTGTGCCGAGGTGCTCTCCTGTGTGTGTGTGTGTACACACACACACACACACATAATATAATAGTTACAAAATAAATATATACTAGTTAGTGAATAAATTATGCTTCTAATCTAAATAGTCTTTAGTTGGTTTTGGGCCTTTGTTAAGTTATAATTATAATTTTAGGCAATTTGGAGATTATTAGTGTAATCCATGTTTTTGATTTTTCGATATTTTAGTTATTTTATTATTTTAAATATTTTGTGTTAGAAAATATATAATTTTGAATTTCTATAAAGGAAAATATAGGTATTTTGAATACAAAAGGTTTGCCAAATTATTTTTTTAGATAAGATTTGGATTTAGGCAAATATGATTTTAAATTATTTGAAAATATTAAATTTTAATTTAAATTATTATTGTGATCAATTATTGGATTATGATTATATTGATTTAGTTTTAAATTTTTATTTGATTTGAATTAATAAGATGATTTATCCGTTAGGATTCTTTATCCTTATCTTATAACCGCTTTTGAACTAAATCATATCTCCATTTAAGTAAATATAGAAATCATTGGTTTAGCCTAATCCTATTGGAGTCAAATCTGTAATTATTTAAACATATCATTATTTAAACAAGTCATAATTCCATCCAAATTAGGTAATCCTAATCATATCTATATTAGTTAAATTTGAATCATATGTTGATTAAGTAATCCCGACATATTATATATATACCTATTGAACTTATGAATAAAATCATCTTTCGTATTTTACTTCCCCAAATCTCCTATCTTTTTCGTCCAAAACAGCCCAAAATTTGTCACAAAATCAACCTTATTTTTCAGAAGCTATAGCAACTTCTTAGAACCGTATCGAGGTTGGATTTCAAAATATATAATTAATTTTCTATAATTTGGAACGTGAAATTCTGAAAAATTGTTTGAGTGCCAGTTGTCCAAAAGTTGACATGTCGTACTATTTTTAGATTTTGGGAGATCTCGAACTTCGTTTTATGATCCGTTTGATGTTTTGGAAGCTGACACATAGATCTACATCATATAATTTTTCTAGAAATTAATAAATTATTTTATTATTTTATTTAATTTATAGAACTCAAAATTGACCAATAATTTATCGATTTAGTCACGGTTAGCTACAATGGCAATAATGTTTGACCAAATCGTGGTTTTGTGACGTTGTTGATTCCAGTGAACTCGTAGTTCTGAAATATACTAGATTGCGTACTCAAATCATTGAGTTCGTAACGTTTAACTATTTAGTACATCTCGATTTGCGTGCCACGAATTCCGAATTTGGATCTGTGACTTTCTATATTCAAGAATTTATATTTAGATTTTATTTCATATTATAATTAGATTAAATTGGGTAATTTATATGTTTGTCCTTTATTTAGGGACTTAGCCTTGAATTTCGGAAGTCAAAACTACAAAACTAGGTCTAGAAGTCCTAGAAGCATATAGACTTGTTGTTTAGGAAACCCATGTATCCCATGTGTACTTAGAAGACTAAAATAATTCTTTAATTATGTGTGAACTTGATTGGTTTTGATGTTGCAAAGTCAGCAGGAACTTGGAGGATAGGCAAGTACACCTTGCCAAGTTTTTCAATTGATATAGCATGTTTAAATTATTGCTTATTTTTATCATAGATTCACATTATTCTAGTTTAGCAGTTAATTCTGATCCCTTTGATTAGAGACACTTATCATAGAGTATGTATTTGATTTTGTTAGTAACGAATTGTTTTACCCATGTGAGTGTTATAAGCACGAGAACGATTATAAACACATATTTTGTAAGCACGAGAACGATTATAAACGGTTATAAGCACGAGAACAATTTTGTAAACACATATTTTATAACACATATTTTGTGAGTGTTATAAGCACGAGAACGATTATAAACGGTTATCCATTTTGCAACCCTGTGACCTCTAAGGTTGGGCTATTTGATCGTCCCATGACCTAAGTTTGGGTGAGTTTTCTCAGCCGTGGTTTACCTGTGAGCTACGGTATTTGTAGTCCATCGTTATACAGTTCATGTGTAGTTAGTTGTTCTTATTCGTGTATTGACTGCAGTATTGGATATGCTCTACTTTAGTTTTTTTCTTGCTTTATCACTGTCTATTTGAATGCTATATTTTGATATACTTTGTTTGTATATTATGTATCTTATTACGTCCCTCTGAGGACCTGATGATCTCTTCATGTATAGACAATCGGCAGAAACCCAAGGAGTAAGATCCGGACTAGAGTTTTCCTTTGCGGACTATATGATCTTTCCTTCGACCGTGGACTTATTTAGTTGTTATCCTGTATCTCAATTATTTTACTCTATATTTTACATTTGCTCGGTAGTGGATTTGTCTCCACCCGACAGATATCTCATTCTACCTTTCAGTTGATTATATTTTAGTGACTATTTCCTTTATTTGTTGTTGTGGATGAGATATAGATTTTTTTTCGTTACCATGAAATATTGTTATGAGATGGATTCATATTATACAACTTATGTGTATATTCATAGGTTCCATATATTGGAGTAGTCTGCATATACATACAGCTGACATGTATACGTTCCTATTCCTACGTATTTTGGGACTGGGGCATTACAATTAGAAATTGGATCCTTCGGCCCTACATATGAAATAAATATTTGAGTTAATTAAAAATTGGGCCTTGAGCCCTACATTGGGTTAGGCTCACTCATTGGGCTCCAAAACATTATTAAAAATTGGGCCTTGAGCCCTATATATCAATTAATAATTTTGGATTTATTTAATTAGAATAAATTGGGCCTTGGCCCTACAAAATAATCGTTTGGTTTAAAACCAATATAAATGTTATTTAAATTATTTTGGTTTTATAAATTGGGGCCCAAGCCCTAATGTTAAATTGATTAATTATTTGGGCTTTATAATTTAAAGAATTGGGCTCAAAATCACTGGGCTTTAATCTATTTAGTATTATTAAGAATTTTCATTAGATTATATTGGGCTTGAATATAGGCTTCAATAATAATCAATTTATTGACTTAATTATAATTTAAAATATTATTTTTATTATGGATTTTATTATGTACAATTTTTTTGGGCTTTAAACCCATTAAATAAATCTTTTGGGCTTTTATAATACTTTTTAATAAGTATATAATAGATTATGAGACTATTTTCTTAAAACAAAATTTATTTTTAAGCTAGATTGTACAATTCTTGATCATAGCTAATCAAATAGTTTCCTATTTTCTTTGCGAATGTGGACATATATCTTGATCTCAGAAATTTGCCTATCTCCAAACTTGGACTTCTATATATCAAACTAGGCTATTTGAATTATTTTGGACTCAGTAGAACTATTAATGATTTGGGATCATCTGGGAAGTGTAGCACCTGTACCTATTCTGTGTCAACACGTTCATGTCGCACACGTCGACTCCAGCTAATTGAGACAAGTACTTGTAGGATCGTTGAGCACCTCTAGAGGGGGGTGAATAGAGTGTGTGCATGTACAGCAAAAATAATCACCTCTTAAAAATTAAGCAGTTATAAAGACTATGGCAGATATAAGAGACAGTAAATAAATACAGTAAAATAGGAGATCAGAGAATCAAAATCACTGCGATGTAAATGGTCTCCCTCTGAGAGGACTACTCCAGTCTCGAATACTCTTGCTCAATGTTAATCCACTATTCACAAGCTAAATGAGGGCTTGTAGTTCTTTACAACACCGTGCTTTGTGACGAGCGCACAACCGACTTCACAAACTAATTCCAAAAACTGGAACATTTTCTGAATTACAACCTCTGATACAACTATTCTGAACCAAAATACTAGAACGAACAGAACTGTACTGGCTTTGGCTAAGAGTGGTATTAGGCTAGATTTGAAAAGCTTTTGCTTTTTGAAAATACTTTAGAAAGATAGAGAATAGAGAGTGAATGGATTTGGAATGGTGGAAATCATTCTCTATTTTTAGTATTTTTTGACCGAACTCGGGCAGAGTTCAGGCAGAGTTCGGATGTATGAATCTTGCAAACGAACGTTGGATGCAGATTTGGTGGAAACTAAATTTCAAATAACCCAAACCGAACTCGGACCAAACTCGATCAGAGTTCTGTTGGATCAGAACAGTAAAAAATGGGCCAAATTTGCGTAGGTTTGGGGCTTTTTAGAATTGTGGACTTGTGGGTTTAAATAGGTAGGCTTATTTGAATATGTGGATTGAGAATAACCTAAGCCAGTATAATCCTGACCAACCATACAATTATTTCCTAGACTTAATAAAATTGTAAAATACAAATAAAATGTAAAAGTCTTGATCATGTCTTCAATGCGATTGTTCTGGATGATGATGACGCAATGTATTGTACTTGAAGTAGTAGGTAGCAGTAGGACGAAGACGAACTTCGTTATTCGAAACCTATAGTAGTCTGTATATTTTGTGTATTGACCATAATTATCGTTGATTATCATAATCAGGTGTGACAATTAGCCAATGGGCCAACAATCTCTCCTATTTTGATAATTAACAAACTATGAGTCTATATCAAAATATAATAAATATATAACTTTGAAATGATATACCTGACTTGCTCTAAGTTGATCAAAAATTTGAATTTTGTTCTTTGGTATTGGCTCGTTCTTCTCCTTTGTTATTTACTCAAAACATGTGGCTCCCCCTCAATATGTGAAGCCAACAATAATAGACAAAAAAAAGATAGAGTAATACACAATATGTATGTATGAAACAAGTCACAACTCAAGAAAAATACTAACAGTAGCAGTAATAAAGTATGTGAAACAAAAACTAGACACAGTAGTGCATAAACTCAAATACTACTAAAAGAGTGCATAACACAAGAGCTAAAATAGTACAAACTACTACATAAGTCCAAACTAATTAGAAATATTACGACTACATACGACCATCATCATCAGTAGAGAAATCCACAAAATACTAAGCTAATAGACAAAATCAAATATCAGCAGCAGCATCGGTTGGATCAGCAGGTGGATGAGGATCAACATAGGTCTTCGTCGGATCAGAGAATCCGAAAGTGTGTGGATCCTCAAATTGCGGTCTTTCGAATCCAAGATGACAGAGGATCTGAAATGGTGCAGTAGGATGATGCGCCATAGTCCACTGAATGTCTGCTATGCCATTTCTCAAGACCTGGGCTTGAGAGGTATGGCGATACTTAGCATCGATATAGGTCTGATGACATTGTCCCTGAAGGGTGATAAACTCATTGAACCTCAGGTAGAACTGGCCATCAAAGTGGCCTGGAGCAGCAGGACAGGAGCATCAGCTGGAGCTGCGGTTGGATCAGGTAGAAGTAGAACAACATCGGATGGAAGTGGAGGCTGAGGGTACTTCCTAGATCTAGTCAGCTCAGAAGGTGACCACTACAAGAAAAATGACTTTTACTGACGGTTTTTTCTGTCGCCAAAGGATTTAGTTGACGGTTTTCCTTCCGTCAGCTAGGCCAGTGTCAGCAAAAGTCTCCACTTTAGTAGACGGTTGCCGGGGTGACTTTAGTTGACAGTTTTTAACCATCAACTAAAGTGACTTTAGTTGACGAATTTTAGCCGTCAACTAAACGCAGTTTTCTGACCGTCAATATAGGTGCATACTTTTCCTGACTATGGCCTAGCTGACGGTTAATGACCGTCAACATAGATTATTTTTAACAAAAAATATATTAATAGATTAATAATATATTATATATATGCTTCCATTTACTAGTTAACAAACACACATAATATATCTATAATAATAATTTTTATATTAACAAAAATTGTATTCATACACCACAAATGTCCGTACACCACAAACATCAAATGACATATCAAAATAACCAAAATATATTTTATAATATCCTAAATATCCTTGAAATAGTAAAAAAAAAAATTCTCTTAACCATCCTAATTCTTCTTAGCGTATAACAATATGAACTTGAGATCGTCCACTGCATAACGATGATGCCATCTGCAAATAATGTAAACATATCACTGTAAGGTAAAGAACATTCTTGAAGATTAAAAAAGTAGAAAATCAACTTATGAGCATATATATATGGACATGAATTAATTGTTAAGAGATAGCAAAAAAAAAAAACATTGTACATAATTGCTTGAGTTTAATTAATCAATTCGAAGGTTAAGCAACAATAACAAAAATTTCTTCAATGATCTTGCTAGCATCAACTTGCTCTACATAAACTCAATCTAGCATTTCTACCAAGAATCAAGAAAATAACAATAACTCTATCTACCATGTGTATCAGCAATTAGCCCTAGGTAGTTAGTATCAGAGCTAATAATCACAATTGCCTCTTACGGAGGCTTTTGATAGTCTGATATCGAACATGGTGGAGTAACTTTACGCCAATAGATACATGGATTTAAACAGTTGAAAGAAAGGGCTTAAAGCCTGAATGAGATAAACATGACTGCTGAGTGCAATTTTAAATAATAGATTTTATCAAGACACAAAATTTGTCCGGTCCTTTAGGCAATATAGACGTTTAGGTGTGATCAACTTAGTGCTAAGGATTATCATTTGGAAACATGCCTCGCAATAAGTGGATTTCAATCATCCTCGTACCTGACCAGCTGCATTCAATGCTTTCATTGCTCACGAAGGCTGGGATGCTTCCTGGCAGCAACAACGCCCAAGATTGAAGCACCCAAGAGAACAGACTCGTTCTCCCTTGGAAGAATGATAGAGCAACCTGTATCTTGACAAATCAGCCAATGTCTTGCAAGGGGGAAAAATCATGGGGGTGTGGCAGAGACTTGCCTACTATACCTGCATGTTCTTGAATATAGATGGAGTTCTTGGCAAGCCCACCGCATGCAAGAAGTGTGTCAATCTGCAGATAAGCAAATACCGTCAATTACATGAATAAAAATTAATATTGTGACTGTTGTAAATGGAAGGAACTGATAGTTGATTCCTATATATGAGGACAACTCCCTAGTGTAAATAGAGGTTTCTTTTTTATGTCAAGTGTCAACACCCTACTGATAGCAACTAAAAAAAACAGGTTTAGTTGCAATTGATGAATGACTATGCAGGTCAGCTGTAATCTTCGTAACTAATCATTAAGTAAAATCTTGACATATTGGCCACTTATAAAGTTAGAATTTGTTTAAGGATTTCTCTTTTGCTAGGAAATAACTTTCTTCGCGCACAAATGACGTCAGAGTATTAAAACCCTCCTAAATCCTTTCCAAGTAACCTAGAAACAATATCAAGAGCGTCATAACAGGATTAGTTTTTAAGGTTGCTTGTACCAGAAAGTTATCCCAAGCAAGCAATTAAGCAATTACTGATTTGCTGTGGTCTTCATCTAGTTCAAAAAGGTAAAGAGTTCACATGAGGGTTTATTCTCCCTTATCAATCTTCAATTCTGCATGTCCAATTACTATGCCATAATTTTTATAGGCTACCATCAAAGTAAAAAAAGGTACACATAAAGCTCATCATCATGATCAAAGCTTTTTACCCATTAATGGACTCAACTACGAAGAACATAACCACGCTCTAAATTGAAAAGACAACAAAATAAACACTAATACCACCATTACGCCAATAAATACATGGATTTCCCAGGGAAGGTTGGGGGGAAGTTGTATATGTTTAACACCTAGTACTTTTCTATTGGACAGAAAAGCGATCTTCAGGATCCGACTCCAGTTTTATTACAGGAAGAGGTACTCTGTACAAAGCTTTTGAAGGACACACAAGGAAAAAAGTACTGATGACAAGAAATTGGAACTAGCTTAGATGAATTTCTAGTATTTCATCTTCATTATTTTAGTTGGAAATACTAAAAATTCATCTTTAATGTTAGCTTAGATGAGAAGTGAGTCATGAAAATCGGAGGGCTCCGATTGATTTTGTAGGGCCGCTAAGATCTCATGGAGGAGTCATCTAAGCAAGAGGTTCTGTGAAGTGGCGGGAGAGGAGGTGGTTCTCATGCAGGAGGTGAGGAAGAGGAATTTTGGTGGAAAGAGGAGAGGCTCGGGAGAGAGAAAAAAAATGAACTGAGTAACATCGATTAAATTGGCCACGGAACCGTCAACATAGAAGATATTTCAAAAAAAATTACAAAAATGCCATCCAAAATGTGCGCGGCAATTTTCTCCTTCTGACTTTAGTTGACGGCTTTAATCTAGTCGTCAACTAAAAGTGGTGGATTTAGTGACGGTTTTCCAAAACCCATCAACTAAAGGGGTATAATATTCTATACTTAATACAAAAAAAGGAGTTTAATTGACACAAGGCCTAAACCGTCAAGTAAAATCGAATAATTGATGGAGATTACCGACCGTCAAAAAAAAGACCGTCAATAAATGTCATTTTTCTTGTAGTGGACCCAGAAACATGACAGATGTCTAAGTTGATTCCATATCTTTGGAAGATCACTGCAAGATGCATAGGGTATAGAAGGTTGCGGCCTGCCCTCCGACAACTAATGATGTTTGAAATGACAGTCTTTGGAACAGAGAAAGTGACTCCAAAGTGAATATGATACATAGATGACATCTCTAAGAACGTGATCTCATCACTAGATTCCGTCTTAGGGAGCAAAGCAGAATAAACAATATGATGGAGTTCATAAAAGTTTTGGTTAAGGTGATTTGCGTACAACCGACCTCCGCGAGGGACTGGACCCGGATAACACATAGCAGCCTTAAGAGAATCAAGGATTATATCATCAGAAAATTGAACTTTGTTTATCTCGACTAGAGCTTCGTCGTTGTCTGGCATATGAAAGTGCTCACTCAAGTCAGCCGAGTTAAACTCAAGTTCCTTTCTAGTGACACAAGAATAAATATTGTCGCCTGCTTCTTGCATATTGCAATAAAATATGCGAACATCATTTTCATAAATATCATTAGACACTTCAAGAAAATCTCGGAGTCCTGAATTTTTAAAGGTAGATGCATATTCAGATAGTACAGTAAATTTTAATAAAAATTTTTGGGGTAAATTTTTTAGTATCGAAATTGTCTAAACCAAGATTTTGATATTTTCGATGTTGGAAACATGTTTTTATTGAAATCCTCTTCGTCGTTGGGATGAACTGGACTAAACATAAACGGGTTCTTACTCCGAAGTGGATGATGAAGCCGCGGAATCTCTCTTCTTTCTCTTAAAGAGTTTGGGAGCCATGGAAATTGAAATAGAGAAAATGAGAAATATACCTCAAAAAGATAATGGAAAAGAGTGGAGAACACCTTCTTTGAGCCGCTAGAACCAAGGAAGATGAAGTTTGAAGCTTTGGAAAAGGGTATCCAAAAACTAGGGTTAGATTTTGGAGTGCTCGGGTCGGCTAGAATATGTTGAAAAGGATTAAGGCTGGCTGAAACACTATTGCCTTAATAAAAGACCGCGACCGAGTTCTGTCCGAACTCTGTCAGAACTCGGGCCGAGTTCGGTCAACTTGAATCCCCATTCATTGTATGTGTAATGAATGATAAACGTACTTAATAACCTTTAACTCTTCGATATAATAAAAATCCATTACTTTGGGTTAGCTATAAGGGCCGGATCCTAGCTAGCGATAGTCCGAAGATACTTGACACCATGTCGCTTAGGCTTTTACGCCTTGTTGACAGAAGGGTCCATTCGGTTTGTACCCAAAATAACTTCAATTTATAAATCTTGGAATATCAAGTTTTAAGTAATTTTATTAATCATAACACATTATAAATCCAAAAATTCAAGTATGCCTAACTCGCGACGCAGATAATTGGAATGGTCTTCAGCTAGCGATTTTGTGAAAATATCTGCTAATTGATGATCTATGTCAATGAACTTTAAGCAAATATCTTCGTGTTGTTGGTGATCACATAAAAAGTGATGATGTATCTCTATATGCTTTGTGCGTGAGTGACAAACAGGGTTCTTAGTCAAATTAATCATGCTAGTGTTGTCACATTAAACAGGAATCTTCGTGTAGTACAGATTGTAGTATTCTAGGGGTTGCTTCATCCATAAAATTTGTGAACAACAACGTCCAACGGTGATATACTCAGCCTCAGTTGTTGATAAAGTAACAGAGTTTTGCTTCTTGCTAAACCAGAAAAATAAAGCTTTTCCTAGAAAATGACACGTATCGTTGTTACTTTTACGGTCTACTTTGCATCCAGCAAAATTAGCATCTGAATAATCGATTGGGTCAAAAGATATGGTTTTAGGATACCACAAACCGACTGTAGAAGTTTTCTTAAGGTATCGAAAGATACGCTTAACGGTGCATAGGTGTGATTTCTTAGGATTAGCTTGATATCATACACATATGCAACTACTAAACATAATATCAGGGCGACTAGTAGTTAAGTATAATAAGCTACCAGTCATACCTTGATACTTATGCTGGTCAACTGGTTTGCCACTTTCATCAATGTCAAGCCATACTTATGTAGCTATTGGTGTGCCGATAGGTTTTACATTGTCGAAGTCATACTTCTTCAGTAAATCCTTTATGTACTTGGCTTGGTTGATGAATGTTCCCTGTGAGTGATGTTTGATTTGAAGCCCTAGGAAGTAGTTGAGCTCTCCCATCATACTCATCTCAAACTCATTCTGCATACACTTAACAAAATCTTGACAAAGTTCGTTAGTAGAATCAAAAATAATATCATCTACGTAAATTTGCACAAGTAAAATATTGTCATCTGAAGACTTGATAAATAAAGTAGTATCAATCCTTCCTTTTGAAAAATCATTTTCAAGTAGGAAGGCACTTAGGCGTTCATACCAAGCACGTGGTGCTTGTTTGAGTCCATATAGTGCTTTCCTAAGTTTGAAGACGTGATTCAATTTTTGAAAATCTTCGAAACCAGGGGATTGTTTCACAAAAACTTCTGCTTTCAAAAATTCATTTAAAAATGCATTCTTCACGTCCATATGAAAAAATTTAAAATTATGAAAACATGCAAATGCATAAAACATACGAATGGCTTCTAGTCTAGCAATAGGAGCATATATCTCGTCATAATCAATTCTTTCTTCTTAACTATAACCTTGTGTCACTAAATGTGCTTTGTTGCGTAGAACTTGTCCATTCTTACTTAATTTATTTTGAAACACCCATTTGATACCAATTATCGATTGACCAATAGGTTCAGGAACAAGTTCTCAAACTTGGTTTCTCTCAAATTGATTAAGTTTCTCTTGCATGGCATTAATTTAAAACTCATCTTTAAAAGCATCTGCTACTGCCTTACGTTCTACTTGACAAATAAAGGCTACATTTGCCGCTACATTAATATCTCTAGTAGAAGAACGTGTACTTACGCCTTTTGATACATCACCTATTATGAGTGTCTTTGGATGGTCTGACATGAACTTTATTCTTTCCGGTAGACTTTCCAGACAACCCCCATTGGTAGCAGTATCTTCAGTTGCCTTGGTTTTGTTTTGTATATCTTCATCATCGTTGTCGCTAAATTTGTGACTATTGAGCTCATCAAAAGTAACATTAATGGATTCTTCAATAATCATAGATCTTTTATTGAAAATTCTATATCCTTTACTCTTAGGTGCATACCGAGAAATATTCCTTCGTATGCCTTAGAGTCGAACTTACCCAAGTTGTCCTTGGTGTTCAGGATAAAACAGCGACATCCAACAACTTTAAAATATGAAATATTTGGAATCCTTCCAAACCACAATTCATAAGGGGTTTTTTCGAGATAGATCGAATTAACACCCTATTCAAAATATGACAGACTATATTAACAACTTCTATCCAAAAATATTTAGGAAGATTATGTTGATTCAGCATAACTCTAGCCATCTCGCTTAGAGTACGATTCTTCCACTCCATAACACCAATCTGTTGAGGAGTTCTAGGACAAAAAAACTCGTGGTAGTATTCACTATCATCACAAAACTTTTTAAAATCGTATTTACGAATTCGCCGCCATGATCACTTCGGATTCGAATAATCATGAAGCATTTTTCGTTTTGTAACTTTTTGCAAAATATTTGAAATTCAAAGATGGCATCATTTTGTTTGATAAAAAACCAAATGTATAACAAGAGAAATCATCAAAAATCACAAAAGCGTAGAGTTTACCGCCAAGACTAGTAACTCTATTAGGACCGAATAAATCCATATGAATTAACTGCAAAGGTCTAGAAGAACTTACAACGTTTATGGATTTAAAAGATGACCTAGTTGCTTTGTTCTTTTCATAGTGAACACATACCATATCTTTCTTGATTGTAATCTCTGGGAGTCCTTTTACCAACTTTTTCATGCATAGTTATAAGATAGTGTCAATATTTGCATGTCCTAGCCTCATGTGCCATAGCCAGCTTTCATCTTGATTGGTTACTAGGCACTTCCCTGCTTTGTTAGTACTTTCTAAAACGAAAACATAAATAGTGTCTTTCTAATTCTTTCATATACGGGATTACCAGATGACATATCATATATAGAATATTTGTCCTTTACAAAATTGATACCATAACCATTATCTGCCAAATGACTTATGCTCAATAGGTTATGTTTCAATTATGTAACTAGACAGACGTCTTTTATTACTGGATAGGAAGACATACCAATATTGCCATTACCGATAATATCACCTCTCAGATTGTTATCGAAGGAAACATATCCTTCCTTTTTCATCGATAACATAGCGAATAAAGATGCATCACTAGTCATGTTCCGCAAACATCTGCAATTGAGTATCCACTTGCTTCTAGAATGAGAGGGTTGAGGGTCCACCTTATCGAAAGCCATTAGACAGACATTTGCAGTATTGCTAGGTCTATCCTCCTCCTCTGACTCACTGGCCTCACTTTTGTGCCATATCTTGTATTAGCGTACTTTCAACCTGTTGTAGCTTTTCTGCTTGATCTTGATCGATCGTACGGACTACCTTTCTTTGACAATGGACAATCCTTCTTTATGTGCCCTGTCATCTTACATCCGAAACAGATTTTCTCTTCTTTGTTGCTCTCGTGGATGCCTTTCTTCTTTTGGTTTGATCTCTCAAACTTCAAGAACTTTCTAAAAAAAATTGACCAGTAGAGCCTTTTCTTCACCATCAAATGATTCTTTGTCAAAGTTATTGCATGAGACTCTTCAGACTCGTACTCCTGTGTCAGTCTGCTGATTTTGGATTCCTTCACTTGGAATGTTCCTTTGTGAGTTACCTCAAGAAGTCTCCAAATTTCATTAGACGTCATACAAGTAGATATGTGATTGAACTCGATTTTGTCAATTGTATATAATAGTGCATTAATGACTCATGCATCTAGACTAGCATGTGTCTTTTTATGCTCCGTGTATTTGTCATGTGGTGTGACTACTAATTCACCATCAACTAGTATTCTAGTTGGTTTCTTGTAACCATCTATGACTATCGACCAAAGATCGAAATCAAGTGACTTAAGAAAGAAATTCATTCGTATTTTCCAATAAGTGTAGTTCGTTCCATCAAATAATGGGGGTCTATTTGTGGATTGCCCTTCATCATTGAATACAGATTTAACGACTGCCATAGATATATATACTCTCTAGAGTGGTTATGTATATGTATAACCTGCTCTGATACCAATTGTAGGATCGTTGGGCACCTCTAGAGGTGGTGAATAGAGTGCGTGTCTATGCAGCAAAAATAATCACCTCTTAAAAATTAAGCAGTTATAAAGACTATGGCAGATATAAGAGACATTAAATAAATGTAGTAAAGTAGGAGATCAGAGAATCAAACTCAGTGAACATCGCGATATATATTAGTCTTTCTCTGAGAGGACTACACCAGTCTCGAGTACTCTTGCTCAATGTTAATCCACTATTCACTAGCTAAATGAGAGCTTATAGTCTCTTTACAATACCGTGCTTGGTGACCAGCGCACGACCGACTCCATAAACTGATTTTAAAAGCTGAAACATTTTCTGAATTGCAACCTCTGATACAACACTTCTGAACCAAAATACTAGATTAAATATAACTGTATTGGCTTTATCTAAGAGTGGTTTTACGCTAGATTTGAAATGCTTTTACTCGTTGAAAACACTTCAGAAAGATAGAGAAGAGAAAGTGAATGAGTAATTTGGAATGGTGGAAATCCTTCTCTATTTATATTTTTTTTTACCGAACTCGGGCAGCGTTCAGGCAAAGTTCGGATGCATGAATCTCGCAAACGAATGTTGGATACAGATTTGGTGGGAACTGAATTTCAAACAACCCAGACCGAACTCGGTCAGAGTTCTGTTGGATCAGAACCGTAAGGAATGAGCCAAATTTACATAGGTTTGGGACTTTTTAGAATTATGGACTTATGGGTTAAAATAGGTAGGCTTATTTGGATATATGAACTGAGAATAATCTAAGCCAGTATAATCCTGATCAACCGCACAATTATTTCCTAGACTCAATAAAATTGTAAAATACATAATAAAATGTAAAAGTATTGATCATGCCTTCAGTACGATTTTTTTGGATGATAACGACGCAATGTATTGTACTTGAAGTAGTAGGTAGTAGTCGGACGTAGACAAACTTCTCTATTTGAAACCTGTAGCAGTCTATATATTTTGTGTATCGACTAAAGTTATCGTTGATTATCAAAATCAGGTGTGACCATTAGCCAATGGGCCAAAAGTACTTACTTGATTATTTTTATTTTCTGATAGTTTCTCTATTACATGATTTAGATATGCCTTTCATGATTCTTTACACGCTTGTTACACGAGATTAGTGTTTTATATATTCATAGTCTTGATTATCATGGTTTAATGCTTATTATGATTTTCTTAATTATCATGCATGTGATTATCATATTTCATGATTTTTGTGTTTCATGAATCTTCGTATCGTGACTCAAATCCATGAGTGCTAGTCAAACGGGAAAATAACTTAGTTGACATGTAAACTACCTCAAACTATCCCATGTGTCTAATTGTGTGGATAGCAAGCGCACAGTAAACGTAAGATTTGCCATATTTATCCTTAGCCGTTTATATGTCGAACATGGCATTACAAAACACATAGCTAGGTACAGTTTACTTTATCACTTCTATTCTGAATGTCACATGCCATGATTATTCGTGTTTACTTGTTTTTACCTACTTGCTATGTAACTGCCTATTTTCAAAAATAAGGATAATTATTATTTTTCATATTCTAATATTTTATGAATATTTATTTATTAATATTGTATTTTGGGGATTAGTTTAGTCGGATTTGAGTTTCGTCTAGTTTTGACTTGTGTTAGTAGCCCGGGTAGCTTAGACTCTAGTCGGAGCCCAAAGATTAGCTAGGCATGGCCCACAAACTTGATTCATTAGGCTAGTGCATTTAGACTAATCCCACATGACAAGTTTAGTCATTTAGAGTTTAGAACGTTGACCAATTTGACTCCAATTCCTTGCGTAACTTAAATTAACCAAAGAAAAACCATTAGGGGCAACTTGGACATTTCCTATTGACCCAAATAGGGTTTACATGGCAGCCAAGAGAGGGGAGAGGCCTCCATCATTCATTTTTTATAGTAGCCTCCATCATCTTTTATTTGTTGTTCTTTTCCAACTTGAGAGCAAATCCATTTGTTTTCTCCCCCAAATCTACTCATTCTTCCACCAAATCCTCTCATTCATGTAAGGAGAAGGAGCCTACAAGGATTGTGGAGCCAATAGAAAGGAGGAGAGTCCATTTGCTAGAGGTGACCGTGTCGGATTCGTATCCTTTGGACTGTTCATTGGGAAACCACTCCCAATAGTTATCTCTCTCTCTCTCTAAACACTCTCTATTTTATCTTTTCTTTGCATATTTGTTAGTTTTGAATCCATATGAACCACTCCCATGCATGAACCACCCTTAGGATTGATTTAGAGGCTCTTTTGATTCCTCAATAGGAAATTAGGAGTGGTTTGGTGTCACCCATGGAGAAATTTCGAGGGTGGCCCACCAAGTATTTGTGTTTATGCCCAATAGGCTATTTAGACTTCTAATTTCAGTTTTATACATGTTAGATAATAGATTAGCCATGGTTAGGATGTCTTATTTAGATTTCATATAGATACCTATGTATGTATCTTTGTATATTTGGCCTATAAGCTATGTTTATAAGTAGAGATACCAATTTGGTATATGTTTACATATGTAGACTGATTTGGGTGATATATATATATATATATATATATATATATATATATATATATATATATATGTGTGTGTGTGTGTGTGTGTGTGTGTGTGTGTGTGTGTGTGTGTGTGTGTGTGTGTGTGTGTTAGAGTGTGGTTGTGGTTTATTATGTTAGATGTTTATATATATGTGTTGTGTGTGTTTGAGGAGAGAGAAGAAGTGCATGTGTGTGAGTGTGCTTGAGGGGAGTTGTGAGTTGTGTGTGTGTTTGTAAGTGGCTTGGTTGTGTTGTGGTTTAGTATTAGTGTGTGAGTTGTGTGTGTGTTTGTAAGTGGCTTGGTTGTGTTGTGGTTTAGTATTAGTGTGTGTGAGGAGAGGGAAGAGATGAGATTGTGTGTGTATATATTTGTGAGATTGTGTATGTGCTTGTGAGAAGTGAGTGATAGAAGAGAGTGTTTGTGTTGTATATGCGTTTGTGGAGAGGAAAGAGTGTTTGAGAGAGTATCTGCTTGTTTGTGTGTATTGTGAGAGAGAGTTAGAGGGAATTAGAAGGGAGTGAGTGAGAAGAGGATGGGGGCTTGTGCTGCCAATAAGCAGCAGTAGCAGCAGCTTGCAGAAGCAGCAACAGTAGTAGTAGCTTGCAGAAATAGCAGCAGCAACTTGCATAAGCAGCAGTAGCAGCAGCTTACAAAAGCAGCAACAGCAGCTTTCAGGAACAGCAGCAGCTTGCAAAAGCAGTAACCACAGCATCCCCTTTATGTTTGAGTGTGTGTGTATGTTGTGAGTTAATGTTAGTTAGTTAGATGTATATATTAGTGTCCTACAAGTTAGTATCTTAAGGTATCCTAGCTAGTAGAGGTATATATTAGTGTCTTGAGTTAGGATACTAGATGAGTTGGTATCTTGGAGATTGGAATACTAGATGTTAGAGTATTAGATATCTTAGGATAAGGTAAGTTGGTATTGTAACACCCAGTTTTCCAGATGAGGGTCAATTTGAAATTTTGTAATTATAATTATTAATTATTGATATTTGTTTCACATTATGATTTTTGATAATTTTTAATAATTTTTAAACTATTTAAAAACTGGTTTAAGTCATAACTTGTGATTTCGACGTGCTGCTAGTGAAACCCTAGAGACTGCATGACCTAGAGCCTAACCATGTCATTAGGATGATTTAATTATCATTTTAGCCTAGGGGTAATTTGGTCATTTTGACTTATTGAATTAATTGATGATTTATTGAATTGGTGAATTCTAGTTAATCTTGACTTATTGAGACCTAGTGGACTAGCCTAGAAGCTAACCCTAGCCATGGTGACCCTAGTCTAACTTAGGTTAACCTACTTTTAGTCATTAGAAACTAATTTTGGATTAGGAGGATTAGTTTAAGTGAATCTAAGTCATGGCTTGTGGTTTCATGAAATAACTTATGGCTTAATGATTTGATTGATCATGACTTAAGCCCATGGGCCATTTAGTAAACCCTAACCCTAATTATTGAGCTTATGACCAGCCATAGGGATCCCCACTCTATATAAACACTTATTCATTAGGGCTTGCCTCTTTTTATCATTCTAACACTTGGAGAAAAGAAAGGTATTTTTCCCCTTCCAAAAATTCTTATTTTATTCATTTGATCTCTTTTTTCATCCTAGTCTTTTGCATTGGGTTCTAATTGAAGTTTGTGGACTGTTGGTGGAGAGATATTTTAGTTTGGGATCAATTTGGAGCATTTGGCCATCAAGAAGAACACCCCCCATTTGAAGCCTTTTCTTACAAATTGTACCTATAGGTAAAACCCTTTAAATTGCATTATTATTTTGATTTCTTTGCATATTAGGCTAGGTTTAGGTGTCCCCTAGATGTACCTCGAATTTGAGTGAATTTTGTGTCCGTTTGGTGTCCGTATCAGACACGTGTTATAGGGTATGTTAGGTGTTCGAAGAAATGCCTCTAAGGATTTTATTTTCTATTTTTGCTAAACTAATTACATGATTTTGAAGCTCTTAATGTGTACATTAATTATGTTGAGGACTGAGTTAGTTTTTGTGCATATTTCGTGTCCAAATCGGATACGCACCGCACATACGGGATACAGCACAGGCCTCGTGCAGTCCTCTGCTGCTCGAGTGTCCTATAGGACATGACACGAATTTTCATGGCACAATTTTTGGTGGACACGTGTGTGCAATCACTGACACACTGCACACAAAATTTGAGGCGAATTGATCAAGTGGATCGAGAGAAAACTCGATCGCACCGATCCTTGCCTGTGCTGCACGCGTGTGAAAATGCGCACTGATACACGCTTCGCACGTGGACACGGCGACACGTAGGCTCGTGTCAGGGTCCTAGGTGTGTAGCCTGACCCTAGACGAACCTACACACGTGTGCACGAGACCTATGGACACTTGTGTCGTGTCCTACACCTGTTTGAACGCGTGCACTACACTGTCACTGCACACAGTCTGACACAACTTATTTTCCACGATATGGACATTTCGTGTCTATTGTTTGGACACGAGAACATCCCCACTCGACACGAACACGTGTGTCTAACCTCGGGGTGTGAATGAATGGGATTTTATGGTTTTTCGAATGTCAATTTAGTGTTCGAACCATCACTGATATTGTGTTATCAGGGTGTTTCAGAATTCTTGATGAGTTTAAATAAAAATGTTGAGATTCAAATGATAATTAGATAGTGTGTAAACATGTGTTTATGTGGATCATTGGGATATTGATTGGGTTAACTGAAATTTAATGTATTCACTGATTTCCAGTCGCTTGCACACACACATTTCCTGTTTTTCCTGAATCCTGAGAACAGTTCATTTAAGTTTCTGATTTCCAAATGGTTTAACATTTCCATTTTCAGTTTTAATAGTTTTATAGATATCCTTGTATATATGTCTGTATGTATTATATATATGTATGTCTATATGTAGGTACGTATTGCTATATATGTGAGGGTACAAAGAATAGGAAAACAGAAAGCTGAGATTAGTCTGAAATAAAAACTGTGATTGAGATTACTCACTGAATTCCCTTCCCTTTTACTGACTCTTAATTTCCCCTTTTATGATTGATTGCAAACATATTGATATATGCCATATGGGTGAATGTAAAATCCTGTGACACCCTATCCACAGATTCACACTCTGTTATTTGACACCCTAAAACCTGTGACACATGACACATTAGACTGGACACACACACTTTCCTGCCACTCTTCACATCACCTTCACATTTTGGTTCACTGTCATGCCCCTTACTGCTTGTTATCAGAACATTACCTGCCCTGTCCTGACACCCACTGCTATGCTCACACTCACACTTGCAATACACTTGTGACACCCTATGCTTTGACACTTTGATACCTGGGTTTAGGGTTGAATAGTTGGGTTAGCCTATAGGCTTACCTATAGGATACTTTGGCTTAAGTTGAGATATGTTAGGACTGTGGTTGGATTTGGTAGTCTAGTGTGTTGTAGTGGTTGAGAGAGAGGTTAGATAGAGTGTGTTAGTATTCAGTTAGTTGGTTGGTAGGGTTAGCATCTAAGTTATTGGGATATTGATATGGTTCTCAAATTTGGGTTGGCTGTGCTAGGTGGACTGATACACAGTCCTGGGAATTCAATTTTCTGAATTTCCACTCTTCTAACACTGTTTTGAAGTTCATCTTCCATGTTAATCCATTTTATTATACTAGCTGAAATTCCTGAGTTTATACACCCTATTTGGCACTTTGCTCACTCACACACTCTACACACATCCTCACAAGATACACCCTATTTGATACTACCTTGCCTTGCACTATTCTACACTTTCCTTTTATTGCCTTCACCAGAGTATCCTATATGATGTGGAGTATATTCTATATTGGGGTATTATATATACATGTATATGATGGGTGGGTTAGCCTTGATGGTACTTATCTAGATAATATAGGTTTATGTAGATAGAGGAGATAGAGTGGTATGGGGTATAAGTGATATTAGTTATGAGTTGTGTGTGAATATTAGAGTTGTGAAGACTTGGGTTATTGGTTGAGGATGTGTATATATATATATATATATATATATATATATATATATATATATATATATATATATATATATATATATATATGGATATGTATTGAGGATTTCATATATGTATATAGGTATATGTGGTATGCCATAGAGGTCTTTTGCCTTAGTATTTTGTATTATGAATTGGTTAGGATGATCAGTTGACCCTTCCACTATACTACTTGACACTTTACCAATACATTGCACACGCACACTTCCATGCTCTGTATACACCACATCACTCTCTATATCTCTCTCCCTATATATATATTTGTAGTATGTATATATCTTCATACATGATAATATGTAATATACAAGATTGCCTATATATATATATATATATATATATATATATATATATATATATATATATATATATATATATATATATAATTGTATGCTTGCTAGCTTGTATAGAATTGTGATGGTATGCGAGTGCTAGCCTAGGCTTGGTTAGGCCTAGTGAGACTTATTAGACTTGTTTGGGTTAAGTTTGACCTAGCCTTGACTAGTATAGTTGACTGGAGTTGACCAAAAGTCAACATTTAGTCTGGATGTGACCAATTGACCTAGTTTGACTAGAATATTGACTTGGGTTGACCCAGAGTTGACCAAGTTTGACTTGGACCTAGTTTGACCTAGACAGTTGGCCAGGGTTGACTTAGAGTTGACTTTGACCTAGATTGGCCTAGAAATCATGTAGATTGCATCATAACCATCAGTCTTATTTTAAACACATTATAACCTGTATTTCTCTGTTTAGGACATTGTGACTCTGTTGTAGACATCTGATATTTTATTACTCTTTTCAGAGTATCAGGCGAGTACATTCTCTGATAGTTCTCTCATTTAATTGTCAATTACTGTACTTCAGTTATAGTTAGTTTTATGTGATTCTCTGTTACAATACGTATAGATATTTCTGGATTCATGTATGCGACACACATACCTTACTTATCTGGCCTCTATTACTAGAATCACTGGAATCACTGGAATCATTCCGGAATCTATTTCTGGAATCATCATATTTTGGCTGGACTCATCTCGATTCTCGTATCGAATTCTGGATTCATTTGTATTACGGGGCGAGGAAATATTGAGTAAGACATGTAGACATATCCCAAATCTGGAAACTTCCAACTGGAATCTACTGGAAGTATAGCCATCTCTCGTCTGATCAGTGAGAGATATGCCTGATTACCTACAGCCGTTTACATGTCGATCTCGGTATTTTAAAACACACTGTTAGAATAGCTGGGCTCACCTGGATTCTTGATCACTACCTAGAATCATCTTGTACTGGATTCATCTTATATTAGATTCATCTCGTACTGGATTTATAGTAGTTTTACACTTGTTTTGCATTTACTGCCTGGACTTATTATGTTACCTTAGTTCAGCTAGATTTATTTTACAGTCTTCATTGCCATCATTCTTCTCTTGTTTTAGTTACTTTACTTTCCTTGTATCTTACTGCTTCTCTATACTATCACCTAAATATAAACTACCATATTCATCAATAAAACTGTCTATAACTGGTTTATAGTTCTCTGTCATTTACTTTGGTTTTCTAGATGAGATTGTGCTCGTTCATGTCCTGACTGGACCTGTTAAAATTTTTACAGATGATTGCTCTGAGGACACTTGCCCTACATATTATGGACCCAGAGACGGGATGGCTACCTTGGGCCCCGACACTCAAGAGTGTTCGGGATTTAGTTTAGTAGACTAGCATATATTTTTCATGTTAAACTTGTTGTAGTGGATTTGAGACTCGTGTAGTATTTGAGATTGTTGAGAGTTGTTATTTTAGTAGTTGTCTTCTATTCTTAGTTATTTCTTCTGTGTTATCTTATCGTGCTTAGACTGTGATTGAGTTATGATATCTTATACTTGTCCTCCGTTCGGAGTTGATCATGATGAGTATATTATATATTGCGTGAGTTGATGGTTAGATAGTGACCTAGAACAGCGTTCTACCGCCGACACTGCGACGTAGGATGGGCGTTGTTACGCACTCGTACCCTCACAGTGGGTGCGGGTCGTGACAGGTATCTTGGGGTAAGATATAGGTTAGTATTTTACTAGTATCTAGTATCTAGGTTAGTGTCTTATGATGTAGATGAGTGGGTATCCTAAGATACGAATGAGTATCTTAGAGGGTATATTAGTAGGCTAAGATAATATCTAAGGTATTGACAAGGTAATAGGGATTACCTATAGTCTAAGGGTAAGGTATTGGTAGGATATTGAGTTAGATTGTTAGATAAGTTAGTTTATATGTTAGAGTTAGTTAGTTAGTAATATGATATGTTAGAGTTAGAAGACTAGATAGTTAGTTAGTATCTTGTATCTTAGTCTATGTTAGTAGTTAGATGAGTTAGAGTTAGATATATTTATGTGTTAGAGTTTCGAGTAGGATGTTAGAGTCTAAAGATAGTATAGATAGTTAGTATCCTATCTAAAAGTATTCTTGGATACTAGGATTAGTGTTTTAGGATATACATAGGGGTATCTTGAGATACCTATAGTGGTATCTTAGGATATATTTAGTCTTACCTTTTACCTCAAGGTATTAGATTTACCTACAAGGTAAAGGGGTTACCTAAGATCTAAGGTATAGATGCAAGGTATTGGTTATCTAGTAGCTTAGGGTATATAGATAGATACTCGATATCTAAGGTTGATATTGGGTGTTAAGGTATTGGTATTGGAGACTAAGGTATTGTTGCCTAGCCTAAGATAGAATACTACTAAGGTAAGGGTATTACCTAGTATCTAAGGTATTGGGATATCTTGGTAGATAATTGTTATGATTGGGATATCTTGGTAGGTAATGGTTAGGATTGAGATATCTTGGTAGGTAATGTTTAGAAATAGGATACTTGGCCTAGTTTGACCAAGGTTGACTATTTTGACTGAAAGTCAACGTAGAGTCAACATCTGACCTAAAATGGACTATGAGTTGACCAGTTGACCAAAAGTCAACTGTTGGTCAACCATCGACATAGTTTGACCTAGATTAGATTAGAAGTTGACCAGAGTTGACCAGTTGACCAAAAGTCAACTGTAGGTCAACATTTGACCTAGATTGACCTAGTTTGACTAAGTTTGACCTAGATTGCATAGCATACACTAGAAAATCATGCCTAACACTTTTAAACCCTATTTAACTCATGTATATCTCATCTTTAGGCCTGTGACTTTATTCTGAGCCTCGTTTTACTGTCGACATTTTCTACCGGATCTCACGCGCGTACATTCTCTGATAATATTTCTGTTTTATGATATCGTCTATGTTTCTTATATTTAGTGTAGATAACCTTGTTCTTTTGACACATTGTTCACACGGATTGGTATTTTTCTGGATCCCGTCATGAGATGTTATTCCTTGTATTTTTTGATATATCTTGTGCGAGCCTTGTCCTTGTTCTTTGTGCACTGTATAGACACAATTCCTGCAAAGTCTAGCTACCTTCTCAGAGAATTTTGTGTCATAATGTGTCATGGTTGGATCTACTATACTGGTCGGGGCAGGGGTATTAACGTAGATATGTGATCAATACCCTCCTTGAATCAAGTCTTGAACCTTGAATAGTGTTAATCATACACCGCACGTATGATTAATCAGGCCAAATCTTGTATCATGTTCCTAAGTCGATCACATGTTGAAACTAGTGCTAACTCACATAGATAGTAGTTTTTTTGATTCATGTACATGATATACACTGTTCTCTTGCTCTTACATTCATTTACAGTCTTGATATGCCTTACCATGATTCATGTATGTATCACTTTACCTTGTATATTCTCTCTATTTACTGCTATATATTCTTTATCATCTAATTAGAACTGTTATTGGAGATTTGTGCTCGTTCCATCCTGACTAGATATGTTGATAAAATTTTACAGATTATGGCGAGAACGAGTGTCCTACCTACTATAGTCCTCATGACGTAGTGGGAATAGACCGGGAGACCCTAGTCAAGCAGGGGTTAGTTCCAGCCGATGAGACATTAGTGGTAGTCAGCTAGATTAGTTTGGTACTGGACTTTGTCTCCAGATTACACCTTGGCATGTTATTATATTAGAATTTATATTTGAGATTGTTGACTCTGGACTTGTATTATTTCTCTGTCGAATTTTCTAGATGATATTTTAACATCTTGTTGTCTTTATCTTTCAGTATCATTTATCCTTCTTAGAATATTGTGATTGAGTATATTATATTGTCATTACTTGTCCTCCGTTTGGAGTTGACCATCTCGACAGGTTTTGATATTATAATTGTTGTTAGATAGTAGACCTAGATAGCGTTCTATGCCGTTTCTACGGCGTAGGCTGGGACGCTATCACGCACTCGTGCCCTTACTCCGGGTGCGGGTCGTGACACATTTTTAGTGGTGGCCCATGCAGGTCAGAAGTCGCAAATAGTGTGTTGTCGTAGTGGTGCTCGACTTAGAGTGCTGCTACAAGCCTGCTATAGGTTTAGAAGATATAGGCTATAGGCTAAGGATACTCAATCACAGTTAGGACTTCTTGAGAAGATTCCAGGGACGACCCTTGAGAATCTCATGATAAACTATCTCGAAATTTGATTCCAACTGTTTCTGTCTATTATTCCTTGTCCGTAGTTGAATTTGATTCTTGGTGTTCATTGATTTTCTACCAGGATAAACCTTTGGACTAAGTTGCCTCGGTTAGGGAATCTAGAGTCTTCCACAGTCATATTAGCAGGCATGGCGAAGACATAGGGTCTGATTTTGGATGTATTTCTCTAGTTGTGAGAATTTAAGGTTTTCGCAGCCAAGCATGCGGCAATGCAAAAATATTAGATACCACGATCTTAGAAGTATGTACCTTAGTTGCGGACCCTATGGTTTATTACAGCCATACTTATTTGCGTGATGAGAATTTCGATAACATGATTCTGGGTAGACGGGTATGGTTATCAGATTATAGAATAGATACCTTATAGAGGGTACCCTAGTATAATAGAGTAGGTATCAGTGGAGATGTTACTTGGGTATCTTGGAGAAGAGAGTGGGAGCTAGGCCACCTAATTTGGCGCAGCATCATGCCCCGCACCAGCAGCGGGATATACCCTACCAGGCAGGGCTTTTGTGATGCCGGTCGAGGAGACCCACACTACAGGTGATGGACTAGGATATTAGGTCTTGTTCTTTCCTTCTTCATGTTTCTTTTCACCCATTGATTGCTTAATTGATTTCTTAGTACCCTTAGCTTGCATGTGTGATGTTCATGCTAGATTAATAGAAAACCCCAATGGAGACTGCAATAACATGACACTGTAGAGACTAAAACCATGCATGTTTGTTTCCCTTTTCATAGAATTATATGTTGTATAACTTTGGATAGAATGTTGTAGACTTTGATTGTGGGAGTTTTGACCAAGAGAAGAGTACAACCAATTCAAATTTTGAGGACAAAATTTTTCTAAGGGGGGTAGGATTGTAACTGCATGTTTTCAAAAAATGAGGATAATTTTGTCATTTTTTATATTCTAATATTTTGTGAATATTTATTTATTAATATTGTATTTTGGGCATTAGTTTAGTCGGGTTTGAGTTTCGTCAAGTTTTGACTTGTGTTAGTGGCCCGGGTAGCTTAGACTCTAGTCGAAGCCCAAAGATTAGCTAGGCATGGCCCACAAACTTGACTCATTAGGCTAGTGCATTTAGACTAATCCCACATGACAAATTTAGTCATTTAGAGTTTAGAACTTTGAGCAATTTGACCCCAATTCCTTACATGACTTAAATTAACCAAAGGGGAACCATTAGGAGCAACTTGGACATTTCCTATTGACCCAAATAGGGTTTACATGGCAGCCAAGAGAGGGGGAGGCCTCCATCATTCATTTTTCATAGTAGCCTCCATCATCTTCCATTTGGTGTTCTTCCCCAACTTAAGAGCAAACCCATTTGTTTTATCCCTCAAATCCACTCATTCTTCTACCAAATCCTCTCATTCTTGTAAGGAGAATGAGCCTACAAGGATTGTGGAGTCAAGAGCAAGGAGGGGAGTTCATTTGCTAGAGGAGTCTGTGTCGGATTCGTGTCCTTTGGGTTGTTCATTGGAAAACTACTCCCAATAGGTATCTTTCTCTCTCTTTCTCTCTCTCTCTCTCTCTCTCTCTCTCTCTCTCTCTAAACCCTCTCTATTTCATCTTTCCTTTGCATATTTATTAGTTTTGAATCCATAGGAACCACCCCCATGCATGAACCACCCTTAGGATTGATTTTAAGGCTCTTTTGAGTCCTCAATAGGAAATTATGAGTGGTTTGGTGTCACCCATGGAGAAATTCTGAAGGTGGCCTACCAAGTGTTTGTGTTTATGCCCAATAGGCTATTTAGACTTCTAATTTCAGTTTTATACATGTTAGAGAATAGATTATCCATGATTAGGATGTCTCATTTAGTTTTCATATAGATACCTATGTATGTATCTTTGTATATTTGGCTTACAAACCATGTTTATAAGTAGAGATACCAATTTGGTATATATTTACATATGTGGACTGATTTGGGTGATATTATATATATATATATATATATATATATATATATATATATATATATTTTAACAATGGCTAAAGCCTTCATTGAAACCAAATAAACAAGGTTGGAACCGGGAGATAGCCCAAGTTCCTACAAAGGTGCGGGAGTGACCCGAAACCTACATCTAGACGCGGCTCGTCATATCCCAAATAATTTTTTTTTTTGGTTGGAAGTACTCCAAACCGAAACCAAAACATTCAAAATTCGAAAATAAAAAAGAGAGGGAGGCGGTGGCACAGAACCCCAGGGGGGGCACGTGGACTACCCACGCGGGGCCCGAGGAGGCCTGCACCGACCGCGTGGGCCAGCGCGGAGATCGAAGCTGCGTTAGCGAGGGGCGCGGTCCCGAGGGGGCACTGGACCCGAAGGGGCGCCCGGGCCCGGCGAGCGGCGCCAGGCGGAGACGACCACCGAGGAGCCCGAGGGGCTAGGCAGGTGGCTCCGCCAAGAACCATCCCGACGAGAGGGAGGAAGACGGGGGGTCGGGGAGTCGGGGAGTGGAAGGCCGCCGAGGAGAGGGGGAGGCGGATGGGGGAAGGGGAAGGTGGGGGTTGGCCCGAGGGCGGGGTCTCCGGCAGAGGAGGACGGGGAGGTGAGCCCGAGGGGGAGGAGGAGGGAGGGGGGGAAGGGACGACCGGGCCACCAATCGGAGTCCACCACAGGAAGGGGCCTCCGGTGCCTAGACCGGCCGGGAGCTAGCGGATGGGCCCCCCCGAGCTCCGGAGAGCATAGCGGGGGGCGGGCGTCGGAGTCGTCGATGCCGCCGGCTGGGAGGACTCCACCGACGACAGGGAGGGGGAGGGGGGCGCCAGGAAGGGGGGAAGCTCGACGGGGCGAAGGCCGGAGCGAGGGCGGTCCACGGCACGACCGCCATTGCCCACGAGAAAGGGGCCGCCGTCGCAGGGGGAATCGCCGAGGAGGAGGAGGGGTAGGTGGCGTTGGCCGGGCCAGCGCCGCCGAAAACCGGTGGGGGCGAGGAAGAAGGCCACCGAAGGAAAAGGGAGGGGGTAGGCACCGGCCAAGGGGGAGGAGGCGCCGTTGAGGTGAGGGGCGCCGGCCACACAAGAGGACGCACTGCTGCGGGAAGGGCCGCTGCGGCGGAGGGGGGCGCCGGCCACGAGAGGGAAGCGGCTGAAGGAGGAGGCGCCGGGGGGGGGAGAAGGCGTCGGGAGGGGGGGCGAGGCCTGCGGAGCCGCGGGAGAAGGGTCGGCCGGCGCAGAGACCCGCGGGGAACTGGAACGCCGCTGCCGACGCTGGCGGCGACGCCGACGGGGAGGAGGGAGGAAAGGGGAACCGAAAGGGGGGAGGCTACTCGCCAGGGATCCGGCGAGCGTTGGAGGGTTCCACGAGGGGTGGGGCCAGGCGCAGCTTGGCCAGCCAGGGGAGGGGGACCAGGCGCTTCCTCCGAGGGGGGAGAAGACACAAATCGGCGTGGCCGGGCCAGGGAGGCCAACGGGCCAGCCGAACCACCAGAAGCCGGCGGGGGCGGTGGCCGGAGGAGCAAGAAGAGGGACTGGGAGGGGGACTCGACCAGTCGCCTGCTTTCCCATATATATATATATATATATATATATATATATATATATATATATATATATATATATCTCTGTGTGTGTGTGTGTGTGTGTGTGTGTGTGTGTGTGTTAGAGTGTGGTTGTGGTTTGTTATGTTAGATGTTTATATATATGTTTTGTGTGTGTGTTTGTAAGTGGCTTGGTTGTGTTGTGGTTTAGTATTAGTATGTGTGTGAGGAGAGGGAAGAGATGAGATTGTGTGTGTGTATATATATGTGAGAGTGTGTATGTGCTTGTGAGAAGTGAGTGATAGAAGAGAGTGTTTGTGTTGTATGTATGTTTGTGGAGAGGGAAGAGTGTTTGAGAGAGTGTGTGCTTGTTTGTGCGTGTTGTGAGTGAGAGAGTTAGAGGAAATTAGAAGGGAGTGAGTGAGAAGAGGAGAGAAGATGAGGGGGGCTTGTGCTGCCAATAAGCAGCAGCAGCTTGCAGAAGCAACATCAGCAGCTTGCAGAAGCAGCAGAAGCAACAGCTTACAGAAGCAGTAAGCAGCAGCAGCTTGCAGAAGCAGTAAGCAGCAGCAGCCCCTTTGTGTTTGAGTGTGTGTGTATGTTGTGAGTTAGTGTTAGTTAGTTAGATGTATATGTTAGTGTCCTACAAGTTAGTATCTTAAGGTGTTCTACTTAGTAGAGGTACATATTAGTGTCTTGAGTTAGGATACTAGATGAGTTGGTATCTTGGAGATTGGGGTACTAGATGTTAGAGTACTAGATATCTTAGGATAAGGTAAGTTGGTATCTTGGGGTAAGATATAGGTTAGTATCTTACTAGTATCTAGTATCTAGGTTATTGTTTTAGGATGTAGATGAGTGGGTATCCTAAGATACGAATGAGTATCTTAGAGGGTAAACTAGTAGGCTAAGGTAATGTCTAAGGTATTGACAAGGTAATGGAAATTACCTATAGTCTAAGAGTAAGGTATTGGTAGGATATTGAGTTAGATGGTTAGATAAGTTTGTTTATATGTTAGAGTTAGTTAGTATATGATATGTTAGAATTAGAAGATTAGATGGTTAGTTAGTATCTTGTATCTTAGTCTATGTTAGTAGTTAGATGAGTTAGAGGTAGATATATTTATGTGTTAGAGTTTCTAGTAGGATGTTAGAGTCTAGAGATGGTATAAATATTATCTATTTAGAAGTATCATTGGATACTAGGGTTAGTGTTTTAGGATATAGATAGTGGTATCTTGAGATACCTATAGTGGTATCTTAGGATATCTTTAGTTTTATCTTTTACCTCAAGGTATTGGATTTACCTACAAGGTAAAGGGGTTACCTAGGAACTATGGTATAGATGCAAGGTATTGGTTATCTAGTAACTTGGGGTATATAGATAGATACTAGATATCTAATGTTGATATTGGGTGTTAAGGTATTGGTATTGGAGACTAAGGTATTGTTACCTAGCCTAAGGTAGAATACTACTAAGGTAAGGATATTACCTAGTATCTAAGGTATTGTGATATCTTGGTAGGTAATGGTTAGGATTGGGATATCTTGGTAGGTACTGGTTAGGATTGGAATATCTTGGTAGATAATGGTTAGAAACAGGATACTTGGTCTAGTTTGACCAAGGTTGACTATTTTAACTAAAAGTCAACGTAGGGTCAACATCCGACCTAGAATGGACTAGAAGTTGAACAAAGTTGACTAGCTTACCAAAAGTCAACTGTAGGTCAATCATCGACCTTGTTTGATCTAGATTGGATTAGGAGTTGACCATAGTTGAACAGTTGACCAAAAGTCAACTATAGGTCAACCTTGACATAGATTGACCTAGTTTGACTCAGTTTGACTTAGTTTGACCTAGTTAGCCTTAGTTTGACTGAGTTTGACCTAAATTGCATAGCATACACTAGAAAATTATGCCTAACAATGTTAAACCCTATTTAACTCATGTATATCTCATCTTTAGTTCTGTGACTTCACTCTGAGCCTCGATTCACTATCGACATTTTCCACTGGATCTCAGGCGAGTACAATCTCTAATAATATTTCTGTTTTATGATATCGTCTATATTTCTTGTATTTAGTGTAGATAGACTTGTTCTCTTGACACATTGTTCATACGGATTGGTATTTGTCTGGATCCCCTCATGAGATGTTATTCCTTGTATTCTTTGATATATCTTGTGTGAGTCTTGTCATTGTTCCTTGTGCACTGTATAGACACAATTCCTGTGAAGGCTTGCTACGTTCTCAGAGAATCTCGTGTCATGGTTGGATTCACTATACTGGTCGGGGGCGGGAGTATTAGCGTAGATATGTGATCAATACCCTCCTTGTATCAAGTCTTGAACCTTGAACAGTGTTAATCATACACCGCAACGGGCCAAATCTTGTATCATAAGCCGATTGCATGTTGAAACTAGTGCTAACTCACATAGATAATAGTTTTACTGATTCCTGTACATGATATATACAGTTCTCTTGCTCTTATATTCATTTACAGTCTTGATATGCCTTACCATGATTCATGTACGTATCACATTACCTTGTATATTCTCTCTATTTACTGCTACATATTCTTTATCGTCTAACTAGAACTGTTATTGGAGATTTGTGCTCGTTCCATCCTGACTGGATATGTTGACAAAATTTTGCAGATTATAGTTAGGACGAGTGTCCTACCTACTATGGTCCTCATGACATAGTGGACATAGACGAGAGACCCTAGTCCAGCAGGGGTTAGTTCCAGCAGATGAGGCATTAGTAGTAGCTCAGCTAAATTAGTTTGGTACTGGACTTTGTCTCCAGATTACACATTGGCATGTTATTATATTAGAATTTATATTTGAGATTGTTAGACTCTGAGACTCTGGACTTGTATTATTTCTGTGTCGGCTTTTCTGTATGATATTTTAATATCTTGTTATCTTTATCTTTCAGTATCATTTATCCTTATTAGAATATTATGATTGAGTATATTATATTGCCATTGCTTTTCCTCCGTTTGGAGTTGACCATCTCGACAGGTTTTGATATTATAATTATTGTTAGATAGTAGACCTAGACAGCGTTCTACGCCGTTTCTGCGGCGTAGGCTGGCACGCTGTCACGCACTCCTGCCCTTACTCCGGGTGTGGGTCGTGACATGTTATTTATACCATGATTTTAGCTTTACCTGTTTATCATGTTATTCATATTCTATTTCATGTATTATAGTATTTCATATTCAATTTCTTGTTTTACAGTTTCTATCATGTTGTGAATAATTTATCATGTATGTACTTGCTCCCATCGTGACTGGATAACCACATTTTTAGAAGATGTTGTGCCCACGTTCTTGGACTTCAGATTGATGCTATAGTTGAGACTACTTGCACCTTGGACCATGAGGTGACCCCTTGAGAGAGTAGGCTACTATTTCTTTGTTTCAGTACTATGCTCTAGTTTTATTTCTATTAGTTAATTGATGGGATTTATCTTCCTTATTTTATATCCTTCTTAGCATGCTGTGATTGAGTACATATTTATAATCGATGGATTTTTGTTAATTATTGAAGAGTAGACATCGTTCTCGTCGATACTGCAACATAGGTCGAACGTACCAACGCACTAGTGCCCGAACATCCGGGTGCGGGTCGTGACACATTACACGCTTCTTTTCCTCAAAAAGACCCTCCTTAGGAGTACTCTCCTGGTCTCCCCTACCATTCTCCTTGGTGGTCTTTGGCTTGGCCTTAGCATCGTTGTCGTCCCACATGTACTTGATGAGCCTCTCGGTTGCTGTCCCGACGGTGTTCAAGTCTTGCACCCTCTATTGCTTCAATTCTTAAGTCGTCCCGGTTGAATTCCATCGAGGAAGAAGAACAAGTGATCCTCTTTGCCCATGTTGGATATCGCGAACATTAAACGTGTGAACTTCGCAATGTATTAATTGTCCCGGTGTGCTTGAGTTGTCGCAAGCTCCGCTTCGTCGCGAACTCCACATTCTCCAGATAGAACTGAGACTTGATCTCCTTCTTGAGGTCCTCCAAGTCTCTATCGAGCACTAACTCTTCTCTATTTTCATGCACCTACGACATCACAACAACATAGCATTGTCGGTAAGATAGAATGAAGCAATGTCTACCTTTTTCAGTCTCATCGTTGATATGCAACGCCTTGAAGTATCGCTTCACGTTCCACAAGAAGTTCTTAATTCTTAGGCATCTCGCTCCTCAATGAAGAATTTTGGCTCGAGGATCTTCCTTCTTGGTGCCTCCATACTAGAAGGTCCACCGTTCGCAACGACCTTCTTCAAAATGACAACTTTGGTCTTGAGTTCTCCGCAACTCTCGACCACGGTCTTCAGTCCTCGTAACCTCGGACCTTCTCGCACAAGTCCTCAATCTCCGCATGATGTGCCTTGACCTCATCCTCAAGTGCAGATCGAATCTCTTGAAGTTTCTCCCGAAAGATTGCCATGGACGAAGCGACGTCACTCTCCAGCTAATTGTAGAACTTCTCTAGCCTCATGTTGCTAATGTGCATCTCCATGTCCCTCGAACTCGTCTCCAAGATCTCAAGGCGTTCTGAAAGATCGGCATGGTTACGCTCCGTCGTAGGGTCTTTGCTCTTGTCCATCTTGTGGGTCTTGGTATTCCTTTCCTTAGGCCATACGGCCCACTTTTGGACCTTCTCAAATATTGATATAGCACCAACAAACTTTCGTTTTGATACCACTTGTCACGAACTTAGTATTTTTATATACACTTCGACATGTTCAACGCACAAGCTTCATACTCGAAAACCTGTGCCAGCCTTCCCCAAACGCTTCGCAAGATCGTTAACGCAAAAATGAGAACAATGTGGTACAAAAGAAAGAGATTGGAAGACTGAAAACTTCACTGTACTAGAGAAGGTTTACAACTTCTTAGAGGATAAAGAACATACGAGCCTCCTACTTATTTATAGTGCCTCAAATAACTTACATGAACGTTCTGAAAACAGCATATTCCAAGAATTATTCTAGGTCCTAGATATTTTCTAAGGAATACCCTAGAACATGTAGAAGTTATGGAGACTTCATGAATCTTTAAGAAGACTCCATCACATTCTGGAAGATTCTAGAAGTTTCCAGCAAAACTTCAGTCCATAGAGGGTTATACAGATCCGTCTCGGTGGAGCGAAAATCTTGTACATGAAAAATATGATACAGTAACAACAAACATATTAAGACCACTATTATGATTGCAGATAATATCCACTTAAACAGTACATCCTTTTAAACACAAGATATACAGAACAAACACCCTCGCCGATAATTCTGAACACTAGTAAGAACATCTAAAAAGTTCATTCAGAACACGTACCATCTGGTTCCATGCAGTATGATCCAATCCGATCCAGAATTCATGAACAATAACCAGTGAGCATACCAATGGGTGCCCAATTATGCAGATTAAGAAGACAGACTACTAGCCTTTCTTGGGGTAGTAAAACATTCACTACATACAAAGTACAGCAACCAAGAGTTAACAAACCAACAAAATAATACAAAATCATTCATTCAAACACAGACCTTCTGATTTGATAATAAAACAAATACATAAAATATTCTCCAGACAAACTATCTTGTGCCAGGGGAATAATACAAAAACCACGACTGGTGATACAAAACGGAACATACAATCATGTCCTCTCTAAATGTAGAATTGGTGTATATATATATATATCAATATATATATATATATATATATATATATATATATATATATATATATATATATATATATCACCTCAGTATACAGCTTCACTGAATAGTCATATATGGGCAAAAAAGAAGGCCTTCCATTTATGTCGTCCTGGTTATCTATAGCCATGGAAATTGCTGGGATTATAACGCTTAGTATAGGTCTGTCCTCGAAAGTAGAAAATATATTGACAAAAGGGGCTTCAGAATATGTCTGGATTAAAATGCCTTGGAATGGAGCTCGACTGCTGAGATCTCTGGAGATGGATCTTTAATGCATAGTTATCCATCTAGACCATTAAAAATAGAAACCAAGTTAACTGCTAGAAACCCTTTAAGCTCACACTAATGCACATTCACATTTTTAACAAGGTAAGAAAGTCTACTCAAAGTGTCTTCAGTTTGCACATGGGCACAGAAGAATCACCATTCATGGTTACTGTTTGAAGCCAGTATGCCTGAACACAAGATTCGTGTATGCATACCATTTGACCTCTGTGTTGTGCTTGTGTAACACCATGCACTGGTTGAGTGAAGTGGGGAAGGCTGATAATTGTTTGGAAGTACCTCCAATTTCCGAAGTTGCTCCTGGCACTGGCCTATGATTTGCTTCAAATGAGGTATTTCCTTCAGCTTCTCGTCTTGCTCCATATTGCGCTCATGCTGGATTGCAAAACCCCTCTTCAGAATATAGTTGTCTTTCAACAAGCACTGAAGCTGATCTTTTAACAAAGCAATCTCCTGCTGTTGTACATGGAGGCAGGATTTACGAAAAAAAACAATTAACAAGGAAAAAGAGAAGATTATGATTCCATCAACCATCCCATTCAATAACAGGAGAACATCTACCTCATTTGAAGTTGTGGTGTGAGCGAGAACACTTCTTTCAAAAGCTTCCAAGAAATTGATAGTGCGACCTCGAACATCATCCCAGCCTGATGAATTCATCATTTCCTGCACAAGCAGATCCACCCACGAGGACCCATTCCTCGATTCTTCTGAACATCCATTCAGAAACTCTTCAACACTCTCTTTGGATACTTGAGTACTCATACCACCTGGTTGTGCACGCAGACAAATTTAAATAACGTTCATGCATGCCGTTTATGAAGTATCTTAACTTCATCAACAATCTACTAAAATGAGGCACTCCTGTAAAACAGATATGGAAGTCCAGTACTAACCTTCAGTAACATCTTCATTTGACAGAAGAGCTTCATTAATACTTGATGCTTCATGCGTCCTACAATCATTACCACGGGAAAGAGCATGGAGAGCTTGAACAGCATCATCAATCTTCTGACCATTAGAATCCAGAACAGATTCCACAACCTAGAAGACAAATGAATAGGAGTATTGAAAGTCAAATACAAATGATTATCGTAATTTTATTGATATATCACAACACAGAGTGATTTTTATCTTTAACCACGAAAAACAAATGACATTCCTTAAGATAATAAAAACAGTATTTTTGACTACATTGAAATTTTTTGGGAGAGAGAGAGAACCAAAGATTGTGCGCCTACTATAGCACCTACGGCCAAAAGAGACAAAATTAGTTTTAAGTCAATGCCCACAAAATAATTTGGAAAAGGAGCAAATGAAGAACATTCCCTACGCTTCAGTTCTTGGCACAAGTTTGCACTAGACCTGACATTGCATTTGCAGTAGGAATGTTAGACAGATACCAAAGCAATCCGGGATTAGAACATTGGAAAGCAGCTAAAAGGCTTTCAAGGTATCTCCAAGGAATCAAGGAACAAATGCTTCCCTAGAGGCACACATATAATCTAGAGGTGATTGGATATTCATATTCAGATTTTGCTGGATGTGTAGACTCGAGAAAATCTACTTCTAAATTCGTTTTTCTTCTTGCTAAAGGTGCCATATCGTAGAAGAGGACCAAGCGATCTATAATTGCTTCATCTACCATGAAGGCAAAATTTATTGCTTGCTTCGAAGCTACTACATATGCATTATGGTTAAGGAATTTTATCACAGGGAAATAGGTCGTCGATTCTATAGCAAGACCATTAATGCTTTAGTGTAATAATTCGACCGCGGTCTTCTTCTCCAAGAACAACAAAAATGGAAGCCAAAATAAGCATATCGACATAAAGTATTTGGTCGTCAGAGATTATATAAATAATCGTGAAGTTCTTATTGAGCATATTAGTAGCGACTTAATGATAGCCAATCCCATGACTAAAGGTTTGCCGGCTAAAGTTTATAAAAGTCATGTAGATCATATGGGCTCACTAGCTCAATTTATGGGGAATGAATTACTTTTTATTTTGTGCACATAAAGTATTAGTCATTTTAATCCATTGATTTTTTTTTTAAGTTGGACATAAGGTTATGTACTAATTTAGTTTGATGTTACGGCATAACCGTCATGATTCGTGTATTGAGAATTTCTATTTGAGTAGTATATCTCCACTACTAGTATGTTTGAATAGTTTCAAATTACATGACCATATAGTTTTCCTTTCATCTATTAAGTGTTTTAAAATAACATGTGGACCAAGTAGGAGACTATTGGACACATCCCTTTGGAGACTAAATGTGGCCCACATTATATTTTATTTACTTAATTATTGCTATATTCCATTAATTTATTTGTTTAAATATAAATTTTAAATTCAATTTGGGTGAAAAGATGTGACTACATGAGAGGGTGTCTAGTGAACGGATATGTCAGTACAAAAAACCTCTTGATGGAAGAGGTATGTACATTCATGAGATAGTCTCCCTAGCCTAGCCTATATATGTGCATGTGTATTCTATTAAACTGACAACACAAAAAACAAGTTTTTCATCAAACTTGACTACCAAGAGGGAATATGCTTCAATCATTATCGGTGATTTCACTTGGACAACAATGGCAGGAGGTAAGTCAATTAATTTCCTCTGCGTACTCTTGTATCAATTCTTTTAGACCCTTCATTTCTTCAACATAATAGTGACTCTAAATGTGTGGGAAGGTGCATTATAACATAAACAACAATACCCATGCAGACGAATATAGTGACTACAGTAGAAAAAACTGGCAAGGAGATCTAACTGCCAAGTTGATCTTAACAAGAAAATACATGAAACAGGAAAAAGAAAAGCAGCGCAAGCCTATATTCCCTCACATGAAGCAAACAATGAAGAGAAAAGTAATGCTTGTATGATACCATTACCAAGCAACCAAAATGCACCAAATAAGCAACAAAGTTGCGGAGGAAAAACCATCCATGTGCAATTTGCAGTCTAGTCCAGAGTACTATAACAACAAAGCCTTTATCCAAAATTTTGGGGTTGGCTACTTGAATTCTCTTTTCGCAATTCAGCTCTGTTAAGAGTCATCTCCTCCATAACATAAACAAAAACCATATCCTTTGTTATAGCATCAATCCAAGTTCGTTCAGGCTAACCCTAGTCCTATCAACTCATTTGACTAATATTTTATCACTTCCAACTGGTGCATCTATTGGTCTATATTGCACGTTTCCAACACACCTGAGATAGTTTTCTCTCATCTTGTCCATAATAGACTCCACCTCCAACTTCCTACAAATATATACTCATTTTTTTATATTATCTTTCAAGTCACTCATCCATCTTAAGCATTTTTATTTCTGCTAGGTTTATTTTCTAGACATGTTTTGCCGAACTCCGATCCATAAAGCATGAATGGTCTTTTCAACTTCAACATTATTGTGCAATCACAAAGAACTCGAAAAGCACTCTCCCATTTCAAGTATCATACTTTAATGCTATGAACATCATCCTTTTCTCAGCTCTCTGGTAGTGCAGACTACGTTGCACTAATACCAGTGTGCTAAAAATTGGCCTAATTGGCCGCCTAGGCCCTAGGCGCCCCTAAGCCAAAAGCGAATACTCCCTATTCGGCAGTATAATGCGGTTGTGTCTTTGTGCGGTCATGTTCGACATGTTGTGGTCCTGTTCGGCTCATAAGTCGTTGATTTTTTTTCCTCCAAAACTACTAAAACAACGCCGTTTTATATATAAAAAAAACCTAATCCCTAATTTTCCCCTATTTTTATAAAGTTCTCGCTTCTCCCCAACAACCCCAAAAGCCAATCACCAAAATACCATATTTTCTTCAAATTTTCCCAACTGATCGCAACAACCACCGATCGATGCACCCTCCGTCGTCGCTCCACCCACAATCATCGTTGCCTCTGTCGCCGTTAACTACTGCACCACCTGTTTCGATTCTCCTCGTCTCATGTTTCAATTTCCTGTAAATTTCCCATGCTTCAATTCTCATTCATGCTTCTTCTCTTTCTATTTTCTTTTGGTATGAAACTATATCCTTCCTCTATATGGTAATAATTGCAATTGGTTTCATTTTTTCCTGGTTCTATTTATTCATTTTCATATACTATATATATTATTTTTACGATAATTTCAATTTATTCTCTGAGTGTGATTGTCTTATGGTGTGATTAGATGATTTGGTCTTTGGTTTCTTAATTTTTTGAGATAATCAGATTAGATCAGTAGCTAATTATTTAGGTTAAAAGGCTGCCAAATTTTTTTTGGGGTTATTTATTTGGTTTCATGTGATTACATATTGTCTGATGCATGCCTGAATTAGTGAATAATTAATTGATTATATAGTGTATCAAAATGCTGGACTGCTGATAATATTTGTTGATTAGATATTGTCTGATGGTTAGATATTGCCTAAATGATTAATTAGTTTGTGTCTTTGTGATTGGATACTGTTTGATGCTTAAATGATTAGATGTTGCCTGATGCTTTCCTAAATGATTAAATATTGCCTAATTGAACTGTTAGTAAGTACTAAGTATAGCGTTGACAATTTTTTATTATATATGTTGATCACTTGTAGTGCTGACAAATTCAATGGCATCTACAGCAGCCTCTGCCTTTGCTAGTGTTGGCCAAGCCCAACCCTCATCCGAGTCCTCCTCAATCCTTTAACGGAAGTCAAATGATTTCGTATGGGAGTATGGAATGATAACTGATCCAAAAAATATAGATAAGGTACAATATAAGTTGTATCCGAAGATAATGCCTGGGGAGCTTATAGAATAAAAGAACACATTGCCATATTTTGAGAAATGTGTCTTTTTGTCCAAAGTCTTCACCGGATGATCAAGTTAAGTGTAAGAATGCAATAGCCGAGGGAAAGAACAAAAAGAAAATTAAGAGAATGGAAGAAGAGGCGATGATGAGATTAGAGGTGAAGATGAATTTGAAGTGTTAGGCAGCTTGAAACCGCCTCGTCCTCTTGGCCCCATAAATAAATTTGCAACTTTCATCAACCCTTCTTTGAGTGGGAGTAGGTGCATGGGAAAGACACAAAGACAAAGAAATATCAGTGAAACACTCTTTAAAGAAAGAACATATGCTGTAAGAAAATAGTATGCTAGATGGGTATACCTTTCCATGCTATTCACAATGATAGCATCAAAATGTTTGTTGAGGGCGATCAGTCAATTTGGGTTTTAAACCTCCGAGTCAATACGAGTTGAGGGAGCCATTATTAAAGGAAGAGGGTGACAAAACTAAATGTTTAATGAAGCAAAATGAAGAAGAGTAAGACCTAAATGGTACTTCATAATGGCAGATGCTTGGACTGATAGAAAAAAGGAGCATCATGAACTTGTTATAAATTCTAAGGTGGGGATTTTTTATTTTTCTTCCAAGAAATCTTCGAATGAGGCACATACAAGTGAACTAATTTTTGAGTATGTTAACAAATGCATTGAAAAAATTGGACCTCAAAAAGTGATTCAAATAGTAACGGACAATGTCGCGAACAATATAGAAGCAGCAAAGTTGTTAAAAGACAAGAGGTTAAATATTTTTTTGGCCGCATGTGCTACTCACAACATCAATCTCATGGTTGAAAGCATTAGAAAACTGTCCAAGTATAAGAGAGTCATTGATCAGGCCAAGACTTTCACTATCTTCATATATGCACACCAAGTATAAGAGATTCACTTCTTCCTTCCACCCTTTGCAGAGTTTGATGGAGAAAAAGGACCAACTAAGGGTAATGTTCGGCAGCAACCAATGGAAAAAGTATAAATGGTCCAAGATTGTCAAGGGAAAAAATGTCTACTTGTAGAAATGAATAATAGGATGATTTTATTGATGGGCTACTACTTGCTACTTATAGAGGTTCTAACTTCTCTTCATATTACATATTCCAATGTGGGACTAAAGTCCCTTATTGGTTCTCAACACTCCCCCTCGAGATGGACGATAGATATTAATCATCCCATCTTGTTACATAGCTTTGACAGACTCAATGAACTAAGACCTTTAGTCAGACAGTCTGCAACTTGTTCTTCTGAGCGAACATGGTCAATCTTCAGTATCCCTTGTTCCAGCTTCTCCTTGATGAAGAATCGATCGATCTCGATGTGCTTCGTTCTGTCGTGCTGAACTGGATTGTTGGCTATACTTATTGCAGCTTGACTATCACTCAGAAGATGTAACGGTGCTCCCTTATCCAGCTTCAACTCTGTCAGCAGTGCTTTCACCTACAGTAACTCTGACACTCCCAGAGCCATTGCTCTATATTCTGCTTCAGCTGACGACCGTGCTACCACTGACTGTTTCTTGCTTCTCCATGAGACCATGTTTCCTCCTACAAAGACACAGTACCCCGTGGTAGACCTTCTGTCGTCTATGCAACTCGTCCAGTCTGCATCGCAGTATCCCTCAACTTCTATGCGTCCATTCTTCTTGAACCATAGCCCTTTTTTCGACGTCCCTTTCAGATATCTCAAGATCTGAAACACTGCTTCCATATGACCCGTTCTTGGATCATGCATGTAGCGACTCACTACACTCACCGCAAATGAGATATCAGGACGAGTGTGTCCCAGATAAATCAATCTCCCTACAAGTCTTTGATACCTTTCACGATCAACTGGCTCTCCTGCTTCTGCTCCCAACTTGCACTTCTGGTCAATTGGAGTGACTGCTGCTTTGCATCCCAGCATCCCGATCTAGTGCGTATTTTCTTTGTGAGAGAACAATTTCTTGTTCGCCGTCACACACCTCGATACCCAGAAAGTACCTCATCGCTCCTAAATCCTTCATCTCAAACTCCTTCGCGAGTTTTGATTTCAGCTTAGTGATCTCAACCTCATCATCACCTGTGATTACTATATCATCCACATATACAGCAAGTATAGTAATGTGGCATCTTGCATGCTGAAGAAAGACTGTATGATCTGCATTTGTTTGATGGTATCACATGTCAGTAATAGCCTTTCTGAATCTGTCGAACCAGGCTCGAGGAGATTGCTTGAGCCCGTATAGCGACTTCTTTAGTTTACACACTTTTCCACGCGACGTCCCTCCATCTGATTCTGTCGCGTAGCATCCTGGCGGGAGCTCCATGTACACTTCTTCTTGCAGGTCCCCGTGGAGAAAGGTATTCTTCACATCTAATTGGTATAGCTTCCACCCATAGTTTGCTGCAATGGAGATCAGAGTTCTTACCGTGCTCATTTTCGCTACTGGGGTAAACGTCTCATCATAATCGATGCCATATGATTGTGTGTATCCTTTTGCAACCAACCTCGCCTTGTACCGCTCTACTTTTCCTTCTGGCGTCTCCTTCACTGTGTACACCCATTTGCATCCCACAGTTTTCTTCCCTTTGGGTAATGGAACCAGCTCTCATGTCTTATTTTTCTCTAGTGCCCCAAGTTCTTCCATCATTGCAGCTTTCCACCTTGGATCTTTTTTTGCTTCCTGCCAACACTTAGGCAAAGAAGTAGAGTCTAACGATGCAATGAAGGTTCGATAATTCTGAGAAATGTTAGAATAAGACAATAAATTGGCAATGTCATGTCCATAATCATCATAACGACTAGGAGCCTTACCCGCATTGGTGCGAGAACATCTCCTTAAGGGAGCAATAGGTGATGGAGAGATCATACCATCCATGTCAGAGAGATCCGCATCAGAATCAGAGTGATTCAGTGCGGGGGCAACATCTTCAAGAGTTGGGGCAGGAGTAGACGAGGGACTTGGTACAGTAGGCAATGGGCACGGCACAGTACTGGACTTCTGATGTCTCCTTCTGTAGACTTGGAGCTCCTATTCCCTTGTCTCCCGCTGCGTAACATATGTATCTTCTTCATTCTCCGTATCAGAGTCACTGCTATCTCCCCCTTTCGTCCAATTTTCTACGACCGAACATGGAACCAATCCGACTACCACGTTTGGACTTATTATCTTCCCCTCATGTCTAACACCCTCTGTGTTAGGTGTGTCACCAAATGCTGAACCTGCATCCGAACCATAGTATGGTTCCAGTTCTCTAAATGTAACGTCCATGCTTACAAATATCTTCCGTTCAACTGGGCTCCAACATGCGTATCCCTTCTTAGTCGCAGTGTACCCGACAAATACATACTTAACCGCTCTAGGATCCAGTTTGCCAACTCCTGACCTATTATCTTGGACAAAACACACACACCAAAATACTTTCGGGGAAACAGTGTATGTAGTTGCACCAGTAAGCATCTCCAACGGTGTCTTCCAGTCCAATACCTGAGAAGGCATTCGGTTGATGAGATAAGAGACCGTCAATACAGCCTGCCCCCATAAGTATTTTGGGACATTCATAGCCAGTATCAGCGTTCGTACGACCTCCAGCAGGTGTCTGTTCTTCCGTTCGGCCACACCATTTTGTGCCGGTGTATAGGCACATGAGGTTTGATGTAGTATTCCATGAGTGGATAAATACTCAGCAAACCGCTTATTTGTGTACTCCGTCCCGTTGTCAGACCGAAAACACTTAATTTTAGCCCTATATTGTGTTATCATCCAGCGATGAAAAGCCTCAAAGACGTCGCTTTTATTCTTCATAAGGTAGACCCATGTCACGCGGGTATAACAGTCAATAAAAGTGACGAACCATCGAAATCCGTTAATACTTGTTGTAGGACAAGGATCCCATACGTCCGAATGTATCATATCAAAAACAACGAAACTTTATGTCCAGAGCTCATATAGGAGCTTCTGGTATGTTTGCCCAAGTCACATGCATTACAAACTAACTTCTCTTTATTAGCCCTTTGATATAAGGACGGATACATTCGACTAATAACTTTAAAGGAAGAATTCCCGACACGCTGGTGGTGGAGTAACAATTCGTCTTCTACACTGCGACGTGAAACGTCCAGTTGTGCGCTTGCGACCAGAGATGCCAGTGATGTGTCCAGTCCGGTCTTGTCCAAGTACCATAGCCCCTTATGCCATGTGTCAGTCCCTAGTCGTCGTCCTGTCCCCTTCTCCTGAAAAATTACCGTAGGAATGTCAAAGAAAACAGTACAGTTAAGATCAAGGATAATGGCACTAATAGAGATAAAATTGACAGGAAAAGACGGAGCATGTAAGACATTGGTGAGAGTGAGGGAAGGGGTGCATGCAACAGTACCTTTATCCATTACAGGTCTGAAGGTACCATCAGCAGTCTGAATGCTCTCCGGCGTCGGTAGATGAGTATAGTCATGGAACTCACCGCGGGACCCCGTGACATAGCGAGATGCCCCAGAGTCCATAATCCAACCTAGCTGATGGTCAGATACAAGAGCATGCGCAGGTATACCTATGCTGGTTTGGGCAAAGCAAGTAACGTGATTCCCCGAGGTAGATGATGCAGCAAGAGGGTCGAGATTGTCGTCCGATCCCTGCTTCAAGCCGCGTAACCTCGCGAGGAACTCCCTCTCAAGAGGGATTATTTCAGCCAGCTGCTTTTCTCCCCCTTCTTCCGCCAGATTCGCTTTGTGTCCTTCAAAAGAATTTTCCTTTCGACCAGCATATCCTCCTCTACCACCACCACGTACTCCACGGCCCCGTCTGCGATTACTCGACTGACTTCGCAGGAGTTTTGGACAAAATCTGATGTAATGTCCGGAGTCACCACAGTTGTGACAAACACCGCCGACAGAGGAAGGCGGATTGAAGGCGGCAAGAGCAGACTTTTCAACAGCGGCTTGCTCCCCCTGGAAGTAGCCCTTGTTGGGCATTAACTTCAACCGAGCTTCTTCCTGTGCCATGGCGGCTATAGCCCCTTCTAAGTTTGGAAGCTGGGGTTGGGATAGGAGTACATTCCTTCTCTGCTCAAACACCGGGTTGAGCCCCTTCAAAAATTTCATCATTCGCTGCCGCGAAATATACTCTAGGAACGCCTGAAAATACTTCGCAAATGCAGGTTCAATCCGTGCATCTTCCATCCCAAGAGGATCATAGTGATCCAGATCAGAGCAGTACTTCTTCAACAGGACTGCATACTCAGAGATGGTACATTCGTCTTGGGTCACCCTATCGAGTTCATCCTGCAGTTGGAAGACCCGCATAGGGTTGCCCGAACCGGAGTATATATCCTTCAAAGTCCGTCATATATCAGCAGCAGCCTCCATCGCCTCAACATTGCCCGACACCTGGTCGGTCAATGAGGCTGTCAACCACCCTGCCACTACGTTGTTGACAATCTCCCAAATAGCAAACTCCTTTGAGGAGGGATCGGCTGGCGCCTTGGTTTGGCCATTGACATAGCCTACCAAGCCACGTCCCTTCAGCGTCCACATCGCCTGCCGCGACTATTTCAAGTAGTTGAAAGTTCCTTCCAACTTCGTCTCTAGCTTTTCCAACTTCCCCATCTTGTAAGGCGACGGATCCACCTCAGCATGGGTCATACGTGGGGTCGCCTCGGTCAATCTCTTGGACAAGATATCATCAACCAAGGCATGCATCTCCTGTGCCGTCAGTTTTCCATTGATTGCATCCATGACGTCCTCAATCTGTGTGAGGTCCTGTTGTATCCTAAGTCGTCGTCTTCGTCGTTTGTCGTCTAACTGCTTTGTGTCCCAATCTCTTGTGTCTTCGTAGTCAACTGTTGAGACCGGGGGGGGACAACAAGGAGCCGCCTCACAGATATTCCACAGATATACGAGCAACTAGAACAGCATTACATCGAACAAGGGGAACAACGACGTGGGTCATTTACTCCTTGCATGATCGATTGTTCCAGCACTCCAAGTATAAACAAGGAGGGGAGGGGAACCGACACTCCAAGTAAAAACAAGGAAGCGGTGGGGAAGATCCGGCACACCAAGTAAAAACAAGGAGACGGGAAGGGAGGGGAGGGGATCCGGCACACCAAGTAAAAACAAGGAGGCGGGGGGGGTAGGGGGATCCGGCAGCAGCGGGGAAGGGGGGTCGACAGCAGCGGGAGGGGGGATGGGGGGTGGGGTGGGGGGCAATCCGGCAGCAGCAGGGGGGAACTCCAGCAGCGGGGGTGGGTCGGGAGCCGGGAGGGGGGTCGGGAGCGGGAGGGGAAATTTTTTTTTTTGTATGTGTGTGGAGGGAGGGGTAGATGAGTTATGGCTCTGATACCATGTAGAAATGAATAATGGGATGATTTTATTGATGGGCTACTATTTGCTACTTATAGAGGTTCCAACTCCTCTTCATACTACATATTCCAATGTGGGACTAAAGTTCCTTATTGGTTCTCAACACTACTCAACCGTGATGAGTATATAAACTTCTGGAATGGTGTGACATTATGTTTGAAGCTTTTTGCACCTATGGTTAGGTGCTCAGGATTGTTGATAGGGAGAAAAAGTCATCCATAGGCGCTTTATATGGAGAGCTTCTGCAGGCGAAGGAAGATATAAAGGAAGCCTTTTAATGTCAATGCTTTCCGAAAACAGCTTGGTAAAGCTATCACGGAAGGGTTATAAGCTGTGTAGAGACTTTTTTTATTAATAACCTTGACATGCAAAATGAGATTATAAATTTTGAGTTGCCAAACTAAAAGAATAGAAAGGGAGCTTTTCGGAAAGCATTGACATTAAAAGGTAGGGGTGCAACTTGGACGGACTAAACTCGAGCCCGATCGGATAAACCTGCTATGGGTTGGGTTATGGTTGAAGATACTTAGGCTCGGGCTTGGGTTTGGGTTAAAATATATAAACCCGATCAAAAATCAGGTTGGGCTCGGGTTCACGTGACGGGCTAAAATATATATATTGTTAGCCTAGTGGTTAAGAGATGCATGCGGCCCAAGTGGTCCGGAGTTCGAGCCCCAGTGGAGGCAAGTTCGCCACAATTACCCATTGCTTCAAAAAAAAGAAATATATTGTTAATTTTTTAACCCAAACTCTTCAACTCATTCTAAATCTCATGTTTGTTTATATTTTGTAATGATTGATGCTTAATTGTTATTTGATTATGTGTTTAATATTAATATTGTTTAAAATTATTTTACATGTCACATATATATATATATATATATATATATATAAACCTAAACTCTTTAATTCTAAATCTCATGTCTGTTTATATTTTGTAATGATTGATGCTTAATTGTTATTTGATTATGTGTTTAATATTAATCTTGTTTAAAATTATTTTACATATCATATTAGAGCCCGATAAATCCGTTGGACCCGACCCAACCCGAGTTTCCTCCGGACTTAGTCTTGGGCTTCATATGTTGAACCCCAGGTCGGGTTGGGCTTAGGCTATTCATCGAGTTGGGCCCGGGTTGAGCTCAAGCCCGACCCAACCCGCCCGAGTTGCAGCCCTATTAAATGGATGTCAGGAAAATGAGAAAAAATTTATCCAGGTAAAAAAATATGTTTGTTGTGTTTCTTAATTTTTTATTAATTTATTTCTCTTTTTTTAACTATATTTAATGTTATTAATTTGTCTACTTTATTATTCTAAGCAACAAACTGGTGGTCAAATTTTGGACATTAAATACCTAATTTGCAAAAGGTTAATAGAAGGATGTTTTTGCTAACCACTAGTTCATCTGTGTGCGAAAGAAATTGGAACATTTTTTAAGGTGTTAGTGAGTTAGTGTATTTTATTTTATTCCAAATATTTATCTTATTATCTTCATTTCAAATCACTTTTATAGATACATAAGAAGAAAAAGAATATGCTAGATATGAATCAATTGAACAATCTAGTTTATGTCCAATTTAATGTAAAATTGACGAATAAGCATAAAAGGGAACAAGAGAAGAATGTTGACCTACTATTAGCAAGCGATGCTAGTAGTGCACAAGCATGGATTGTTGACTAGGTTATGATGATGAAGTTGGGCTTAAAACTTAGCTCACTTGGAAAATAGTTAGTGAAGCATCCGGAGCGGATGAAATGCTACAGCCCTACAGAAGTTCTAGACTGAGAATTTCATGAAGAAGATTTTGAATCAGAAGATGAGGAGGATCAAATCAATGTTGAATTTGAATCCGATGAAGAGCGTGTGTTGGAAGACAATGGATGGAAAGGTTGATGCTTAGGAGTTATGATACTTTTTATGTTTGCCATGTTATGTTCTGGATATGTTTGATGGATCATGGATATGATTTGGATATGTTTGGTGGATCATGGATTTGTTTGGATTTTTAAGATTAGATTTGGATTTAAAATATTGAAATTTCAAATTTGTATTATGGATATGGTGATTTTTTTATTAAATCTATTTCATTATGAAATAATGTTGATGATGTCTTATGATAATGATAGAATACTATTGATGTCTTGATAGAATACAAAACTTGAACTTGAAATATAAATACAATTGAATGGAACTAAAAGACACCATAAACCATACACAATTACATAGATAGCTAAAACTAGTGTATTTACAACAGTTGAAATATTACAAAGTAAAAAAATACAATGAAGCTGTCTTATTGTTCATATAAAATGATAGTTTGATCCAATGTTTTAATTGTTGCAGCATTGTAGAAGTGTTTGAACTTTGTAATAGACAACAAAAGACATTTAAAGATAATACAAATAGCAAATATAACCCAAATTAGTTTTAAAAAATACCATATAAAGTGTTAAAGGGAGTAGAAGAGAAAACACTATATGAAGTGTTTTTTAACTAATTTGGGTTCTTTTTACTATTTATATCATCTCTAAACGTCTTTTTTTGTCTATTACAAGGTTCAAATACTTCTACAATGTTGCAACAATTAAAATATTGGATCAAACTATCATTTTGTATGAACAATATGACAGCTTCATTGTATTTTTTACTTTTGTAATATTTCAACTGTAGGAATTAGAAAAATGGAATGAAAAAATTATTAAAGGAGAAGTTACATATATATAGGAGAGGCTAACCCCTCTCACTATTATTCTAGCCAATGTGGGACTAAAGTCCAATACTAATACTTCACACATACTAATACTTAACGTCCTGCCTCAAGCTGGAGCATAGATGTCAATCATGCTCAGCTTGTTACACAAAAATTGAACCCGATGACCCAAAGAAGACTTCGTGAAGATATCGGCTATCTGATCACCGGTCGTCACATGGTGAAACTTTATCACCCCATTTGTATACTCATCACGTACAAAGTGGATATCGATTTCAATGTGCTTCGTCCTTTCATGAAATACAGGATTAATAGCAATGTGGATAGTAGACTGGTTATCACACCACAAATATGTTGTATTAGATCCTGCTTCTTCTCCAGTTCTTGTAGAAGATGCTTAAGATATAAAACATCTGTTGTACCGTGAACAATGGCTCGATATTCTGCTTCTAAACTTGACCGTGCTATTACATTATGTTTCTTGCTCTTCCACGATACCAAGTTTCCGCTAATTAAAACCGAGTAGCCAGTTGCAGACCTTCTATCTGTCAGACTTGCACTCCAGTCAGCATCGGTAAAGCACTCAATACGAGTATGTCCATAATTCTCCATCCGAATTCATTTTCTGAATTCTTGACTAGATAGCACAGAATTCTGAAAACTGGCTGCCAATGTGAAATTATTAGCGAAGTCATAAATCTAATTACGACACTTACAGCAAAAATGATGGATGGCCAAGTCATGATCGCCAAGTAGAATTTTTCCACCACTCGACGATACTGATCTTGATTGTCCATCAGGATCCCCTCATCTGTAAACAACTTTGCCCTGGATCAATGGAAGTGTTTGCTTCCTTAGCTTGCATCATTTAGTATGTCCAACACATACTTCCTCTGGGGCATTACAATGTTCCGCTTACCCCGTATGACTTCAATGCCCAAGAAGTAGTCCAATGATTCCATATTTTTGGTTTGAAATTGTTCTCCCAAAAACTTCTTTAGGCCTGCAATACCTTAGCTATCATCTCCCGTGATCACAATGTCGTCAACATAGACACCAAGTAGTATCCTTCCAGCTGATGTATGTCGGTAAAATATCGAATGATTCTTCTTTGATTGACACATGTCAAACTGAGTAACAATATATGTAAATCAACCAAACCACACACGAGATGATTGTTTGAGACCGTAAAGGGTCTTCCGTACATGACATACTTTACCCTCCCTTGCAACAAACTCGGAAGGTTGCACCACATATACTTCTTCTTCAAGATCCCTATGGAGAAATGCATTCTTGATATCCAGCTGAAACAATGGCCAGTCATAGCGAACCTCCAGGGCCAAGAGTACACGCACATATGTCATCCTAGCAACTGGAGAGAAGGTCTCAAAATAATCATCACCATAGGTCTGAGAATATCATTTAGCCACCAGACGAGCCTTTAAGCGATCAAAAGTTCCATCCGATTTTACCTTGATCGTGAACACACATTTTCATAATGAAACACATTTAATAAAGAAATCACTATATCCATAACAAATTTGAAACTTTAATATTTTAAATCCAAATCCAAACATATTCATGATCCATCAAACATATCTAAATCATATCCATCATCCATCAAACATATCTAAATCATATCCATGATCCATCAAACATATCCAAAACATAACATAGCAAACATAAAAAGTATCATAACTCCTACGCATCAACCTCTTTCTCTCCATAGTCTTCCACAACACATGCTCTTCATCGAATTCAAATTCAACATTGATTTGATTTCCCCCATCTTCTGATAAAATCTTCTTCATGAAGTTCCCTCACTCTAGAACTTCTACAGACTGTAGCATTTCATCCTCTCCCGATGCTTCACTAACTATTTACCAAGTGAGCCAAGTTTTAAGCTCAACTTCATCATCATAACCCAGTCAACAATACATCATTGTGCACTACTAGCATCACTTGCTAATAGCACATCAACATTCTTCTCTTGCTCCCTTTTGCGCTTATTTGTCAATTTTACATTAAATTGGGCATAAACTCGATTGTTCAATCGATCCACATCTAGCATATTCCTTATATGTGTATGTATCTATAAAAGTGATTTGAAATGAAATAAATATATGAAATGAAGATAATAAGATAAATATTTGAAAAAAATACACTTACTAGTACCCCTTCAAAAGTGCTCTGATTTCTTTCATATCCAGGTGAACTAGTAGTTAGCAACAACATCCTTCTAGCAACCTTTTGCAAATTAGGTGTTTAATCTCCAAAATTTGACCACCAGTTTGTTGCTTAGAATAATAAATTAGACAAATTAATAACATTAAACATAGTTAAATAAAGAGAGAAATAAATTAATAAAAAATTAAGAAATATAGCAAACATATTTTTTACTTGGGTCAAAACTTTTTTCATTTTCTTAACATCATTTTAACGTCAGCCCTTTCCAAAAAGCTCCTCTCTATTCTTATAGTTTGGCAACTCAACATTTATAATCTCATTTTGCATGTCAAGGTCATTAATAAAAAAAAGTCTCCACACGGTTTAGAATCCCTTCCGTGATAGCTTCATCAAATTGAATGTTGGGATCCACGTAAAAGTAATAAGGATTCAAAAAGTCGGCCATCAAACGCAATAGACTTATCTAGCCTATCAACAATCCTTGCATCAATAATTTCCAAAAACAACTTGATAGTATCTCTCAATATTATTTAAGGCTTCCTTTATATCTTGCTTCGCCCGCAGAAGCTCTCCATATAAAAAACTCAACCCTATCAACAATTCTGAGCACCCTAACCAAAGGTGCAAAAACTTCAAATATAATATCACACCATTCCAGAAGTTCATACTCATCACAATTGAGTAGACATTTTTCCCTTGACAGTCTTGGACCATTTACACTTTTCTCGTTGGTTGCTGCCAAACATTGCCCTCAATTGGCCTCTTTTCTCCACCAAAATCTACAAAGTGAAGAAAGAATAAGTGAATCTAGTGACTCCGGGTCTCCCTCATCTTTGTAAACGACCTCATTAAGGTCAAGATCTTATGGTGTGCATAAAAGAAGATGGTGAAAGTCTTCGTCTGATCAATGACTCTTGTACTTAGACAGCTGCCTAATGCTTTCAAGCATGAGATTGATAGTATGAAGAGCACATGAAATCCAAAAGATATTTAGCCTCTTATCATTCAACAACTTTGCTCCTCCCGCATTGTTCACAGCATTGTCCGTTACTATTTGAATAACTTTTTGAGGTCCAACTTCTTCAATGCATGTGTCAACTTACTCAAAAATGAGTTCACTTTTATGTGACTCATCTAAAAATTCCTTTGAAGAAAGAAAAACAATCCCTACCTTAGAATTCACACATAAGTTCATAATGCTCCTCCTTTTTTTGTCGGTCCAAGCATTTGTCATTATGAGCACCCATTTAGGTCTCTCTCTTCTTCATATTGCATCATTAAATCTTTAGTTCTGTCAACTTCTTCCTTCAATAATGTCTCCCTCAACTGGTATTGACTGGGAGATTTAAAACCGGGTCCAAATTGACTGATCGCCCTTAACAAAACATTTTGATGCCATCATTGTGAATAGCATGGAAAGGTGTACTCACTTCATACACCCATTTAGCACAATATCGTCTTAAGTATGTGTTCTTTCTTTAAAAAGTGTTTCACAGATATTTCTTTGCCTTTGTGTCTTTCCCACACTGTCACTCCCACTCCCACTCTCACTCAAAGAAGGGTTAATGGAAGTTACAAATTTATCTATTGGGCCAAGAGGACGAGGCGGTTTCAAGCTGCCTAACATGTTAAACTCGTCTTCACCTTCCCCTCGCTTTGGAATATTCACCTATGATCTCATCGCCTCTTCTTCCATTCTCTTACTCAGCTATTGCATTCTTGCACTTAACTTGATCATCTGGTGAAGACTTTGGACATGAAGACACATTTTCCGAAATATGGCAATGTGTTCTTCTATTCTATAAGCTCCCCTATCTTCGCACAAAACTTACATTATATCTTATCCATGTTCTTTGGATCAAATATCATTCCATACTCTCATCCGATATTATTTGACTTCCGTTTAAGAACTGCGGAGGACTCGGATGAGGGTTGGGCAACACTAACTGAGGCATAGGTTGCCGAAGAGGCCATTGAATTTGTAACACTACAAATAAGCAGCATATATAATAAAAGAAATTGCCAACTATATAATCATTTGAACAAGCATCAGGCAGTATCTAATCACAAAGATACAAACTAATTAATCATTTAGGAAGTATATAATCATTAGACAGTATCTAATCAACAAATATTACCAGAGGTCCAACCTTTTGATACACTATATAATCAATTAATCATTCACAAGTATCATACAGTATCTAATCACATGAAAACCATACAAATAAACCCAAAAAATTAGGAAATCTCTAAACCCAAATAATTAGCTACTAACATAATCTAATCATCTCAAAAATTAAGAAACCAATGACCAAATCATATAATCACACCAGAAGACAATCACAATCAGAAAATAAATTGAAATTATTGTAAAAAAAATATAAATATATAATATATGAAAATGATATACCGGTCCAATAAACCGAACCCAAAAAACAAATGAAACCAATTGTAATCATTATTAGACAGAGGAAGGATATAATTTCATACTAAAGAAATAGAAAGAGGAGATAAAGCCTGAAGGAGAATCGAAACAGGAGAAAATTGAAGAAAATTGAAACAAGAGATGAGGATAATCAAAACAGGTGGTGTCATAGTTAATGGCGACAGAGGCAGCAATGACGGTGGATGTGTCACGTCCCGATTCCATAGAATCGATAGTCGTCCCCCGGACATGATGTCGTGCAAACCTAAGTTGCGATCGCACAAGGCATAGTCATAAGGTTATCCGAAACACAACATCAAGTTAGAGTACGCAAAGATAATTGATTGACACATTTGAAATAGAAGTAAACTTTTCATTGATAATAAGACTTCATTTACATTGACTCCATTACAATCATTGCCGCGCGGGCTACAACATGACTCGATTACAAAACGAACGCTGATGAGATAGTCGTTCCATACATTACATCCCTTTTTACAAGCAAAACAATTACACTTTCCACCTGCTATTGAGGAAAGACGAGTCGTCATCTTTTCTTCTTTGTACTGAGTGCGGAGTCTGCAAAAGGATTCAGAAACAAGCCTTCAACACACGGACGAGGCTTCAAAAGTGTTCGTGCCGCCTTGAGCTTTAAGTGGCACGCCCTTCATGGTTCAGGGTACCTGCGTGGAGAGCGAGGATCAGTACATTACACTTTGTACTGGTGCGTGGCTATTTAAGTTTCAAGCTCTCATTTGGTTGAAGAATTTATATGACTTAGTTGATGAATGTTTCTAACCATCCTAATAAATTTTAGACAAGCATAATGAAATTTACGTTGGAACTTACCCACTGCGGACCGCGTCGCGCCTTATGAGACTTACCATGTTCTTCCCTGTCAATTGTTATCATTTCATACCGAGTGCAATATTACATGTGATTGGTCACTGACACCACAAGCCATCCTGGACTTATAGCTTTGTTAGTCGGGGCCCTTTCAACGCAAGTAGTGAGCCCCACTGAAAGTTCCCGCCTAACCCGTGCTATCATCCAGCACAGCTATACCGTGTTTCCTCCTAGGCCGAGTCGGTCCCGTAGCCCCGGGTTGTCGCTCGAGGAAACTCTCTCCTTGTCGACAAGTTGTCCAATGACCGAGTTAGACTTATTTAGTTTACTCATGTAAAATCCACACTTTATTTAAGTCATTCTTTTGTTAATGCATTTCTACAGTTTACAGAGTGCCCGTGCCTTTGCATTTATCAAATCTTTCGCAACACTACTATCGATTGAATAAGAAGGGGTCGAGAAGAGAAAGGTCAGCTACTCACCTTGAGTTTTTGCTTGGACGAGAGACTTATTGGCCACGCTAGACGTCGCCTACGCGATTACCTGAAATCGCACAAGCAACCGATTAGAACACTGTATTATTCAAGAAGTTCGATAGGAAATGCGAGTTCGAAATGCAAGCCATAAAAACCATCGAAAACATTCACGAAAATGCATTCAGAAAACCAAAGCCAAAACCAACGCAATCGGCGTGAAAAACAGAGCAACGGGAGGTCTCTCCCGACTCAGCCGCAGAGTCAATCCTTGAGGCGCAACCCGCTGAATATGGAACTTGGTTCCGAAGAAGCCATTCTATAACGGGGAATGGATCTTAATTCAACCGTTCCCGTTCGATTGATTCGATCGATCCCGACCTATCGGTCCCGACCGAATCGATAGCGACAGTGTTCCTTTCGCACGCACCCCGTGGACGAAGAACGGGGCACGATGTAGGGACGGGGCACTACAGGATGGAGCGACGGCAGAGGGTGCAGCGATCGGTGAGTGCAATGTTAGGTTGGGGAAATTTGAAAATTTTTGGGTATTTGGGTGATTGGCTTTTGGAATGGTTGGAAAAAAGTGAGAACTCGATCGGAACAAGAAAAATTTAGGGATTAGATTTTTATTTTTATAAAACGACATCCTTTTAGTGGTTTTGGAGGGGGGAATTTAGCAGCCTATGCCGAACAGGTCGCACAAGACGCCTATGTGCCGAACAAGGCCGCAAAAAGACACAACTGCATTATACCGCCGAATAGGGAATTTTCGCTTTAGCCTAGGGGCTCCTAGCGCCTAGGCAGCATATGCGGCCGAACAAGCCGATTTTTAAAACACAGTCTATCGCAAAGACAAATGGCTCGTCTCGCCATGATCTTCTTGGATTCTCAATACTATTGTCGCTCCATCCCCATAGGGTCCTACGGCTCTTTCTTCTTCATTTCATTATCCTTGTTGTCTTGTTCCGCTCAATAAGTCTCACTAATGGACGGTGTGTACAAGGTCTGGGGATGAATTAATTGACGTTTTGCATACCCCAGGGTATCCTTCGAGCTAGCAAAGAGCGACAGGATACCCCCCCCCCCCCCCCCCCCCCCACACACGACTACAAAGAGAAAGAATGGTATTATCTTTTAGAGTTATAGCAGATAATCTCTCTTGTAGCAATTGTTGAAAAAATGCATTCACCCTTCCCCTTATCATATTCCCTTCCTACAATCTCTCCTCTCTCCCTCTCTCTCCATATATATATATATATATATATATATATGAAATGGTAAATCTACATCTTACTTTTGTACCCTTACACTGTATGAGAAAGTCTCTGCTCAAATAAGTTGTGATGCTCTATAAGAAACTACTGATGCCATCCAAAAATAAAAGGAAAAAAGAAAATTCTATTAATGCATATCATAAAAAATAAGCCGATGTAAAAAAAGGTGTTATTTGGTAGAGTTCTACCAAGAAAAAAAATCAATAAACCTATTTGCAGCTCATACAAAAGTTATAAATCAATGCATTAGGATATTTTTCATTGGAGAACTAAAGAGATTAATGCAGTTTCCTATAACAAGTTGTATCATCTTACCTCTTCATGTAGACTCTTGGTAGTCTATGGGGACTTAAATGGTGCTATTTGGCTGCATAAATATAAACTACGTATCCAAGCAACCAAATGCCTATGTTCTATTGCCTTCTCATGCTCAGAGCTATCATGTCAGGTCACAACCAGTCACAAAAGTGTTGCCCAATCCTTTAACGAGCTTTCTAATGCTCTATAGCCGAACTCATTCTGATGCGAGAAGTAATGGACAACAATAATGAACTTAACCCTATCCATGTGAATGCAATTTCCTAGAACGAATTCTATCTCTTTACCTCTTCTTCTTCTGTACTTCTGACTGCATACCCAAAAGCCATGTCTACCTTCCAGATTTTACGACATTGTCCTATCACATGCTCTTAAGTACCTCGGTCGTCATTCTCTCATTAGATGGTTGACATCATGTATAAAACTATTTTACCGATCGCAAAAAGTTCCTGAATACCTTTGTTGAGTTACTCTTATGCTCTGACCCTATTATAATAGGAGAAAGACCTAATTAGGACCACGGTGATCTTATTTCTAACCACGTTTTTTTTTACACTATTCCGACTTGAACAATGAATAATAGAAACCAAATCAACAACAATCATCCATAACCTACAAATTTGTAAAAGAAAAATGTAAAACTACAATTCATGTTATTCTCGTAGAAAGATCTAAAGAGTGGAGAGATTCAAGGAAGACGTAGACATCTATGCAAGACTCAAAGTCTGCTCTCTAGCCAACACCAAGAGAGGAATAGAAAACGTAAGACACAGTCTGCACTCAAACCAACACAAATAAAGCACCAAGAAAATATTACAAACTGACTACAAGAAAATGCAAAATATAACAACAAATAGTATAAGTATTCTTCTCTTTACGTACGCAGACGCTCCAAAGAGATAGAACAAAGAAAAGAAGAAAACACAAATGAAACTCCTTGAGGGGGTGAACAAGGTCACCGGTGCTCAAAGCAAGATTCGTCCTATCCGCGATATGCTCCGAAGAACCATCAAGTTCTAGCATAAACTTCTGGAACGCTCTTAATCACGCTTAGAAGAACTTAGAACTCGGATATTATGCTGGCGTATAGGCTTTCTGTAAGCACATGGACTCCAACACTCTTTTTTCCCAACAACACAAATGGAGAGAGTGCATCTCTATTTACAGAGAAGACCAGCACTTATGCGCGTATGTTGATGCCACACGCGTACGCCACGCGTGTACGCCTAAGTGCGTCATCAAAGCACCACTTTGCACCATTCGTCCAAGTCTGAGTCGCTAAGTCCCGAATCTTAGCTCCGATGGATTTCCCAAAGTGAGTGACAAAACAAAGGCTTGTTCTTTGTGATTTAAATTTAACTTAGGGTCATCTCACCCACATGGGCCATCTCACCCCATGTGCATACTCCGATATATATATTGTTGAGAGTAAATAAGAGACTTTAGTCCCACATCGGTTAGATGTAATATGAAGAGGGGTTGGACCCTCTATAAGTAGTAGGCAGTAGCCCTCAATAAAATTATCTGAGATATTAGACTCATTTCAACTTGGTATCAGAGCCAGGTTACCCTAGCCCCCCCCCCTCTCCTCTGTTGTCGGATCGGTACCTTGTCCTGTCGTGACAAACTGGCAGAAAGGGGGAAAAAGCATCAATGATACTGATACGGAGGATGAAGAAGACAATACGTACATTTCGCAGGGGGAGAAGCGGACAAGGGAAAAGGAGCTCCAAGTTTACAGAAGAAGACAGCAGAGGTCCAGTACTGTGCCGTACCCTGTGCCTATAGTGCCAAGTCCCTCGTCTACTCCTGCCCCGATTCCTGAAGATGTTACTCCCGCACCGGATCGCTCGGATTCGGAAGCGGATCTCTCCGATTCGGATGGTATGCTTTCTCCACCACCCATTGCTCCCTTAAGGAGGTCTTCTCGCATTAATGCGGGAAAGGCTCCTATTCGTTATAAAGATTATGAACATGATATCGCCAACTACCTATCTTATTCTAATATTTCTCCGACTTATCAAACATTCCTCACTTCGTTAGACTCCACTTCTTTACCTAAGAATTGGCAGGAAGCAAAGAAGGACCCAAGATGGAAAGCCGCAATGATGGAAGAACTTGGGACACTAGAGAAAAATAAGACATGGGAGCTGGTGCCATTACCTGAAGAAAAGAAAGCTGTGGGATGCAAATGGGTTTACACAGTGAAGGAGACACCAGAAGGAAAAGTTGAACGATACAAGGCGAGACTGGTTGCAAAAGGCTATACCCAGACATATGGTATCGACTATGATGAGACTTTTGCCCCAGTAGCGAAGATGAGTACCGTAAGAACACTGGTCTCCATTGCAGCAAACTATGGGTGGAAGCTACACCAGTTAGACGTAAAGAACGCATTTCTTCATGGAGACCTACAAGAAGAAGTATACATGGAGACTCCTCCGGGGTGCTACTCTGTGTCAGATTCAGGTGAAGAAACGTCACATGGAAAAGTGTGCAAACTGAAGAAGTCGCTGTACGGGCTGAAGCAATCTCCTCGAGCCTGGTTTGACAGATTCAGAAGGGCTGTCACTGGCATGGGGTACCATCAGACAAATGCAGATCATACTGTCTTCCTCCAGCATGCAAGGGGCCATATTACTATACTTGCTGTATATGTAGATGATATAGTGATCACAGGTGACGATGTAGTTGAGATCACTAAACTGAAGACGAAACTCGCCAAAGAGTTTGAGGTGAAGGACCTGGGAGAGATGAGATACTTTTTGGGTATCGAGGTGTGTGATGGTGAACAAGGAATTGTTCTCTCACAAAGGAAATATGCACTAGATCTGCTGAAGGAGACAGGAATGCTGGGATGCCGAGCAGCAGTCACTCCAATTGACCAGAAGTGCAAGATGGGAGCAGAAGCAGGAAAGCCTGTTGATCGCGAAAGGTATCAAAGGCTAGTAGGCAGACTGATTTATCTAGGGCATACTCGCCCTGATATCTCATTTGCAGTAAGTGTTGTAAGCCGCTATATGCATGATCCAAGAACGGGTCATATGGATGCAGTATTTCAGATCCTAAGATATCTGAAAGGGACGCCGGGAAAAGGACTGTGGTTCAAAAAGAATGGATGCACAGATGTTGAGGGATACTGCGATGCAGACTGGGCAAGCTGCATAGACGACAGAAGGTCTACCACAGGGTACTGTGTTTTTGTAAGAGGAAACCTGGTTTCATGGAGAAGCAAGAAACAGTCAGTGGTAGCACGATCGACAGCTGAAGCAGAATACAGAACAATGGCTCTAGGAGTATCAGAATTGCTATGGGTAAAGGCGCTGCTGACAGAGTTGAAGCTAGACAAGGGGACACCATTGCGCCTTCTGAGCGATAGTCAAGCTGCGATAAGTATAGCGAACAATCCGGTTCAGCACGACAGAACGAAGCACATCGAGATCGATCGATTCTTCATCAAGGAAAAGCTGGAACAAGGGATACTGAAGATTGATTATGTTCGCTCAGAAGAACAAGTGGCAGACTGTCTGACTAAGGGTCTTAGTTCATTGAGTCTGTCAAAGCTATGTAACAAGATGGGGATGATTAATATCTATCGCCCATCTTGAGGGGGAGTGTTGAGAGTAAATAAGGGACTTTAGTCCCACATCGGTTAGATGTAATATGAAGACGGGTTGGACCCTCTATAAGTAGTAGGCAGTAGCCCTCAATAAAATTATCTGAGATATTAGACTCATTTCAACTTATATATATATATATATATATATATATATATATATATATATATATATATATATATATATATATATATATTCTCTATCTATTTCTATTGATCACTGAAAAGTTAGTAAAAAATTTATATTCGCTTGAATTCTAGAAATGACTCGGAATATAAACATTTTCATATTTTAGCAAAAAAAATAAAAATAAAAATAAAAAATAAAAACTTCGATTAACAAATAATCAGAAAAAGCTAGTATACCTGACGATCAATAGAAGGGAACATGCGGAGTAGAGTGGATACGCTGTTATTGCATTCGGATCCAGCGTCCGAGAACCCGGCAGGGGATCCGAGAGGGGAGCAGCGGGACCGCTTCGCCGACGGAGGGGATCCGAAGACGTCGTCGGACCCGACCCGTTTGCCGCAGATTCCCGCAGACATGAAGGCCGGAAAACTTTAATCGGAGGAGGATCCGGTAACCCGTTATGATCCGATAATAAACCCTTTCGCCGAAGAAGCCCAACTTTAGGTTTTGGTGGAGAGGAAGAGGAGATGATGGTCTTTTATAAGTTGCTTGGGTGAAGTTTGTCGGGAATGATTAAATATTAAAAAATGTTTTTTTTAAATGGTTTGTTGGACTTCTGAAGGAGTTTTGTAAAATTTTCACGTGGCTTACAGGTTGAAGGAGATGGTTGAATTTTGAAATGGACGGCTAAGATTTGGGAGTCAACGGCTGGGAATGTAATAAATACTACGGACTTTGTTTAATTTAACACCTAAGAGAGTGCTTCACTCACTCTCCATTCCAAATCAAATATCCTAAAAACTCAAAGAGTTACAGCATCATTAGTATAGGATGCTCAAAATTTTATTTTAAGGTCCAACATTTTGAAAAAAAATAAATAAATATAGAATGGGTTGGATTTGATGAGAATAGTACCAAATGACAAATTGATCTTTGGTCCCAAAGATTGTGTGGCCAAAAATTAAAGTGAAAAAAATAATATAAATCTAGAATTGGGCTCAAAATTGGAACTTATTATTCTACAAAATGATTTTCTACCTTCTGAATCTAGAAATTCTCAGACCCAACATATAGCTCATGTGGGTGGGTTGAGCCAGAAAATCTAGAAATTGAAACCTAGGACTGGTCTCAGAGCATCATTAGTAAGGCCCATCCCATTTTCTAGATTCTAGATTTAGAATGTAGGAGCTCATTTTGTAGAATAATAAGTCTCATCCCTAGTCCCAATTTCTACAATTTCGGTCCCAACCCATCCATGAGTGCTAAGGGTTGGGCCTCCCATTTTCTGGATTCTAGATTGTAGAAACTCGTTTTGTAGAATAGTAAGTTCCAATTTGGAGCCCAGCTTTCTAGATTCTAAACTTTATATTATTTTTTTCCTACATTAATTTTTGACCACACAATTTTTGGGACCGGAGCTCACTTTATCATTTCCTACTATTCTCATAAAAATCCAACCCATTCTACATTTACCTTTTTTTTTGAAATTTTGGGCTCCAAATTGCATTGGAGAGTCCCAACTACTAATGATGCTCTTACTAATCTACAAAATGAGCTTCTACATTCTAAATCTAGAATCTGGAAAATGGGTTGGGCCTTACTAATGATGCTCTAAGGTCCATCTCAATTTCTAGATTCTAGATTCTAGATTTAGAATATAGTAGCACATTTGTAGAATAGTAAGATTCATCCTAAGTTTCAATTTCTAGATTTTCAGGTCCAATCCATCCAGATGAGCTATAGGTTGGGCCTGAGAATTTCTATATTCAGAATGTATAAAATTATTTTGTAAAATAGTAAGTATCAATTTGGAGCCAAATTCTAGATTTACATTATTATTTTTTCTCACATTAATTTTTGACCACACAATCATTGGGACCATGTCACGCCCCGATTCCGTCGAATCGATAGTCGTCCCCCGGGCGTGATGCCGTGCGAACCTAATTTGCGATCGTACAAGGCATAGTCATAAGGAAATCCGAGACATGAGATCTAAGAGAGTACGCAGACAAAATGAATCACACATTAAGTAAAGGAAACTTGATTCTTTATTGATAATGAACATCTTTTACAGACTCTAGTACAAGACTCATGCCGCGCGGGCTACAACATGACTCGATTACAAAAGAGTGCCGATGAGATAGCCGTTCCATACATTGCACACATCCCTTAATATACAACAAAGTACTCTAGTGACCTGGATGGGAGGGACGCTGAGTCATCTTCCTTGGACTGTCGAGAGCCTTCAAAAATAGAGTCGCAGGAAAAGTCTTCGACGCACGGCCGAAGCTTCAAAATCACGAACGTCGCCGAGCTAGTTGGCGCGTCCTTCCTGGTTCGCGGGACCTGTAAAGAGGAGGATCAGTACGAACACATGTACTGGCGAATAACTAATTAAATCCAAGCTCTGCATTTGATTCAAGAAGTTTTATAAACATGTTAGCTAGCCTTTTACGTGATCTTTCTAACCATCGTGATCAATTGCATGTCAACATGTTTTCAGGCAAGTATATAAAATTGTATAACATTAAGCAACTATCATATCCATCCCGTGTCCCGTGCACTTGTTAAGCAGTGAAAGGGGTGTGAAGGCCATTGGCAATGTCAAGCCATCGCGGACTATAGCAGGGTTGCGTCGGGTAGCGAGCCCTGTGCGAAAGTTCCCGCATAACTCGCGCCGATGAAAGGCTAGCGCTGCTATACTCGTTCCTCCCTGGCCGAATCGGTCCCTTGGCCTAGGCAACCGTTCGAGGAAACTTCACCTTGTTGACAAGTTGTCCAATGACCGTTTTCTTTTGAACTTAGTCGATTTGCTTCCTTAGTCGTATAGTTGCGATAAACGTTAATCGATTCATTCATTGTTTTGCATAGGCTAAGTGGATTTGTATAAGAAAACGCGTTTTCTATTTTCAAAACCGGCAGTTTGATTGCAAGTGTTTCGTGAAGAATCGTGCCACGATTTCTTTGATTTTATACTATTATGACAAGCATTCATTTGATTTCATATTAATTTTTGAAATAGAGGGACGAGGCAAAGGAGGTCAACCACTCGTGTCACGCCCCAGTACCGAAATACGGAGACGGACTAGGCCAGCTACTCCATATGAGGTACGTAACGTCATACGGCGATCGTGGCTGTCGAGACACTAGGGGGTACATGCTACAATCAAGTCTCCTATGGTCCCACAGAGTTCTATGTCTCAATCAATCAAATCACATCAGCAAATAAATGAACATTAAAGATAAAGCAGTAAGGCGTCCCTGACGCTTCATCAAAATAATCATGAGAGACTAGCTTTATAATTTAGCTATCTCAGAGAGTCAGGAGTACAAAATTATACACAGCTGCAGTCTGTTTAATTACAATTATGTACTGACACAAAATATCAAGTAATCCGGCTAACAGGTGCCGGTGGCTAAATGTCGCACAAAATATAAGCAGGAGTGGTGGAGAAGAAACCCACTCGAGTCCCCGAACCGCCATGCTCCTAGTATGCACCATGGATGTCAGGAAGGAAGATCGTGTCCTCTGGCTCTGCTACGAGATCTGGCCAAACAAAACCAGCGGGGTCAGCCCCGAATAGCAAGTACCGCCAAAGGGGCACAAGAGTTAAGATTAAAAACCCAGCTAATAGAATGATTGATAATAGTAATACTTATGCTACTATTATAGGGTAGCGCAACATCTTCGAACCCATATGGCACCCTTACAACCAAACAAGGACAAAAGGTGCCGCATGGAGTCGAGACGTGTCGTACTCTATAACATTCACATAAGTTAAAAGGTATAAGCAAAAAAATCTCCTGATCGTGACTTCGGTCGATAGCCTATCACAGCACAATAACCAACCCAACAATCAAACAAGAACATGGGTTGGATCATGTACTATGATAGACCATGTTCCTCAGTCATTCACAGAAGTAGCACTTCACAACCAGAATAAGTCTTCCGTTCATAACTTCGGTCCACAGCCTGTCATAGTACGATAACCAACCCAACAATCAAACAAGAACATGGGTTGGATCACGTACCATGATAGTCCGCTTCCCTCAGTTATTCACGGAAGGTAATAGGATACAAGCAAGTCGTTTTCACGGCCAATCAAGTCTGCGAGTTTCTAGTGGGACGAGGTTATCCTCGCGTCATGTTATTAGAAAATTCTCAGATCGTATCTTTCCAGCAAGGCTAGCCAACTCAGGGGTTCACGTAGACAGGTATGATTGAGCACAGGTCCCTCGTAAGGCCACCTTGCTAAAACATATAATATATAGCAGGAATTAATCGGATACAGTCCTCCACTCGTTGCAGATGACACAGTATCCGTGGAGACCAGCCGGCGCGTCAAGACAATATCTCAAGGCGGCTGGTGTAACACGATCTCGGGATTTTGCCCTCCCCATGCATCTAGTACATTTAGTTGCCTAATTTAACCCTAGGTGAAATCTTGGACTCATATGCTGTGGCCTGCATGATCATCCTCCTAAATGTCGTACTCAAGTACGAGTACCCCAAAAGAGGATCCATGTCAATCAGTATGTCAACATGTTCTACCCTCCTTGGTGTAACGCATCATTGCAAATATGCCACGTGGAATTACGAGTCATTTGTCGAGCATGAACGAGAACTGGGACATTCAGGTACAAGTATCAGATAGGAACACTTTGTTCACCGGGGTCACATTAGTGCTCATATCATGCTCAGGGCAAAAGGCGTAAGGATATATAGCATACACAAACATTTACATATATATATATTCAATATAATATATACATATAAAAATATAAGGTATAGGGGAGTCCAGGTCAGGGCGCGCTCAAGTCAGGCTACGCTCTGGTTAGCCTACGCTCAGGTCAGCTTACGCTCAGGTCAGCGTACGCTCAGGTCAGCGTATGGAAGACATACGCTCCCAAAAGGCAGCGTATGGACTCCATACGACTCCTTGTCACCCAAGTGAGCGTATGCAAGACATACGCTCCCAAAAGGCAGCGTATGGACTCTATACGACTCCTTGTCTCCCAAGTGAGCGTATGCAAGACATACGCTCCCAAAAGGCAGCGTATGGACTCCATACGTCTCTTTGTCTCCCAAGTGAGCGTATGCAAGACATACACTCCCAAAAGGCAGCGTATGGACTCCATACGACTCCTTGTCTCCCAAGTGAGCGTATGCAAGACATACGCTCCCAAAAGGCAGCGTATGGACTCCATACGACTCCTTGTCTCCCAAGTGAGCGTATGCAAGACATACGCTCCCAAAAGGCAGCGTATGAGGACTGCGCTGCGCTAAAGAGCGTGCGTAACTCAGTGGCGCAAGCTAAAAAGCTCTCGCACTGCTCACTGTCTTCTCCAAACAGCAAGAACTCCATGGGTTGAACCCAAAGCTTCAAAAGTCCATAACTTGGTCAAAATAAGTCCAAATCCAACTTTTCAAAGGTCAAAATTGGGTAGAACAAAATTCTCTACAACATGGAACCATCAAAACTTGAAAATAATGAAGTTTGCTAGATCAAAACCAAGAAGATCCGAAAATGGTTAAAACCTAGATCTACAAAAATTAAAGCTTCAAAATGGAAAACTTCAAGTTCTAAACTAGTATAGAATAAGGAGAAGAACATATTTTGACAAATAATTTTGTAAGAAAATATCAACAACATTTATGGATCCATCTCTTGAGCAAGTTGGTACTTGCCTTGGTTGGTGGAGGAAAGTAAATGAGAGGAAAATAAATGAGAGGAGAGAGAATGAGTTGAGTTATTATATAGAATCTTGAACCCATGGGTTCATGATGAACCAAGGTGAACCAAGAATAGGTTACCCAAATGAGCCAAAACTGTAGGCCCAAATGCAGAAAATAAATTACGAAATAATATTTTATCGAATATTTTTGGAAAATACATGAAGAAATACAGCATATAAATATCGTATAAATACAAAGTAAATACAATTTATCAGTTTACGTATTAAAATACGTATTCCAGGATCGGGGAGTGACATCTCTACCCTTCTTAGAAAAATTCCGTCCTCGGAATTCCAGCCAAGACAGGATAGTGAAATCAGGGCAAGCAAGGCACAATCATATACAAGTTAACTATCATAGCAGTTATTATCATACATCACAAAGTGCAAAAACAAGTAGGTGCAGATAAGCATGGAATCGTGTCAATAAGGCGTAAAAACATACCTCATTAGTCAAACAAATGCGGATACCGAGATCTGATCTCGTTCTCGCGCTCCCAGGTTGACTCTTCCGAAGAGTGATGGTTCCAAGAAACACGGACAAGGCTTATCGTCCGATTCTTGAGTACCTTCTCTCGTCGGTCCAAAATAGACACGGGTTGTTCCTCGTAAGTTAAATCGGTACCAACGACTAACTCAGAATGATCGAGGACATGACTCGGATCCGGGACATACCCACGTAATTGGAACACATGAAACACATCATGTATGCCAGTTAACGAAGGCGGAAGGGCAAGTCGATAAGCCACATCGCCTACCCGAGCGAGAATCTTAAAAGGACCAACGTATCTTGGACTAAGCTTTCCTCGGGTTCCAAATCTGATGATACTTCGAGTAGGCGAAATCCACAGAAACACTTGGTCGCCAACTCTGAACTCTAGAGGCCTACGATACTGATCTGCCCAATGACGATGTCGGTCCTGCGCAACTCGAAGGCGCTCTCTGACCAACTTAACTATCTCCACAGTCTGCGTGATCATCTCTGGCCCCAACAGCTTTCGTTCTTCGACGTCGTCCCATGCCAAAGGGGACCTGCACTTCCTTCCGTATAATGCTTCGAACGGGGCCATCTGAATGCTAGCCTGATAGCTGTTGTTATAGGAGAACTCCACTAGATGAAGGTGATCCTCCCAAGATCCGCCAAAATCCAAGGTACACGCTCGTAGCATATCTTCTAATGTCTGAATGGTTCTTTCTGATTGCCCGTCGGTTTGTGGATGATAAGCAGTACTGAATCTTAACTTGGTTCCCAAACTTTGGTGTAAGCTCCGCCAAAAATGGAAAGTAAACCGCGTATCTCGATCTGATACTATACTAACTGGAACACCGTGCTGCCTTACTATCTGCTTCATGTACATTTCTGCTAACTGCTTAGTAGTCTGTCCAACTCGGAAGGGAAGGAAATGAGCGACCTTCGTGAGTCGATCTACTATTATCCAGACTGCATTCTTGCCAGCCGGGGATCTAGGTAAACCGGTCACAAAATCTATCGTGATGTGCTCCCATTTCCATTCTGGGATAGGAAGCGGCTGTAGCAATCCTGCTGGTCTCTGCTGCTCGGCTTTTATCTGCTGACATACCAGACACTTGGATACAAATCTCGCTATCTCTCTTTTCATGCCATTCCACCAAAAGAACTGCCTGATATCTCGATACATCTTCGTTCCTCCTGGATGAATGGAGTAAATAGAACTATGAGCTTCGGACATAACTTCTTGCCGAAGGTTCCCACTCGGTACACAGAGTCTGTTTCCAAACCTGAGCGTACCATCTTCATAAATCACTAACTCCTTCCTACGGCCTGATTCACACTCCGACCGCAACTTCTGAATCTGTGGATCTCCTGCTTGTGCTGCCCTTATCCTCTCTACTAAGGTTGACTGAATCTGCATACTGGTCATTCTTCCTATATCCCTTGGCAAAACTACTTCGATTCCCATACTCTGAAGGTCTTCTAAAATATGCTTCTGCGAGGTCAAGATAAAGGCACTATCTCTCCTACTCAGTGCATCTGCAACTATATTCGCCTTGCCTGGATGATACTGAAGATCTAAGTCAAAATCCTTCAGTAGTTCTAACCATCTTCTTTGCCTCATGTTCAAATCTCGCTGCGTGAACACGTATTTCAAACTCTTATGATCAGTATAGATCTCTACCCGATCCCCGTATAAATAATGCCTCCACAACTTGAGTGAAAACACCACAGCTGCTAACTCCAAATCGTGGGTCGGGTAATTCTTCTCATGGTCTCGAAGCTGCCGAGACGCATATGCTATCACCTTTCCATGCTGCATCAATACACATCCAAGACCCTTCCCTGATGCGTCATAATATACTGTAAAGCCTTCCGCTCCTACTGGAAGCGTCAAGATCGGGGCTGAGATCAATCTCTTCTTCAATTCTTCAAATGATGCCTGACAGCTAGCTGACCAAACAAACTCTATGTCCTTGTGCGTCAAACGCGTTAAGGGTGCAGAGATCCTGGCAAAGTCCGCCACGAACCTTCTGTAGTAACCAGCTAATCCTAAGAAACTTCGCACTTCTGCAACCGTTCTCGGGACCGGCCAATGCTCTACGACCTCAATCTTCTTCGGATCCACTGACACTCCTGCTCCAGAAATTACATGTCCCAGGAACGAAATGTAGTCTAACCAGAATTCACACTTGTCGAGCTTCGCATAAAGTTGATGCTCCCTCAATGTCTGCAAGACAGTCCTAAGATGTTTCTCATGCTCCTCTTCACTGCTGGAATAGACAAGGATATCATCTATGAACACCACCACAAATTTATCCAAATACGGCAGAAAGATGCGGTTCATTAAATCCATGAATACTGCAGGGGCATTGGTTAGTCCAAAGGGCATTACTAAAAACTCATAATGCCCATATCTAGATCTGAATGCTGTCTTCGGTATGTCTTGCTCCCGGACTCTTACTTGATAGTATCCCGACCGAAGATCGATCTTGGAAAAGATGCTGGCCTTGCTCAACTGGTCAAACAGGTCATCAATCCTTGGTAGCGGGTACTTATTCTTCACTGTTACTGCATTCAGCTTGCGGTAGTCGATGCACATCCTCGTCGACCCATCCTTCTTGGGAACTAGAATCACTGGCGCGGCCCAGGGCGATTTACTGTCTCGGATGAATCCCTTAGACTTCAACTCTTCCTCATGTTGATACAACTTATCCTGTTCTGACGGCGACATTCTGTAAACTCTGTCTGCAATAGGCCTCGTTCCAGGGTTCAACTCAATGCTAAATTCTACCTCTCTGACTGGCGGTATCCCTGGGAGCTCATCAGGGAAGACGTCGAAAAAATCTTCGACTACTCTCGGAGTCTGTCCTGGCTCTGATACTGCTGCTGAGATGACGCCTCCGGCCTGATTCTTCAAGGTTCGAGTAAAGATGAACTGTTCCATCCCAGGAACGCTGAATATGACCCTACCTCCCCTACAATCAATGGTCGCATGACTGTCTCTCAACCAGTCCATGCCAAGAACAACATCAAAATTCCCCATAGGGAATTCAATCAATGATGCGGGCAATAAATGCCCACACACCTCTACCGGACATGAAAAGTGTACTCTGCTCACTTCTACGAGCCCATTGTCGGTGAGTATATCCATCCTCTCCGGCAATGCCTCAAACACTAGTCCAATCCGTGTAACATATTGTGCAGAGATGAATGAATGAGTAGCGCCTGAATCAAATAATGCTACAGCGAAAAATGAGGTGACGAGAATTTTACCTGCCACCACGTCACTAGACGCTAGAGCCTCTCCCAAAGATAATATGAGAGCCTGGCCCCACGGAGCCCCTTGTTGCGGCCTTCCTCGACCATGCTGTTGCTGCCTCTGAGGGCCTTCGGCTTCCTGTGCTTGGCGAAACATCTGAGCCTGCGTTGGTAGACGCTGGGCTAGGGGCCTTACTGCTAATACTGGCCCTCCACTCGGGGTTGCCACCGGAGCTGGCAACGCTGGAAACTGCTGAGCTGGCCCTCCTGGCCTCTGTATCACAGGACAAGTGGAGATACGGTGGTCTGAACTACCACACCTCAAGCATAAGCCATTCGCTGACCGACACACCTTCCTCGTGTGCCCTGCCTTCCCACAGAAGGTACAGCCCTGGGGTGCTCCCGGACGCTGCTGTTGGTTCCTCGGCTGCTGATGCCGAACTGGCGTTGTAGTAGCTGACACGGCCGTCCTCCGCAGCGCTCCTGTATCATGAATACGTACACCAGGTGCTGGTGCCGATGTTTGCTGCATCGCTCCTCCTTCAACCTGGGAATGAGATCTCTTCTGACCTCCTGTTCTCGATGCCAACCTCTGCTGGGTAAGCTCGTGCCTCCGAGCGGCCGTCAAAACAGCGTCAAATGTCTGGTAGTCGTGTCCCTCCACAAGCTGCAGTAGTTCCAAGTGAAGTCCCTGCTGGAACCTCATAGCCTTCTCTGGCTCCGTTGCCACTATTGCTGGTGCAAAACGGCACAATCTGCAGAACTCTGCTGTATACCCATCTACGGTCTTGCCTGCTTGCTTGAGACTAATAAACTTCTGCTGGAGCTCATATCGAGCTACTACGCCAAAATACTTGGCCTTGAATCTTTCACTGAAGGTGGTCCAACGAACAGGGCGTCTTATACCAACTTCTTCTGATGCCCACCAGTCGCGGGCAAGATCCTGAAGTACTAATTTGACCTGATCAACCTTCTCATCATCTGGAACCTTGGCTGCCACAAGAATGGCTTCGATGTCTTGAATCCAGGCATCCACAGTGATGGCATCCTCCGTGCCATCAAAATACCTCGGGTTCAAGCGACGAAACCTTCCTGATGCTCCCGAGTCAGCCCCGACACTCCTCTCAAGAGCTAACTGAATCCCTTGGTTCAGCAACACGTTCTGCTCCTGCTGCCGAGTCTGTTGCTGTTGGTTAGTGACAAGAAACCCCCGGATGATCTCCAGGAGTGCTACGGCGTCTGGTACTGCCGTCGCTGCTGGTGCTACAGGGGTTTCAATAACCTGTGGCTGTACTGCCTCTGGTTCTATTTCTGCTCGTGCCTGCACTGGAGAAGGTTCACTCCCCTGTTGCTGCCCAGTCGAGCCATGCTCTTGCTGCTCTTCCTCATGGGCCTCACCCGCTACTGAGAATGAAGCACCCCTATAGAGAAGAATATAAGATTATCAAGTCCGGACGAGGAAGATTTCGAAGATGCAAGTCAGGTTAGAGATCAAGGCAAGGACAGAGAATTCGAAACCGAATTTCAAGGGGAACAAGTTTTGATTGAGACTCCTAATAATTCGCAATACCCCACAAGTCTGAAAAACAGACCTGCATGGGCTACCACTAAAACCTTGTCACGCCCCAGTACCGAAATACGGAGACGGACTAGGCCAGCTACTCCATATGAGGTACGTAACGTCATACGGCGATCGTGGCTGTCGAGATACTAGGGGGTACATGCTACAATCAAGTCTCCTATGGTCCCACAGAGTTCTATGTCTCAATCAATCAAATCACATCAGCAAATAAATGAACATTAAAGATAAAGCAGTAAGGCGTCCCTGACGCTTCATCAAAATGATCATGAGAGACTAGCTTTATAATTTAGCTATCTCAGAGAGTCAGGAGTACAAAATTATACACAACTGCAGTCTGTTTAATTACAATTATGTACTGACACAAAATATCAAGTAATCCGGCTAACAGGTGTCGGTGGCTAAATGTCGCACAAAATATAAGCAGGAGTGGTGGAGAAGAAATCCACTCGAGTCCCCGAACCGCCATGCTCCTAGTATGCACCATGGATGTCAGGGAGGAAGATCGTGTCCTCTGGCTCTGCTACGAGATCTGGCCAAACAAAACCAGCGGGGTCAGCCCCGAATAGCAAGTACCGCCAAAGGGGCACAAGAGTTAAGATTAAAAACCCAGTTAATAGAATGATTGATAATAGTAATACTTATGCTACTATTATAGGGTAGCGCAACATCTTCGAACCCATATGGCACCCTTACAACCAAACAAGGACAAAAGGTGCCGCATGGAGTCGGGATGTGTCGTACTCTATAACATTCACATAAGTTAAAAGGTATAAGCAATAAAATCTCCTGATCGTGACTTCGGTCGATAGCCTATCACAGCACAATAACCAACCCAACAATCAAACAAGAACATGGGTTGGATCATGTACTATGATAGACCATGTTCCTCAGTCATTCACAGAAGTCGCACTTCACAACCAGAATAAGTCTTCCGTTCATAACTTCGATCCACAGCCTGTCATAGTACGATAACCAACCCAACAATCAAACAAGAACATGGGTTGGATTACGTACCATGATAGTCCGCTTCCCTCAGTTATTCACGGAAGGTAATAGGATACAAGTAAGTCGTTTTCACGGCCAATCAAGTCTACGAGTTTCTAGTGGGACGAGGTTATTCTCGCGTCATATTATTAGAAAATCCTCAGATCGTATCTTTCCAGCAAGGCTAGCCAACCCAGGGGTTCACGTAGACAGGTATGATTGAGCACAGGTCCCTCGTAAGGCCACCTTGCTAAAACATATAATATATAGCAGGAATTAATCGGATACAGTCCTCCACTCATTGCAGATGACACAGTATCCGTGGAGACCAGCCGGCGCGTCAAGACAATATCTCAAGGCGGCTGGTGTAACACGATCTCGAGATTTTGCCCTCCCCATGCATCTAGTATATTTAGTTGCCTAATTTAACCCTAGGTGAAATCTTGGACTCACATGCTGTGGCCTGCATGATCATCCTCCTAAATGTCGTACTCAAGTACGAGTACCCCAAAAGAGGATCCATGTCAATCAGTATGTCAACATGTTCTACCCTCCTTGGTGTAACGCATCATTGCAAATATGCCACGTGGAATTACGAGTCATTTGTCGAGCATGAACAAGAACTGGGACATTCAGGTACAAGTATCAGATAGGAACACTTTGTTCACCGGGGTCACATTAGTGCTCATATCATGCTCAGGGCAAAAGGCGTAAGGATATATAGCATACACAAACATTTACATATATATATATATTCAATATAATATATACATATAAAAATATAAGGTATAGGGGAGTCCAGGTCAGGGTGCCCTCAAGTCAGGCTACCCTCTGGTTAGCCTACGCTCAGGTCAGCCTACGCTCAGGTCAGCGTATGGAAGACATACGCTCCCAAAAGGCAGCGTATGGACTCCATACGACTCCTTGTCACCCAAGTGAGCGTATACAAGACATACACTCCCAAAAGGCAGCGTATGGACTCCATACGACTCCTTGTCTCCCAAGTGAGCGTATGCAAGACATACGCTCCCAAAAGGCAGCGTATGGACTCCATACGTCTCCTTGTCTCCCAAGTGAGCGTATGCAAGACATACGCTCCCAAAAGGCAGCGTATGGACTCTATACGACTCCTTGTCTCCCAACTGAGCGTATACAAGACATACGCTCCCAAAAGGCAGCGTATGGACTCCATACGACTCCTTGTCTCCCAAGTGAGCGTATGCAAGACATACGCTCCCAAAAGGCAGCGTATGAGGACTGCACTGTGCTAAAGAGCGTGCGCAACTCAGTGGCGCAAGCTAAAAAGCTCTCGCACTGCTCACTGTCTTCTCCAAACAGCAAGAACTCCATGGGTTGAACCCAAAGCTTCAAAAGTCCATAACTTGGTCAAAATAAGTCCAAATCCAACTTTTCAAAGGTCAAAATTGGGTAGAACAAAATTCTCTACAACATGGAACCATCAAAACTTGAAAATAATGAAGTTTGCTAGATCAAAACCAAGAAGATCTGAAAATGGTTAAAACCTAGATCTACAAAAATTAAAGCTTCAAAATGGAAAACTTCAAGTTCTAAACTAGTATAGAATAAGGAGAAGAACATATTTTGACAAATAATTTTGTAAGAAAATATCAACAACATTTATGGATCCATCTCTTGAGCAAGTTGGTACTTGCCTTGGTTGGTGGAGGAAAGTAAATGAGAGGAAAATAAATGAGAGGAGAGAGAATGAGTTGAGTTATTATATAGAATCTTGAACCCATGGGTTCATGATGAACCAAGGTGAACCAAGAATAGGTTATCCAAATGAGCCAAAACTGTAGGCCCAAATACAGAAAATAAATTACGAAATAATATTTTATCGAATATTTTTGGGAAATACATGAAGAAATACAGCATATAAATATCGTATAAATACAAAGTAAATACAATTTATCGGTTTACGTATTAAAATATGTATTCCAGGATCGGGGAGTGACAACTCGCCTTAGCCTTGCTTCAAGCGAGCGACTGGTTGGCTGCGCTGACGTCGCATATGCGATCACCTGCAATCGCATAAGCAACTGATTAGAACACTGTATAATTGAAGGAAATTCGATATGAATGCGAAGCTCAAAAACGCAAGTCACAAAAACTCATTCGAAAAATATTCACAAAAAATGCATTCATGAAAACCAAAGCCAAAGCCAAATCAAGTGCGGCATGAAAATCAGAGCAACGGAAGGTCTCTCCCGACTCAGCCGCAGAGCCAATCCTTGAGGCGCAACCCGCTGAATATGGGACTTGGTTCCGAAGAAGCCATTCCATAACGTGGAATGGATCTTTATTCAACCGTTCCCGTTCGATCGACTCGGCCGATTCCGACCTATCGGTCCCGACCGAATCGATAGCGACAGTGTTCCTTTCTCGCGCACCCCGTAGACGGAAACGGGGTACGATGTAGGGACGGGGCACTACACCATAACCAACTAATAAAAAGTTTTATCCTCGAAACTTAAAGATAGAACCTACCTCTATGAGAACAATAAAGGAAATTTCTCCTTCATTTCCGATTCAAGCTCCCACGTCGACTCTTCGACCGAATGGTTCCTCCAAAGGACGCGGACGAGAGGGATCGCTCGATTTTGCAGCAGCTTATCCTTGTGTTCTAAGATTTGAATTGGCTCTTCAACGTAGGATAAGTCAGACTTTAGCTCCAGCTGGCCAAAATCTACCACGTGGCTCGGGTCGTACACATACTTTCGTAATTGAGAGACGTAGAAGACATTGTGTACACCTTCTAGTGCCGGCAGTAGGGCAATTCTATAGGCCACTGGCGTGACCCGTTCGAGTATTTCGAACGGCCTAACGAATCTCGGACTCAACTTCCCCTTTGCGCCGAACCGAGTAACTCCCCGCATGGGCGACACTTTGAGAAATACGTGATCGCCTTTTTGAAACTCGAAGGGTCGACGATGAATGTCCGCATAGCTTTTCTGACGAGTCTGCGCAGTCTTTAGTCTTTCCCGAATGAGCCAAATTTTTTGCACGGTCTGTTCCACCAGTTTCGGGCCGAGAATCTGTCGTTCTCCGACTTCGTCCCAACAAATGGGTGATCGGCACTTGCGTCCGTACAAGGCTTCATACGGTGCCATTTGAATGCTGGATTGATAGCTATTGTTGTATGCGAATTCGGCCAGAGGTAGATAATTGTCCTAGCTTGCTTTGAAGTCAATTGTGTAGAGTCGTAGCATATCTTCGAGAATCTGATTGACGTGCTCCGTTTGGCTGTCGGTCTGAGGATGGTAAGCTGAGCTGAACTGCAACTTGGTACCCAGCGCCGACTGAAGGCTACTCCAGAATTACGACATGAACCGTGAATCCCGATCGGAGACGATAGATACTGGAACTCCGTGCAGCCGTACTATCTCATCAAGATAAATCTGCGCCAGGCGATCAACACTCTAAGTAACTTTAATGGCAATAAAGTGTGCTAACTTGGTTAGTCAATCGACGATGACCCAGATGGCATCATTTTCCTACGGCGTCTTCAGCAGACCAACAATAAAATCCATGCACATGTGCTGCCACTTCCATTCCAGAATCGCCAGATTCTGCATCTCCCCGCCCGGTCTCTGGTGCTCAGCTTTCACCTGCTGACAAGCCATGCATTGCGACACAAAAAGTGCCACATCTTTTTTTATCCCGTGCCACTAAAAGTTCGTGCGGAGGTCCTTGTACATTTTTGTGCTACCAGGATGCAAGGTATATTTTGCATAGTGCGTCTCCGACAGTATCTCCTTTCTAAGTTCTGAATCGTTCGAAACGCATAGCCTACCCTTCAATCGAAGCATGCCGGTTTCGTCTTCCGCAAAGTCGGTCGTCCTGCCCGTCGAGATTAGCTCTCGTATTTTCTTCAGGTACGGATCGTCCTTCTGAGCGGTCTTGATCTTTTTAAGCAAGCTCGACTCTAACTGTAACTTTGCCAACTGCACATTCCGGAATCGGACTCGGAGTTCGATGCCCATCTCTTCTAGGTCGCATAGCAGTCTGCGGTCGATGGATAGCGAGGCTATGTACTTTCGACTCAGAGCGTCTGCCACAACATTTCCTTTTACCGGCATGTAGTCGATAGTCAAGTCGTAAACCTTGACCAGTTCAAGCCAGCACCTTTGCCGCAAGTTCAGTTTCCTCTTCGTGAATAGATATTTGAGGCTCTTGCTATCGGTATAAATCGTGCACACCACGCCATAGAGATAGTGATGCCACAATTTTAACGTGAACACAATCGCCGCTAACTCCAGGTCATGAGTAGGATAGTTCTTCTCGTGCAACTTTAGCTGTCGGGAAGCAAAAGATATCACCTTGTTCTGCTACATCAGCACACACCCCAAGCCCTAACCGGACGCGTCGCTGAATATCTGGAAACTCTCAGTCCTTTCTGGAAGTACGAGTATCGGGGCCGAGATGAGCCGTCGCTTTTAATTCTTGGAATGAAGCTTCATAATTGTCTGACAATTCGAATACGACTCCTTTCTGGGTGAGGCGAGTCAGAGGCGATGCGATCTTCATGAAGTCTTTCACGAAGTGTCGGTAGTATCCCGCTAAGCCAAGGAAACTTCGAATCTCGCTGACGGATGTTGGCCGCTTCCAATCAACAACGACTTCAACTTTTTTTGGGTCGACCGTAATGCCTTCAGCTGAAATGATATGTCCGAGGAATGCGACGCTACTCAGCCAAAATTCATATTTGCTTCGCTTCGCATACAACTGATTTTCTCGAAGGATCTGAAGCACGGTTCGTAGATGCTCAGTGTGTTGCTGCTTGCTCTTCGAGTAGACGAGTATGTCGTCGATGAAGACTACTACGAACTTGTCGAGGAATGGTCAGAACACCCGATTCATCAAATCCATGAAAGCGGCAGGGGCGTTCGTTAGGCCAAACGGCATTACCAGGAATTCGTAATGGCCGAAACGAGTACGAAAGGCAGACTTTGGCACATCGTCCGGCTTGATCTTGAGTTGATGGTAACCCAAGCGCAGATCAATTTTAGAGAATACCGTAGCTCCTTGAAGCTGATCAAATAGATCGTCTATGCGGGGCAAGGGGTATTTGTTTCGGATGGTGGCTTTATTCAGCTCACGGTAGTCGATATAAAGACGCATAGAGCCATCCTTTTTCTTGACAAATAGTACGGGCGCTCCCCATGGCGAGACGCTGGGTCAGATGAATCCCTTCTCGAGCAACTCTTGTAACTGCGCCTTGAGTTCTTTAAGCTCTGCAGGGGCTATTCTGTATAGGGCTTTCGAGATCGGTCGAGTGTCAGAGAATGTATCGATAGTGAACTCAATCTCTCGATCGGGCGGCATGCCGGGCAGCTCGTCCGGGAATACATCGGAGAATTCTACCACAACGTCGGTCTGACCCGTGTTTGCACCATCCTGTCGCATGTCTCGAACGGAAGCTAGATAGCCTTCACACCTGGAATGCAGCATCCGTCGAGCAGATATTGCGGAGATCACCATGCAGGTCGACGACGCCTCACCACACAAGTAGCAGAATTCAGGCACTCCAGGTATGCGGAATGTGACCCTCATTTCAGCACAGTCTATGGTAACGTTGCACGGACCGAGCCAATCCATCCCCAGAATGATGTCGTAGTCCTTAATATCTAGAACTATCGCATCGAGACTGATCTTTTGACCATATATACAGATGATTCCGTCTCTGTAAACTAAATTTACAAGTAGTGGCATGCCTGATGGTACGTTAACAGTGAGATCGAGGCCCATTGGTGTCAAGGAAAATTTGTGCTCGACGACAAAGTCCGCCGATATAAAACTATGCGTGGCACCTGAATCAAACAATACACGAGCAGGTTTATCATTGAATTGCAGTATACCTGTCATGACTGTGTCAGACGCGAATGCTTCATCTCAAGTCATGGCGTAGACGCGACCCTGAGCATTGGAGCGACGGTCTTGGCCATTCTGTTGTGCGGTCGGTGGAGCCCGAGGTGCTTGGCCTCGGTTTTGTTGGTATTACGGGGGGCGTTGGTTCGGCGTAGCTTCCGGGCAGTCCCTTGCGAAGTGATTTGCTTTGCCGCACGCGAAACACGCTCTGTGCTTAAGTCGGCACTCGGTGACTAGGTGCCCCTCCTTGTGGCAGAACTCGTAAACTATTCGATCCTTCGTCTGGTTGCCGCGATATTGACGCTTGTGCGCGTTGTTGCCTCCCGTATTACTGTGACATTTGTTATTAAAGTGAACAACGTCGGTAGTAGTAGGAGGATGCTTGGACTCCAGACAGAGGACATGGTTGAGTGCCTCGCCCATGGTTTTGTATTCAGGCACCGAGACATGAGCACGAATAGTGGAATGCAGGCCCACTACGAATCGTCGAGCTCGACTTGCAGTGGTAGGTAGATAGTCTCCAGCAAAGTTGGCCAATTTGTTGAATTTGGCCGCATATTATCGTACAGTCATATTCCCTTGCGTCAACTGCATAAACTAGTTTTCTTTTTCCTGTTGCACGGCTGCAGAAAGTGTAATGCCTATTGTTCGTATTACGTATTTGGAATACATATACGTATTTTATCTTGTATTTGCATATCTCCTTGGTTTGGCTCTCGGCTTGGTTTAACTCTCGGTTTGGGTTGGCTTGGTTCGGCCGGCCCAATGCTTGGTTCATCATGGGTCAAGGGTGGAACACCTTAGCCTATGCTTCTCCTTCATTTCTACCACAACCCCCCCTCTTTATTATCCCCACCAACCTTCTCTCTCCTCCATAATTCTCATTTACTTCTCCTCCCCCCACAATTACTCTTCTCCACCAACCAAGAACACCATAGGCAAGTGCAACTTGCTACCACAAAAGAACTCCTTTTGATGGTTTCATTAGCTTCTTCTCATGATTCTAAACCACATTAGAACTTGTCAATTTCTATTTTGAGGCTTCAATTCTTGTAGATCTAGAGTTTTGCTATTTTCAGATTTTTGGTGGTTTTGATTTATTAAACTTCCTTGTTTTCAAGTTTGGATGGTTCCATGTTTTAGAGAATTTTATTTTACCCAATTTTGACCTTTGGAAGGTTGGATTCGGACTTGTTTTGACCAAGATTTGGACAATTGAAGCTTAGATTCAATTTTAGAGTTCTTGCTGTTCTTGCCATTTGGAGAAGACAGTGAACAGTAAGCTAGCTTTTTAGCTTATGCCACTGAGCTGTACGCTGCTGTTTAGCGAGCGTACGCTACCTTGAGTACGCTGCTCTTTAGCGAGCGTACGCTAGCCTTGAGTACGCTACTGTTTAGCGAGCGTACGCTACCTTGAGTACGCTGCTCTTTAGCGAGCGTACGCTACCTTGAGTACGCTGCTCTTTAGCGAGCGTACGCTAGCCTTGAGTACGCTGCTGTTTAGTGGGCGTATGCTACCTTGAGTACGCTGCTCTTTAGCGAGCGTACGCTAGCCTTGAGTACGCTGCTCTTTAGCGAGCGTACGCTAGCCTTGAGTACGCTGCTTTAGCGAGCGTACGCTAGCCTTGAGTACGCTGCTCTTTAGCGAGCGTACGCTAGCCTTGAGTACGCTGCTCTTTAGCGAGCTTACCCTAGCCTTCGTACGCTGCTCTTTAGTGAGCGTACGCTCACCTTGATACGCTGCCTGTTGGCAGCGTGTCTTGAGCGTACGCTAGCTTGAGCGTACGCGTGCCTTGGTACGCTAGCTTAAGCGAGCAAGGCGTACGCTGGCCCCTTTCGTACGCTAGCTTGAGCGTACGCTGACCTGTAGCTTGAGCGTGCCCTTGTGTGCGCTGACCCTTGCGTACGCTTCCCATTGGAAGTGTATGGATCCTTTGGTACGCAGACCTGAGCGTACGCTAGCCTGAGCATAGCCTGGCTTGAGCGTAGCCTGATTACCCTTGATCTTCTATAGCCCTGTATATTGATATTTTATTAGATATTTAACGTCCATTTTATATCCTTATGCCTTTTGTCCTGAACTTGATAATCACGAATTTACTTGATATGTTTGGATTTGATAATTGAGCATGACGTGATAGTGACCCGTAGTGGTGCACTCCTGACATAATAACCTGACATGACCTGATAGTGGCCCGTTGTGGTGCACTCTTGACAAGTACACTTGGCATGATAACCTGACATGTTATATCTTGATAAGCTGTTGCGACGGCTACTTGACATGACATGACCTGTATAATAACCTGGACACCGTGGGCGATTGTGCTTGTACAAATATTCCAGTCCTGTTTTGCATCATGTCTAGGAGGGGACTCCTGAGTACCACGGTCAGGAGTACCTACTAAAATGGACTAAGGTTAACAACTAGATTAATACCTTAGTCATGAAGAGATTTCCCAGCTACAGGCAATCCCGTTACCTGGGCGCGCTTGGGATCTGTAGCCTGCCGTCGAGTAGGGCACATTTCCAGCACACTGTCATGTGTTGCACCCTTTAAGCTACCTAAGGGTACATGCGTTTCCTGGACGATGTACCCACCTGAATTCCACCCTAATCTTTCGTCCTGGGTAACCTGGATGGTCTGCAGGGCTTGTGGCTGTGGAATAATCTTGCTGCATCTTGTTAGTAATTAGGCTTGTGACAACCCTAGTTAGTTAAAGTATCAAGCCGTAATTCTTGCTTGGCCGTGAAATGATTGGATGGAGTCTAACCAGTCTAGTCTTGCCCTGATCCTGTTCCAGATTATTGAATGACCAGAATGCTTGTATTTATTTTACCGATAAATGGTGAGAATTCCAAGTTCTGTTCAGACGAAGGGTTACAACCCCGGTCCTTATTTGGTTTACGGGTTGTAACCTGGTTATCTGAATAGTTCCATGGTTATCTCGTCGTATATCATCCTGATGTATTTTCTTTATTTCCAGTTCTTACTTTTATTTATATCTTGTGCTGATTGCTGGTTTTAGTTCTTAAGTGAAGCTTCCTTTGTGGCACTTGCTCTTTCTGGGGTCTGACCCAGCTGGTTTTGTGTGGCCAGATTTCGGAGCAACTCCAGAGGATCTACCGACTTCCCAGCCAGATGGTGGCCACTAGACGGAACCCTGGCAACGAGTGGGTTATTTTTGGCTCTCCCGCTCTATTGTAAAAATATTCTTTTGAGACGTTTAGCCGACGAGCACATGTTTAGCTCGATTGCACTTTACTTACTGTCTGCCTATGGGCTGTAACATGATTGACAAATCCTAGGGTTGATCATGTATGACTAAACTCTTGCTAGTCCTAACATTTTGTAACGACTAGCTTCATGATCAGCTGAATATGTAATATTTGGGACGCCTTATTATTGTATATTTAATGATCATACATCTTGTAACATCTATTTATTGTTTGTGATTGAGACAATAGGCTTGTTCTTGACCTTAAGAGACTGTTGGCTTGTAGATAAACCCTCATGTATCCTAGACAGCCGTGACCGTATAGCGAGATGGAATCTGTTTCAATATACGTAGCTGGCTATGTCTGCCCCCGCTCTCCAGTATTCTGGTTCTGGGGCGGGACATGGTTTAAGTGGTGGCCCATACAGGTCTTGTAAATCAAGATATGTAAGGGTTTACCGAATAGATGTCTCAATCAGTATTCGTCTTTGATCTCTGCTCGTATCTTCTGAATCCCTGGATTCTTGTCCTGATTATATGCTTGTATCGTTGATCTGTCATGGTCCTTCCTTATTGTTCCCTATGTCGTCTTCTTCAGCGGTATTGTTCGTGGTCCTACCGACCAGCAAGGCGGAGCACCTCCCACGGACCAGCAGCAACCTGGAGATCAAGCCCAGCACTCCGGAGTAGCCTCCAGAGTCGAGCCTATCGAAAAAGAGCCACCAGTCCAGCCAGTTCAACCTGTAGAACATGATGACGGCACTTTGGTAGGACTCGTCAGGACCTTGATAGCTTCCTAAGACCGGCGTGGAGATGCCTTGCACCAGGCAGTGACGGATGCTTTGACCCGGGGTGGTCATCAGGGTAACAGCGCGGCCAACAGCTTCAAGCGCTTGAACCCTCTATTCTTCGACGGTAGTGAAGATGCTATCGCGGCAGATGCATGGCTTCAGGATACAGAAGTGATTCTAGAAGCAGCCAGGACCCCAGAGAACGAGAAGGTAGCTGTTGTGCGCCTGCAGTTGTTAGATCTTGCCCGCAGCTGGTGGGCAGCACAGGCCGTTGGATTAGCAGCACCTATTGCTTGGGCAGTGTTCAGGAAGAGATTCCAGACCAAGTATTTCGATGCCGTGGCTCGGTATGATCCGCAGACGAGATTTACCAATCTGAAGCAAGGAGGCAGGACGGTCGACGGATATACGACCGAGTTTTCCAGACTCAGTCGGTTTGCTCCCACTTTGGTGGCAACCGAGTATGATAGAGCCCAGCGGTTCCAGCAGGGACTTCATTTGGAGATCTTGTTGGCAGTTGAGCAGTTTGAGCATCAGACTTTTGATACAGTCTTGAGAGCAGCCCGGAGGCATGAGTATACCTCCCAGAGGATTGTGGATAGGGCTGGGGGTTGGAAGAGATCTCACGGCCAGATGAATCAGTCTTCAGCACCAGCCCCGGCAGCCAGGGCTTTGACTATTGGGGCTCCGAGGCGAGCGGCCTCAGTGACGTCGGTTCAGCATTCCACTCCGACGTACCCTCAGCAGTAGCAGCAGAAGCAGAAGCAGTCTTCCGCAGTAGATTGTTCTCATTGTGGGAAGCCAGGCCATGTGGTGGCAGAGTGCCGTAGGGCGCAGGGATTGTGTCTGGCTTGTGGAGCACCAGACCATAGGGTTGGATCCTGCCCGAATAGGGGTGGTTCATCATCGTCCAACCTTTCTAGCTCTTCGGTGAGAGGACCCGCATCGGTCCAGCAGCAGCAGCAGCAGTATCCATTGCCGAGGCCCTTGCCGCCTCAGTCCCATGTATTCCAGCAGCAACAACCCCAGCAGTATGCGCAAGCCCAGGCTTTGAGTCAGAATAGGCAGCGAGGATATCAGCAGAGGGGACCAGCACCCCGAGGGCACGGTCAGGCTATGGTGATGACCGTGGAGGAAGGATTGGCACCAGGTGAGTTAGTGGCAGGTACTATTCTCGTCAACTCCTTTCCAGCTTCAGCTTTATTTGATTCTGGTGCATCGTATTCTTTTATGTCTGCACGATTTGCGACACGGGTAGGATTGGAGCCCGAGTCATTATCAGTAAGGCTTAATATACTTACTGATAACGGACTTGTGGGAGTAGATAGAGTGTTTTCCTCGTGTCAGATCGTAGTTAGCGGTAGAGAGTTTCCCGCTAGATTGATAGAATTCCCGATGGCCGATTATGATGTGGTCTTAGGGATGGATTGGTTGAGGAACCAGTATGCTAGGATAGACTGCCACCTTGGCAGGGTTGTTTTTAGCATTCCAGGAGAGCCAGAGTTTTCTTTCTCTCGAGGCGAGGTTGAGCCTTCTCCTCCGATATTGCGGATGGCAGTAGCAGCAGTTCAGTTGCCTAGGATAGTGGATGAGTTTCCAGATGTTTTCCCAGAAGAACTTCCAGGTATGCCTCCGGAGCGGGAGATCGAGTTCACTATAGACTTGATTCCCGGGACAGCCCCAGTGTCAGAGAGAGTCTACAGGATGGCACCGTCAGAGTTGGAGATATTGTACAAGATGATTAAAGAACTCAGAAACAAGAGATTTATTCGTGCTAGTGGATCACCTTGGGGAGCCCCGATGCTTCTTGTGAAAAAGAAGGATGGTACGTCTAGGTTATGTATTGATTACCGTACCTTGAACTCAGTGACAATCAAGAACAGATACCCTCTTCCGAGGATAGATGACTTGTTTGATCAACTCAAGGGGGCTTCAGTATTCTCGAAGATTGATTTGCGCTCAGGTTATCACCAGATCAGAGTCAGAGAGCAGGACATCCCGAAGACAGCTTTTAGATCGAGATATAGGCATTGGGAGTTCCTTGTTATGCCTTTTGGAGCAACCAATGCGCCGGCAGTATTCATGGACCTCATGAATCGCATCTTCATGCCTTACTTGGATCAGTTTGTGATCGTATTCCTAGACGACATCCTGGTCTACAGCAAGAGTGAGGCGGAGCATGAGCAGCATCTCCGTATAGTTCTTCAGATCCTCAGAGAGCACCAGTTATATGCCAAGTTTAGTAAATGCGAGTTCTGGCTCGATCGCATTTCGTACTTGGGTCATATCATCACTCGAGGAGGAGTAGAAATAGATCCCCAGAAGATTGTGGCTATTGAGTCATGGCCAGTGCCCAGCACAGTTGTAGAGGTTCGCAGTTTTCTTGGATTGGCCGGCTACTACCGGCGGTTTGTTTCAGATTTTGCTCGAATTTCAGCACCATTGACGCAGTTGACCCGCAAGGATGCACAGTTTGCTTGGACAACAGAGTGTCAGAGTTCTTTTGAGCAGTTGAAGCGAGGCCTGATAACAGCTCCTATTCTCACGCTTCCAGATGGGACCGGAGGATTCTCAGTGTACTGTGATGCTTCAGGCAGAGGTTTAGGATGTGTTCTGATGCAACATGGGAAGGTAATAGCTTATGCGTCACGACAACTTCGTGATCATGAGAGGAATTACCCAACCCATGACTTGGAGCTGGCAGCCGTAGTGTTTGCACTTAAGTTATGGAGGCACTATTTGTATGGAGATAGGGTGGAGATTTTCACCGATCATAAGAGCCTGAAGTATGTTTTCACCCAGAAGGATCTTAATATGCGTCAGAGAAGGTGGCTGGAGCTTCTTGTGGATTATGATGTCAACCTGCAGTATCATCCTGGGAAGGCCAATGTCGTAGCAGATGCATTGAGCAGGAGAGCCGGAGCTTATTTCCTAACAGCGCAACCAGAGCTGTTAGCAGATCTTCAGAAGATGGGTATAGAAGTTATTCTCCCTTCCAGTGTGGCCTTGATGGCCAGTATGCAAGTTCAGTCCACTATAGTCGAGAGGATCCGGATGGCGCAGTCGGCAGATTCCAAGCTTCAGCGACTCAGAGCAGAGTATGAGGCAGGGCGAAGACCAGAGTTATGTATTCATGAGGATGGTACACTTCGACATGGTAAGCGTCTTTGTGTACCCAGCGAAGATATCCGGCAGAAGATCATGTCAGAAGCACACAGTTCGCAGTATTCCATCCATCCTGGCAGTACGAAGATGTACCGTGATATCTGGCAACATTTCTGGTGGAATGGCATAAAGCGGGAGATAGCTCGGTTTGTCTCTCGGTGTTTGGTTTGCCAACAAGTTAAAGCCGAACATCAGAGACCGGCTGGACTTCTTCAGCCCTTACCGATTCCAGAATGGAAGTGGGAGCATGTGACCATAGATTTTGTGACTGGACTACCTAGATCCCCAGCTGGTAGAGATGCTATCTGGATTATAGTTGACAGGCTCACGAAAGTGGCTCACTTTCTTCTATTCAGAGTTGGTCAGTCGACGACTCAGTTAGCAGAGATGTACCTCAGGCAGATTGTCAGATTGTACGGTGTGCCAGTCAGTATCATCTCGGACCGAGATTCAAGATTTACGTCGTACTTTTGGCGTAGCTTACAAGAGAGTTTGGGAACTCATCTCCAGTTCAGTTCAGCATATCACCCGCAGACAGATGGCCAGTCGGAGCGTACGATCCAGACTCTTGAAGACATGTTGCGGTCTTGTACACTTGACTTTGGTGGTTCATGGGAAGATCATTTGCACCTGGTGGAATTCTCATACAACAATAGTTTCCAGGCCAGTATCCAGATGGCACCGTTCGAGGTACTATATGGCAGGAAGTGCAGATCCCCGTTAGCCTGGGATGATATTGGAGAGAGGCAGATGCTTGGTCCAGAAATGATTGTTCAGACCGTTGAAGTAGTCAGGCGAGTCAGAGATCACCTTCGAGTTGCCCAAGTTCGCCAGCGTCATTGGGCGGATTCTCATCGGCGTCCTCTCGAGTTCTCGGTCGGCGATCATGTATTCCTAAGGATTTTGCCTAACCATGGCGTCATTCGTTTCGGCATACGAGGAAAGCTTAGTCCTAGGTATATAGGACCGTTTAACATTCTGGAGCGAGTAGGAGATGTATCCTATCGTCTCGCTCTTCCGTCGTCGCTAAGCGAGGTGCATGACGTGTTCCATGTGTCCCAATTACGACGGTATATCCCGGACCCGAGCCACATCCTGGATCATTCGGAATTGGTTGTTGGTACCAACCTTTCGTATGAGGAGAGGCCCGTATCTATATTGGACCGAAGAGAGAAGATCCTCAAGAACAAGACTATCAAGTTAGTCCGAGTTGCTTGGGGTCATCACTCTTTGGGTGAGTCAACGTGGGAGCGTGAGGATGATATCCGATCGCGATATCCCGACTTGTTTGACTCGTGAGGTATAATGTCTTTCTTATGCCTCATGCCTTCGATTCCTTGCTTAAATGAGTGATTGTCTGCCTAGTTATAGATTGCCTGTGAATAGTATAGCTTGTTCTTGTCCCTCTAGCCTCTTAATTAAATTCCGAGGACAGAATTCTTCTAAGGTGGATAGAGTTGTAATGCCTGTTGTTTGTATTACGTATTTGGAATACGTATACGTATTTTATCTTATATTTGCATATCTCCTTGGTTTGGCTCTCGGCTTGGTTTAACTCTCGGTTTGGGTTGGCTTGGTTCGGCCGGCCCAATGCTTGGTTCATCATGGGTCAAGGGTGGAACACCTTAGCCTATGCTTGTCCTTCATTTCTACCACAACCCCCTCCTCTCATTTCTACCACAACCCCCTCCTCTTTATTATCCCCACCAACCTTCTCTCTCCTCCATAATTCTCATTTACTTCTCCTTCCCCCACAATTACTCTTCTCCACCAACCAAGAACACCATAGGCAAGTGCAACTTGCTTCCACAAAAGAACTCCTTTTGATGGTTTCATTAGCTTCTTCTCATGATTCTAAACCACATTAGAACTTGTCAATTTCCATTTTGAGGCTTTAATTCTTGTAGATCTAGAGTTTTGCTATTTTCGGATTTTTGGTGGTTTTGATTTATTAAACTTCCTTGTGTTTCAAGTTTGGATGGTTCCATGTTTTAGAGAATTTCATTCTACCCAATTTTGACCTTTGGAAGGTTGGATTCGGACTTGTTTTGACCAAGATTTGGACAATTGAAGCTTAGATTCAACTTTAGAGTTCTTGCTGTTCTTGCCATTTGGAGAAGACAGTGAACAGTGAGCTAGCTTTTTAGCTTACGCCACTGAGCTGTACGCTGCTGTTTAGCGAGCGTACGCTACCTTGAGTACGCTGCTCTTTAGCGAGCGTACGCTAGCCTTGAGTACGCTGCTGTTTAGCGAGCGTACGCTACCTTGAGTACGCTGCTCTTTAGCGAGCGTACGCTACCTTGAGTACGCTGCTGTTTAGCGAGCGTACGCTAGCCTTGAGTACGCTGCTGTTTAGCGAGCGTACGCTACCTTGAGTACGCTGCTCTTTAGCGAGCGTACGCTAGCCTTGAGTACGCTTCTCTTTAGCGAGCGTACGCTAGCCTTGAGTACGCTACTCTTTAGCGAGCGTACGCTAGCCTTCGTACGCTGCTCTTTAGTGAGCGTACGCTCACCTTGATACGCTGCCTATTGGCAGCGTGTCTTGAGAGTACGCTAGCTTGAGCGTACGCGCGCCTTGGTACGCTAGCTTAAGCGAGCAAGGCGTACGCTGGCCCCTTTCGTACGCTAGCTTGAGCGTACGCTGACCTGTAGCTTGAGCGTGCCCTTGTGTACGCTGACCCTTGCGTACGCTTCCCATTGGAAGTGTATGGATCCTTTGGTACGCAGACCTGAGCGTACGCTAGCCTGAGCATAGCCTGGCTTGAGCGTAGCCTGATTATCCTTGATCTTCTATAGCCCTGTATATTGATATTTTATTAGATATTTAACGTCCATTTTATATCCTTACGCCTTTTGTCCTGAACTTGATAATCACGAATTTACTTGATATGTTTGGATTTGATAATTGAGCATGACGTGATAGTGACCCGTAGTGGTGCACTCCTGACATAATAACCTGACATGACCTGATAGTGGCCCGTTGTGGTGCACTCCTGACAAGTACACTTGGCATGATAACCTGACATGTTATATCTTGATAAGCTGTTGCGACGGCTACTTGACATGACATGACCTGTATAATAACCTGGACACCGTGGGCGATTGTGCTTGTACAAATATTCCAGTCCTGTCTTGCATCATATCTAGGAGGGGACTCCTGAGTACCACGGTCAGGAGTACCTACTAAAATGGACTAAGGTTAACAACTAGATTAATACCTTAGTCATGAAGAGATTTCCCAGCTACAGGCAATCCCGTTACCTGGGCGCGCTTGGGATCTGTAGCCTGCCGTCGAGTAGGGCACATTTCCAGCACACTGTCATGTATTGCACCCTTTAAGCTACCTAAGGGTACATGCATTTCCTGGACGGTGTACCCATCTGAATTCCACCCTAATCTTTCGTCCTAGGTAACCTGGATGGTCTGCAGGGCTTGTGGCTGTGGAATAATCTTGCTGCATCTTGTTAGTAATTAGGCTTGTGACAACCCTAGTTAGTTAAAGTATCAAGCCGTAATTCTTGCTTGGCCGTAAAATGATTGGATGGTGTCTAACCAGTCTAGTCTTGCCCTGATCTTGTTCCATATTACTGAATGACCAGAATGCTTGTATTTATTTTACCGATAAATGGTGAGAATTCCAAGTTCTGTTCAGACGAAGGGTTACAACCCCGGTCCTTGTTTGGTTTACGGGTTGTAACCTGGTTATCTGAATAGTTCCATGGTTATCTCGTCGTATATCATCCTGATATATTTTCTTTATTTTCAGTTCTTACTTTTATTTATATCTTGTGCTGATTGCTGGTTTTAGTTCTTAAGTGAAGCTTCCTTTGTGGCACTTGCTCTTTCTGGGGTCTGACCCAGCTGGTTTTGTGTGGCCAGATTTCGGAGCAACTCCAGAGGATCTACCGACTTCCCAGCCAGATGGTGGCCACTAGACGGAACCCTGGCAACGAGTAGGTTATTTTTGGCTCTCCCGCTCTATTGTAAAAATATTCTTTTGAGGCGTTTAGCCGACGAGCACCTGTTTAGCTCGATTGCACTTTACTTACTGTCTGCCTACGGGCTGTAACATGATTGACAAATCCTAGGGTTGATCATGTATGACTAAACTCTTGCTAGTCCTAACATTTTGTAACGACTAGCTTCATGATCAGCTGAATATGTAATATTTGGGATGCCTTATTATTGTATATTTAATGATCATACATCTTGTAACATCTATTTATTGTTTGTGATTGAGACAATAGGCTTGTTCTTGACCTTAAGAGATTGTTGGCTTGTAGATAAACCCTCATGTATCCTAGACAGCCGTGACCGTATAGCGAGATGGAATCCGTTTCAATATACGTAGCTGGCTATGTCTGCCCCCGCTCTCCAGTATTCTGGTTCTGGGGCGTGACAGAAAGATATTTGGTCTCGAACGCATTTCTGAATGTCGCCCATGAGATCGCCGCCGTCTCATCTTCACGTCAAAAATCCCGCTTCTGCATAGCCTACCAATCGTACGCATTCATTCGAAGTAGAAGTTGAGCACACACGACTTTCTTCAAGTCCTCGACACCCAGAAGCTCGAACTTGTCTTCCAGCTCCTCCAACCAGTCAATCGCCACGGATGGATCTTTTGTGCCATTGAAGGAAGTGCGACAGCCTTTCATAAATTTTGACACGTCGAAGTTAGAACTTCTCGGTGCCGCAGGTGAGAGCACGGGCGCCTCTGGTTCCGCTTCGTTGGATCGAACCACAGGCTGGGTCACGGCAGGCATCATCGTTGAATTATTGTTGTTGCCCACGAATGATTGTACGATTTGCTGGAGGGTATTCAGCTGCTGCTGCTGTAACTTGAATTGAGCCTCGAACCGATTCTCAAATTGAGTCTGACGAGCCTCCGCTTGCTGACGATGGAGCTCGTTTTGACGTTGCTGCATTTCAAGCATTTGCAGCATACGTTGCATCGGGTCGCCGGAGGGTCCGGCTACGGTAGGTGTCATTCCCGTTGGGTTGACGGAATGCTCGGGTCTAGAAGCACTCGAGCCGCTGGAAGCGCTCGTCTCGTCCTCCGCCCGAGCTCCCGTAACTGTAGGGAAAAAGGAAAGGTAACTCTCGTTAGTTTCAGAAATGTCCAGGGTTCAGCATATGGAAGAACTCATCTCTTCGACACGAGGTCAACGGTTTTGAGACTAGAACTCGACACTGGAGGCCAAGGACGTAAAGCCGTGCTCTGATACCATTATGTCACGTCATGATTCCGTCGAATCGATAGTCGTCTCCCGGGCGTGATGCCGTACGAACCTAATTTGCGATCGCACAAGGCATAGTCATAAGAAAATCTGAGACACGAGATCTAAGAGAGTACGCAGACAAAATGAATCACACATTAAGTAAAGAAAACTTGATTCTTTATTGATAATGAACATCTTTTACAGACTCTAGTACAAGACTCATGCCGAGTGGGCTATAACATGACTCGATTACAAAAGAGTACCGATGAGATAGCTGTTCCATACATTGTACACATCCCTCAATATACAATAAAGTACTCCAGTGACCTAGATGGGAGGGACGCAGAGTCATCTTCCTTGGACTGTTGTAACTCCACTTTCTAAATAAATAAATTGGGTATTTTTTTATTTTATTAGAATTTATTTTGATCCTCTTAACTAATCATTAATTATTATTAATGATTGTTTGTAATTTCTAAATCCTTATAATTAAGGTATTTTACAATAATTGGGTTGACTTGATGATTTTTTCCTAATTATTATTAATATTGATTTTATAAATTAATTTACCATTTGATAATTAATTTTCTTTGATTTTCCTTTAATTTATTTAATTTTTTCTTTAATCATTTCAGCTATTCCTATTTTCCAGCCTATTTCAAAGTGGGCCAAGCCCGACCCATTTGCAACAAGCCCAGCCCGGCCTTAGCTCAATTGGGTGGTGGGTCCAGACCCGGTAACCCACAACCCGCTAACCTATTAATTCTTAACCGTTAAATTTGAAACTTCTTCTTCCCAATTCATTTCTCTCTGCACTGAAAGACGACATTGACGATGACGGGGACGGCGACGCCGGCGACACCAAGAATTCTAGTCTTCTACAGAAGCTTCCTCCCCTAACCACCTAACTGCCTATCTCATCTCCACCGTCGATCATCAACCACCCAACTCTTCCCGATCGTCGGATTATACCGGCCACTGCCCGCCCAACCGTCGGTCAGGTGCCCGGCCAATCGCCTGACCGACGTCTCGCCTATAAATTGGCCCCGACCCTTCCTCCTTCATCACTACTCCTAGCCGGCGAAGCCCTGCCATTTTCTCTACTGGATTTTCTTCGTCCTCCTTCTCCGGCGAGCTACCGAAGTGTTGCCATGGCGATCCGAGTTCAGAGCTTCATAGTGTGGGCGACGACGTGACGAAGAGCTGCTGCATCAAGTCCATCGTCCTTCAAGTCCCTGCGAAAGTGATCGAATCAATGTAAATTCCTTCTTCGTCCTCCGTTCTTCTTCTTCTTGATATTCTTGGGATGGTTTTGAGTTTTCGATGGAATTCTTGGCTACATCAATTCGACTCTGTGGATTTTGATTCGAGAATTTGTATTGGTGAGTCTTGATTTGATTATTGCAAGTTTTTCTCCAAATTGGAGTTGATCCGAATCAAATATAACTCATCTTCTTGTAACCTCCCTTTTGATCATCACCTGTTCGATATTATGCCTAAACCAGAGCTCTGTAGGGGATTTGGACACGGGCGAGCCACGAGAGGCGCGAGCAAGTGCATTCCTAAGTACATGTATGCAATGGTTGACTGTTGATTTGGTTTTGGGGATCGGGCGAGCGTCGATTTGTAGTACAATCCTCGTATCAGGATGAAACAAGAGTTTTGAGACTCAGGACTGACACGACTGACACCAGTGAGGGGACACGAGAGATACAAGTGTCTAGATGATGAGTTAAGGGTGCATCAGTTCTTCTATGACCAGAATAGTTAGTTTAGGTTCTCTGATGGTTTAGATACATGACCGTTAGTTTAGATATATTTTGAATTGGCCAGTGAGTAGTTAGTTTGTGTAGATTCTAGATTGGATCACCAGCAAGATATATTGACTTGGGCACTGTAGACTAGCCGTTAGGTTCAAATAATGGTAGGAATTGGGTTGATTATTGGTTACTATGCAACATATGATTTGTACAGTAGACTTGGGCTAGTGTGTGGTTCTTTAGTGAAATATGATCAGCTGCTTGAAAGTTCACTATAGGTTTGAACTATTAACCTACTGTGAGGAGAGTTGGATATGGGTCATAGGAATTGGGACCCCTGGTTCTTGGTAGAGGAATGCTTCTGGACTCAAACTTGGGCTTAAATAGCAAGTTGATTTTAAGCCATTAATTGATAAGTGGTGTTAGTTTTTGTTGGCCAGTTCAATTGGTGTGAAGTATAGCTGGACCAACTTTGGATAGGACTAGAGTTGTTCTATTTGGTAATAAGAGATTAGTTAATATTTAGGGACTCCTTAGAATAAATATTTCTAAATATTATTTCTTTATATGGGTTTTTGTTGGAATTAGAATGTTAGGCCTGAATTATAGTAGTAGTATAAGGAGAGTATTCTTGAATATGATTAATTACACTTCCTATTTATAGGTGATTTAGAAGACTTGGACAAAACACCGAAAAAGAGGCAAGTACATGTACTCAGTATTACCATCATTGCATGCATTGCACTCACACTTGTTATCGTGTCATTTATTTCACTTGTTCTCAATTGATTGCTTGCTTGCATTATTTTTCGTGTCGGGTGGGGGATGTTCTAGAGACATGTGATTTACTAATATTGGACAAACATTGCCTGATAGCATACTCTGTATGCCTGAATCCATTTCGTGCGTGACTGATAGCATTGTCGTCAGACATGCCTGATTATTGCGTGACTGATAGCATTGTCATTAGACATGCCTGAGTATTCGTGACTGATAGCATATATATTTTATATGCCTGATTACATATTAGTCCCCACATGTTGATAACGTCCGATTGCACATGTACACATAGCTAGTGCATATTTTATACTCATCTTATTTTTTGTCTTTCAGTTATATTTTGATATACCGTTCCATTGATCTATGTGGTGAGTTTTATTGAGTTACATTATACTTTGCTCCTTTCCTGACTGGATCGTTGATTACAGGTGAGACGGATCATAGATTATCATTCATGATTGGCATTGGAGCTCGCTTGACACTGAGATATTAGTTTCATGTATAGGAGATTGATTGAGTGTATTTGTTTATATGTTATTGTTGTATCATTTATATTTTACCGGCTTTGTACCCGGACATTCATGTATAAGTTGTAATAATTGTATAGTGGATATCTGTGATGGTTAGTATAGTTTTCGTGATTAGATGCTGTGATGAGATACTCTTGTATTTATATGACTAGTCGTCTCACTATCGCTGTCAACGACAGTGTAGGCCGGACATGCATCGACCCGTACCCGATTATCCGGGAACGGGGCGTGACATATTTTTGTGGTGGCCCATGCAGGTCCTATCTAATGGTACTTAGGATTAGAGTGCCATTGGAAGCCTGCGGAATTAGGAAACTCATCACAACATAGGACCGTTATGATATTACTTATTTTCTATCTTTTCTATATTTTGCTAACACACAGTACACCTACGAGTCACTGATGGTTCTCCTCCTACAATTCCAGAGATGGCCAAAGGAAGGAAGGAACCGCATCCGCGAGGCCGCACTCCTAGTGTAGCCCATTCTGAGAGAGGATCATCTGCCTTACCTATAGTAGACCGAGAGCGCTCCGGTACCCACGTGCCACCTGTCACGAGAGCGTCTTCACGATATTCCGTTAGTTCTATGAGGGGCACCCAGATGCATGAGCTAGTCCATGGACTATTGGAGGCCTAGAGAGCCCAGACCCAGAGTTTGTTGGATGCTCAGAGGGAGCAGACCACTATATTGCGGGAGGGTATTGAGTGACTAGTTAGCCCATTCCTACCACCACCACCTCCACTTCCCCAGACTACTACTACTGCTCCACCTACATCTCAGATTCCACCTCCACCGACTACTATACCGACCCCGTCATACATCCCACACCCGCCATACGCTTCACATCCATCACATATTCCACCTCACCACCCACCCAGGCTCCTGTACAGCCTACTACCACCACTTTTGTTCAGCCTGAGCCTATTTCTTTCATTCCGCCTCCCATCCATACTCATGCTTCTCCTACTTATACCCTTACTACTTCCACTCCCCATCAGAGAGAGGGTTCCATCCTAGACTTTAAAAGGATGGCACCTAGAGTGTTCCTCGAGGGTATACTCTACGCCGATGAGTGGCTAGAGGATATGGAGAGGGTGATTGTAGGTCCTAAAAATCAAGTTGCATCAATCAACAAAGTCAAAAATTCAAGATATTCATCATTTTGATGAGTTGTGCAGACAACAGATTGCGCAGACATCACTTTGCGCAGGTTGGTTTGCGCATGTTCCCAACTGCGCAGGCTGACGTGGCAGAAGTCATCATTGACTGAATCAAATCAGATCTTCCTGACAGCTGATAACACGAATAACGAGGAGACTGTTCGTTTTTGACGCCGCACAGTGCTCGAGGGCGGCTGACAGGTGGCAGCACAATCCGGGGTTGCGCAAACCATTCAGGCGCAATCCGTGGTTGCGCAAACCATTCATGCGCAGTCTGAGTCTGCGCAAAACAATGTCTGTGCAGTTCACTTTGCGCATTCTACCAACATAACTGACCAAATTACATGTGGCATTCATGCCATCAATTGCTCATTACGTGGCAACTGTCTATGCATGATCATGCACATTTCAATCAAATGATGCCATGTGTCCCAGATAGTTGGCCCACGATCCAATAACTGCCTGCGCAGTCCAGTGCTACGCAAATCAGTTGCTGTGCAAATTATCTTGCGCAGTCCAAAATAACTGAAAGTTAGTTATTTTCAGAACTCTATAAATAGAGTTTCAAGTCTTCATTTCAAGGGAATCAAGATCAGAGATCAGAAATCAGAGAGTTCAGGAGTTCTTGCCAAAGTGCTGCTGCATTCTTCCGAGACTTTTGTCTTCAACTTCAGAGGCTTTTGCCTTCAATTTCCAGAGTTATTTTCAACTTCAAAGGCTTTGTCTTCAAAGTTCACATCGTCTAAGGGATAAAGCAATCGTCATCAAGATTGGATTCCTATAGTTGTAATTTTCCCAGAATTCTTGTAATCTTTATTACAGTTTGTATCAATAAAGTTTTATACTTTTGTTTTTGCAAACAAAATGGCGACTCTGCTGGGGACAACTTTCTCCTCCGACGAGGAAGTAGCAACTCAATGTGACGTAGCGTCTATCGGGAAGACGCAGAAGACGCTGGTTGTTAAGGTCAACCAGACAGCCTACGAGGCGATGCTCAACTCCAAGACCACTCCCCGTACTGCAGTCACTTCTGCCAAGAGCAAAGTGCGCTCAGTTTGGGTCTCCAAGTCTGCACAATCTGGCAGTTTTGCCACCAAGGATACTGTGCCAACTGTTGCACAATCTGCTAGTCAGACTGCTGCACAAATTGTTGTGTCAACTGTTGCACAGTCTGTCTCAGCAACTGCTGCACAATCTGTTGCAGTCAAAGCTGCGCAGTCTGCTGTAACTGTTGTGTAAGCTACTTCATATGCTGCCTTGTCAAAACAGAAGACTCCTATGACTCTGGCGCAATTGGCAGTGGCTTTTCCTGCGCACAATAGCACTCCAGTAACTAAAATGCATCCCAAGCACTCTAAGACAAAGACTCCTGATGCACTTCCTACCAAAGCTTCTAATGCACAAATGACTAGTGCACCTTCCACCCATGCGCAAACCAAGTCTGTGCAATCCAAGAAAAATAGCCTATTGGCTAAATTCCCTTCTTCTCACAATAAAAGAAGAGATTCTACTCCTCTTTCCAAACACCCTATTGCCTCTGCGCAATCCACTGAGGGTAGTCCTTTGACTATTCCTCCTTCTCTTCAAAGCAAAGGAAAAGGTCCATTGGTCTTTTCTCAAACTTCCTTGTCTCATGACTTGGAAGATAACAGAGGAAAACGCTCTTTAGCTAACCCTTCATCTCAAAACAAGGGAAAAGGCCCTTTGGTCTTTTCTCAGTCTTCTTCAGTCTTTACTGAAGAGGATTCATCTCAATGTGTCTCGGCACCAATCAATTCAAGAACTCTGGCAAACAAGGATTCTTCTTTCCTTTATAACAAGAGTATTTGTACTAATCAAAGAGGTATTCTACCTACTCCGATAGCAGAATTCCAGGATCTCCCGACTCTCCAAATTTGTCGTTCCAGACAGGGAAAACTGCTAGTGTCTCAAACAGAAACTCCTGGGGTGAATTTGCTGACCTCAGAACTTATCTTAACCGATCCACTTCGGTAAAACGCAAACAGCCGATGCCGAAGGTCAAACATCATCAGAAACAAATCTCCAAGGTCAAAAATCCCGACACTTATGCTAATGAAGTGAGTACTTCCCTGTATACTCAAGGGACTAAACATTTGAAGAATCGGAATCATGTTCCAAATATTATCAAAGAACAGATCCCTCGGAACTTTCCTCGTCCTGTTGTAGATCTTCGAGAACATCTAAGACAAAACATGATAATGTCTCAATATCTCCATCTCAACCATCTGATCATCACTGTAATCATAAAGTCATCATCCAATGCTGTTGTCAAACGACAAAACGATCTGTCTTCGATCGTTTAACTTTTGCTAAATCTAAACCTATGTCAGAAGAAGACGAAGTTTTGTATGCTTCTGTTAATATGACTTCCCGAGGCTCTGGGGGTAAAAGATGCTCTAAGCATGGTAGACTCCGCAAGCCAAGCCAACGGTATTTGGAATTACTTCAAGAATCTTCTGAAGGAGTATTTCAACATACCCGTTCTCGAAGCTGAGATACAATCAGTCAAAGGAATCTTCCTCAAAACCCTTCAAGTTATCTTCCTGTTTCTCAGTCAGGAGATGATTCGTTCTCTGATTATGATGCATACAGTGAAAGTTCTGAACAAACAGTATCTTCCACTGTGCCAAGAGAAGTGATGGCTTATGTTGTCACCGATGATCCAGATGCTTCAACCTCCGCAAATCAGGAACAGCGAATTGCTGCACTCGAAGACAAATTAAAAACCATGGCTGAGATGGTTGCTAGTATGCATTCCATCATTGTAGCACAGCATGTTACACCACCAACTGCACCTATTACTAATCCAGAGATCATAGCATCTTCAATACCTGCCAATACTGGGCTGGGGGTAGTGCCTCCCCAAATGCCTCCTGTACAAGTGCAAGTACAAACTACGCCTAGCCAGTCAGGAGCTGGGGGTAGTGCTTACAACGCTGTTCCTCCTCCTACCACTACAACTCAACCTGCTCCTTCTTCTTCATCAGAAGACGCCAATGAAGCTGTCAAACTTTTACGAACCCAGTTTGAAGCATTTAAAGAGAAAGACAATCTACAAAGGTTGGGGATTAAACAGCCCTATCCGGTTGAATGGAAGGACGTCCCGTTTCCCCCAAAGTACAAAATCCCTACAATCTCTCTGTTCGATGGCAGTACTTCCCCGAGTCAATTCATCAATCATTTTGAGGTAATGACTGTTCAACTTCAGCCAAATGACGCTCTTCTTACCAGAGTGTTCGTCGGTTGTTTAGCCGGCGTAGCATACGACTGGTACAGAAGTTTGCCCGATGGTTGTATCACATCCTTTTCAGGTCTCAAACAAATCTTTCTGGAACGGTTCTATGAAGGATTTAATGATATGACTATGTCAGCTCTCAACAAAATCAAACAAAACATAATGAAACTGCTGAGAGCTTTATTGAACGGTTCCGCCGTGAAGCTTTGAAAATGCCTCCAGGGACTCCAGCTGCTGTCACTATTGATACTTGTAAGGCAAATCTTTTACCTATTATCAGTATGTGGACGGGATCAACCCAATTCCAAGATTGGCCCTCATTCATCGTCAACGCCAAAGCTGCTGAAGTAAGTGCCGACAAGTTCAAACAATTGGGGGTACAAATGTCTAACCCTGATCGCGATGAGCATCAGAATTCAAGTGGTGGCAATCGCCAGAACAATCACAAAGCGAAAGAGACTTTGAACATTAACTTGAACAAAAATAAAGAATCTTTGGCCGTCAATATGGCCCCACCTACATCTACTCCTACTCCTTCTGCACCTCCACCGAGGGAACCTCGTCCAAAGGTAGAATATTCCTTTGATGAAAATGATACGACAAGTATCTTTGAGTGTTTACTCAAAAGCAATAAAATTCAACTCCCTGATCCAAAGAAACCTGATGAAGTCAATAAGACTGATCATCCCAAGTATTGTGTCTATCACCGATTTATTGGACATCCTACTCGAGCATGCTATGTGCTCAAAGGTAAGATTCAAAAGCTTGTCAATGCTGGTGTAGTCACTCTACAACAAGATGAGAAGACTGTTACTGCAAATATGGTTTCAGTCCAATTTGGAGATTTCCCTCCACAGATGATACAGCATGGTGTCATTCCAATTCCTAAAGCAACTCTTGAGATTGAGAATCTCCCGCTTCCATCCAATGAAGGTCTTATTTCCTTGTCTCTTGACAACGGTGAAATTATGTGGATCCATCCTGATCTTGCTCCAGAATTTGAGATATCTTCCAAGAAGAAAACTCGTTCTAAAGGCAAAACCAAGATTTGTAATATGGTATCTTTTGATCCCATTGTTGACGAAGAGATTCTGTTAGGCACCAGATCAGGGAAAGCTTATTTGAAAGATCATTCTGAAGGTCAAAAGGATCCTGCTTCTTCTTCCGAATCTGCTCCGGCACAACCTGCATCTGCTGAAGAGGTCCCTTCTACATCTTCACCAGTTGTAGTATCAATTCCTCCTAAGCCAACAACGGCTGACAAAGGCAAGCAACAAGTTCGATTTGACAAACCTCTAAAGAAGTCATCTCCTACTGGGCTTGAAAAGCCTTACAACTTTGATATATTAGCTCAATTAGCTAATACACCAGCTAGGCTGTCAATCTTTGAACTTTTGCGTCTTTCCAAAGAGACACGAGAAACTCTAAGTGAAGCTCTGATGCAGGCTGAAACTTGCTTAACTCTTCTCAAGAAGCCAGAATCAGAACCAGTCTCTTGTCATCACTGTCATAGTGTCTTGGAACTGATCCCAAACATTACCTTCACTCAGGATGATATGCTAATGGAAGATAATAGACATGATCGTCCTCTTTACTATACAGGATATGTAGATTCAATGAAGGTTGATCGTATCCTGATAGATCCAGGGTCTACACTTAGTATTATGCCAAAGACAATGCTAGATGCATTGAAGATACCAGTGCATAGTCTTTCAACCACGATCACTACTATTCTGGGATTTAACCAAGGAAAGAGTGAACCTTTGGGTAAGATCCGCCTAAAACTCCAAATAGGCAATCTTCGCACAAAGGTGACCTTTTATATCATTGACAATCATGGTTGTTCTTACAATGCTCTCCTGGGAAGGCCATTCCTCCATGAACACAATGTCGTTCCATCAACTCTTCATCAATGCTTTAAATACGTTGATAACAAAGGACAAGTTCACAAGGAAGTTGCGGACCTTTATCCTTTCAAGGGTGTTGAAGCTTATTGCAACGATGCTCGTATGTACAAGGATGAATTTATGAAGGTGGTATTGGCTATGGATACTGAAGAAGATCAAAAAGCAGTACCTCAAGACACTCTTATCATACCTGTTAAGGGGCGAGTTTCTCATCCTCAATCTTCCAAGCCACTGGTTATTCACTTACCAGTTCAAAAGAAATCAGTTGATGCTGATGAAAATCAAAGGGAGCTCACCTCTTCTGAGCCACTTGTTATCGACTTACGTCGTAACAAAGACAAAAAGCAGCTCATTCCTTCTGAGCCACTTATTGTTGATCTAAATCGCAACAAGGAAAAAAGAGAGCTCACCTCTTCTGAGCCACTTGTTATCGATCTCCGTCGTAACAAGCCTCCTCCACGTTCTTCTTCTCCCCCTCTTGTAATCAATTTGACCAAACCTGCTAAGGTTAAAGGTCCTGTTGTAAATACTGATGTACAAATCAATAAAAAAAGCACCTACTTTCCAGTATATTGATGTTATTTATTATACTAAAAGTTATTTGGATATGTTAGATAGCTTCCAATCAATTACACTGGGAGTCGTACAATCTCTTCAGACAGAAGTCTCGCTTGAAGATCCAGATGATTCTTACCGTATTCACCCTTCTTTGAAGAAAGGTGAAAGTCCAGCATTTTTATATAAAAGACCGGAAACAAAGATTAACTATACGGATGATAGCAAAGTTAACGATACGGGACGTCTCCAGTTCCATCGTTATAGTCAACAATCAAAAGACATCCTCCGAAAGATGGGTTACGACTTCAAGAGCGGCCTTAACTATGGTAAAGATAGACGAACTCCCATTCGTACAACAGTTCCAAATGGAAAATCACAAATGTATTATGACAGGACCAAGAAAGGTCTCGGATATACTTATCCTCCACTGTTATCCCCAGCGGCTTCTGAATCAGATAGTGAAGAACGTTCTAATTCTTCTGATTCCAGATCATGGGATTCCGATACCAGTATCGGTGAAGTCCATCGAATAATCGTATCTTCTAACATGGTCTCCGTTGAACTACCAGAAGGCTGTGATGAAGATGTTGAAGAAAGTCCGGAAACAGATCCTTGGGCTCAACATATGGATAACCAATGGGTACTTCGTTTTGAACAAAGAGAACCTCCTACTGAAGATCAACTAATTCAAATTGATGTAGGGGAAAGAGAGTCACCTCGGCCAATCTTTATTAGCAAGAATCTTCCAGAAGCAGATAAGCAAGAATTGTTTCTTCTCATTAAAGAATACATAGACGTCTTCGCTTGGAGTTACGAAGACATGCCAGGGTTAGATCCCAAGATTGCTACTCACAAACTGAACATTCTTCCTAATGCTAAACCGGTCAAATAGCAACAAAGGCGATTTAAGCCTGAAATGATGGATGCAATTGACGATGAAGTCAAGAAGCTCATCGCTTGTGGCTTTATTCGAGAAGAGCAGCATCCTGATTGGGTGGCCAATGTTGTCCCAGTTCTGAAGAAAACTAGAAAAGTTCGAGTCTGCATCGACTTCCGAGATCTCAATGAAGCATGTCCGAAAGATGAATTTCCTCTTCCTATCACGGACGTCATGATCGACAATACTTGTGGGTTCGAACGAATATCTTTTATGGATGGATTCTCCGGATATAATCAGATTAAAATGCATCCTGAAGATGAAAAGCATACATCTTTTCGCACTCCTCGAGGAGTCTATTGTTATACAGTGATGCCATTTGGTCTCAAGAACGCTGGTGCAACCTACCAACGGGCTATGAGTACTATTTTCAGAGAACATCTTCGTAAAACAGTCGAATGCTACGTTGACAATATTGCTGTCAAAAGTCGTCTAAAAGAAGATCACATTCAAGATTTGAGAACAATATTTAATCTCATGTGTCAACATCAGCTCAAGATGAATCCCACCAAGTCATTCTTGGGTGTCTCTAGTGGCAAATTTCTCGGCTTCATCATTACCTCTAAGGGTATACACGTGGATCCCGAGAAGATCAAAGCCATCCAAGAGATGCGTCCTCCACGCAACCTAAAAGAGCTACGAGGATTCCAAGGCTGACTTGCGTACATTAGGCGATTCATTTCGAACTTGTCTGGACGCTGCAGGCCATTTACTCAACTAATGAAGAAGGGTGTATCTTTTGTTTGGACTGAAGAGTGTCAACGAGCATTCGACGATATCAAACAATATCTTATGAACCCACCAGTTTTGGTGCCACCTATCTCTGGTATTCCATTCTTGATGTATGTCCGTGCTATGGACCATTCATTGGGTGCTTTACTTGCCCAAAAGAACAAAGAAGGCCATGAACAAGCTATCTACTATCTTAGCCGAACTATGATTGGTGCTGAACACCGTTATAGTCCGGTCGAGAAAGAATGCTTGGCTCTCATGTTTGCTGTGCAAAAGACGAGGCATTATATCATTGGTCAAACTATTCATGTTATATCTCGAGTTAACCCTCTCCGAGTACTCATGAAGAAACCGAGTACACTTAATTCTCGATTGGCTACATGGGCAATCCTGCTAGCTCAATATGACATGGTGTATGTTCCACAGAAATCTGTCAAAGGTCAAGCGTTGGCGGACTTCTTAGCAGCTCATCCTGTGCCTGAGACATCTAAACTCTATGACGAAATTCCTGACGAGACATTAGAAGTCAACATGATCTCCAAAGAATTTCCAACCTGGCATTTATTCTTTGATGGTGCATCAAGAATTGGACCAAATGGTGCTATAGTGGCAGGTGTTGGAGTCGTTCTCGTTTCTCCAGACGGATTAACTATCCAAAGAGCCTACTCTTTAGATGAACCTTGCTCTAACAATGTGGCAGAGTACAATGCTTTACTTGTCGGCCTTCAGCTAGCTAAACAACTGAATGTTGAATATCTGGAAGTTTATGGTGATTCTAAACTGGTTGTAAACCAGGTTAGAGGAACCTATGAAGTCCGTCATCAAGACCTAGTGCCTTATCATGAAGCGGCAATTAATATAGCTACATCATTCAAAGCTTTCTTCATCGATTATGTTCGACGAGCTTGCAATACTGAAGCCGATGCTTTGGCCAATCTTGCAGCTGTCTTAGCCATCCCTATCAAAAGACATCAGGTGGTGGTTATTTCTAACCGAGAACTGTTCTGTATTAAAAATAATCGTAATATTGAATTTAGCAATCTTGCTGAAGTCAATGTTATTGATGACGATTGGAGAACTCCTTTTATTGATTTCGTAGTACATGACATACTCCCTGAAGATCCTAAGGAGGCTACAAGCGTTCGACGTCGATCTCTACGATTTTATTACAATCAAACCACCAAAACACTTTATCGGCGAACTTATGATGGTCTTCTTCTACGCTGTTTAGCTGGTGATGAAGCCAAACAAGTGTTGCGTGAAGCTCATGATGGCGTCTGTGGAGCACATCAACCTGGTCCTAAGCTACATGATCGCATCCGACGCATGGGTTATTATTGGCCCTCTATGGTATCAGATGCCATTGAATATGCAAGAAAATGTCGTGCTTGTCAAATCCATGCAGACTTCATTCATCAACCCTCAGAATTCTTACACCCGACTGCTGCTTCCTGGCCTTTTGAAGCTTGGGGTATGGACATCATAGGTCCTATTAATCCTCCTTCTTCTAGAGGACATCGGTTCATATTGACGATAACCGATTACTTCTCCAAGTGGGCTGAAGCTATACCTCTGGCTGAAGTCAAGACTAGCAGTGTCATCAACTTCGTTAAACACCATGTCATCTATAGATTCGGTGTACCTCGAAGAATCATTCATGACAATGGACCTCAATTCATTAGTCAGAAGTTCACTAGATTCTGCGATGATCATCGGATTAACAATGTTGCTTCGACGGCCTACAATTCTGCTGCTAATGGTTTAGCTGAAGCCTTTAACAAAACCATTATTAAGCTCCTTAAGAAATTTGTATCCACTAACAAACGGAATTGGAGCGAGAAACTTGGCGAATGTCTTTGGGCCTATCGAACTACAGTCCGCAATCCCACAGGCTTTACACCTTTCTCTTTGGTGTATGGCTGTGAAGCTGTCCTTCCTTTGGAGTTACAAATTCCTTCTTTAAGGATTGCTATTGCCAATGAACTCACCACAGAAAACAATGACCTTCTTCGACTTCAAGAGTTAGAGGCATTGGATGAAAAGCGGTTAATGGCTCAACAGCATATTGAGTTATACCAAGCCCGCATCTCAAAGACATTTAATCGTAAAGTGAAGGTCAGAGCCTTTCAGCAAGGAGAACTTGTTCTAACGGTCAGACGTCCTATGACTATGACTCATATGAGCAAAAGGAAATTCGATGCGAAATGGGAAGGTCCCTATGTTGTAAGCAAAGTCTTCTCAAACGGAGCTTATCAACTTTCAGAACTTGATGGTCGAGTTGCTATGATGCCTATCAATGGCAAATTCTTAAAGAAGTATTATGTATAAATGTAAATACTTGTAAATTATCAGACAGAATCAAGTTCATAAATAAAATTCAAATTTTATTATATGATAGTACATATTAAAGGTCGCTATCGGCCACTGCCGTCCTTCTCAAAAATGCGGTCAGCAAAAGAGTCGAGAATCTCCTTGCTGGATCCCACAAGAAACTTGCAGGCGGCCATCCTCATGGCTTCTTCTTCTTTAGTCTTTCCTGGTTCGAGCAGGAAGTCCAAAATGTCCCGCGGTGGCTGGGGTGCAGACGAACCTTCGCCTGCTTCTGCTTCCTTTGGCTGAACTGGATCGGCAGGGTGTTCTTCAATACCCTTCTGAACCTTCGAGACAGTCTCAACCTTCTTAGATGCTTCTCCGGAAAACATTTTTATGTTGAAGAGTAGAAGTGTTCGTTCCTGTCAGATTTCTGCTATATTTATAGACAGAAGTTCCTCAATTAATGAAACATTACATTCATCCGACGGTTCATCCGTTCATTAATACCTGACGGTTCATCCGTTCATTTATCACATTCATCCGACGGTTCGTCCGTTCATTAAACACCTGACGGTTCATCCGTTCATTTATTACACTCATCCGACGGTTCGTCCGTTCGATAATATCTGACGGTTCATCCGTTCATCTATTTTGACGGTTAACCCATTCATTTATTATCATTTGACGGTTAATTCGTTCATTTCAACATCATTTGACGATTTACCCGTTCTTTCATCATTACTTGACGGTATTCCCGTTTATTCATTTTCATACACATTGACGATTCATCATCGTTCATCTTCTACATCAGCAACTTGTCGTTTTCGATTAAGTTGTCAATAAATATATCATATCTATCTATTATTTATATCTGAATAAGATATACAATAAATAATGGAGCCACAACAAAATGTCCTTTATATCAAAAAATGAGACATTACAAAAATGCAGCTACAGCAACAAAACCCAAATACAAAATCAAGAAGGAGGGACAATCAGATTGTCAATTTGCTGCTTCAATGTCTGCAGCTCTTCTTCGTGTGTTGACGCTACTATCTTTCTTGCCTCCTCCATCCCGCTTTCTTCATCAAAAATGGGCATATCTACTGTCCTGCGAATGATCTCTTCACCATGAGTGGTCTCATACTCATTCCTTTCTTCAATCAATGCATTAAATTGATCAATCACCAGTTGGTGATTAACAGTTTCTTCTTCAAACTCTTGTTGGAGGCGCGTAATTTCAGCCTTCAGCTCAGCAAGTCGCCGTCCTTTGCTTTCAGCCACTAGAGTAATTGATTCTATTTTAAAATTATATTCAGCTGATTTTGCTGAATGAGCTTCTAACAGATTTTGAAGAGTTAACCTTTCCATATCAGCAGCTTGAGCCAGCCGCTCAAATTCAGCTTGTACTAAAGAGTCTACATCTTTCTTCTTGAGTTCTTTATACTTCTTGATGGAGACTTCTAATTCATCCAGTATATGTTCAAGGAGAGTGGCCTGAGCTTCATCTCCTTGGTCTCTTATGGCTCTTATCAAGAAAGAAGTGGGCTTCCTAACCATAATGAAGTCAGCCCCTTCTTTCTCTATCATTTTACGGACGAGAGATCCCAGCGACTCAAAGAAACATCGGGTAAAAGACTGGACCACTTGCTGATTGATGGCCAGAGTTCCAGGAGTCGCTGCTACTCCTGATGAAGACGGAGTAACAGGTTGCTCGATTCTTTTATGTTGGACAATAGGCTCTTTAAATAAGGGAGCCAGAGTAGAGCTGGTTGCTCCTCCTGCTTGATCTTCTGCAAAAGTAAAAATTGTTATTTTTTGATTGTTGATGCACAAAAAGATCAAATGAAAAGCAATTTTACCTTGGTTTGGTTTAACAACAAGTTCATTCCCTATTGGAATAGACTCCTGTTGAACAGAAGTAGCCTCTGCTGCAACAGCCTGGCTATTGCCCGCCTCAGAACCACAAGATAAATAATGACTACTGCTAATAACCACTGTTGGTATAGGCACCATAATCAGGTCCGTTGGAGGTATTGGCAAAGTCCCAAGATCTGCAAATGAAGATATTAGTTATCAGTTCATTTTAAAAAAGAAAAGATTGTTAAATCTCGTTTTATACCTTGAGGGTCGGTGGCAGGATTTTCTTTTAGCACACCTTCGTCGGCTACTTCTTCAGGAGATATTTCTATCTCAACATCGACAGCCATTTCTGCAGACGCCTCCACTTCAATATCCTTTTTAGGATTTGAAATATCATCGGCAGTATCAAGAGATATGTGTTCTTCAGTTTGCTTTTCAGGATCTTGTAAATACTTATCAACATTTTCGGATGAAGAACCTTCCTCGTCTTCTTTTTCTTCTACTGCTGCATTTCCACTACTAGTGGCAGCCTGATCTTCCTGCATGCTATAACTGCAATCCTCCAGAGCTGCAATCATTTCACGGTCTTCGTCCTCACGAAGAGTTCTGGGAGTAGGAGGAGGTTGAGTAATATCTGCAATAGGAGAATGAGGTCGTACAACACTTTGTTCTTCCTCTAAAATATGTTCTCTAGGCTTTTCAATTCTTGGGGCAAAATCTCCCCTCTGTTTATTCTCCTCGAGAGTTTTGCTTCCTGATTCAGAAGCAGGTGTGGGAGATGCCATTAGAAGTCCTGCAGCAGCATCTACTGAAGTCAGGAGTTGTATAGAAGAAGACTCTTCCAAGACTCTTCTGGTGACTACTCTTTTCTTTCTGTGTAGAGGTCTAACAGGACTCTCTATATTTTCTGGCTCTGCTTGCTTTTGCACGGAGGTTGGTGTACTGGCAACTCCTTGATATGTCTCGGCCAATTGTCGGGATTGAGATCTGGTAGTCACCTTTTCAGAAGAAACATCAAGAATCAATTTCTTCTTCGCCACAGGAGCAGGAGGCTCCTCTCTTCTTTTCTTCTTCGTAGGAGATTTACCCACCTTCAGAGAAATACGAAGTGGTGCATTCACTTCTTGGGGGAATATAATATCCCTTGTAGTCTCCAGAGGTGCATCTGCCGGTTCCTGCGCCTCCTCATTTATAGGAATCGATGGAGCAATTCTCCCTCTTCTCAATCTTGTTGCAGTGGCGAAACTATCTGCGAGATTGAAATTCTCGGCAAAAGTATTCGCTGATGTGTAAAACACGGAGTATGTAAAAAGCATTCGAGGACCCTGAGGAGTAGTCCTTGCTGGCATGGAGAAAGTGGCTTTTGTATCACGGACATTATAATAAGCCCAAGCCCTAGCTCCGTCTATCAGATAACCTTTGCCTTGGAGGCAGGTAATTGCGTTCCCTATATGGAACTGATCATACCCAAACTGTCGAGCAAAACGGCTTGGGAGGTATGGTTCTAAGTAGCACTCTTCTTCGAATCGGTAGACCAAATGAGATGGTCGAATTGTCTTCAACCATTCAAAAGCGACACGAGTTAGAGGCTGCAGTTTCGAATCCACCATATTCGTGGGCATCTGATCATACCCAGCAGGGAAAGGAGCACAGCAGAAGTTCCAGCCTCTGTTCAGATTCAACATAAATCTACACTCAGATAAGGAAGTATATTTCCATTTTCCATCGGAATACCTTCGAAGAAAACTGCCGTCAACTGGTCCCATGCCAGGATCCATTAGAGTTGGATAGTGAAGAAGCAACCATCCAAACAAATATGTATATGGCAATTCTAAGCGAGGGAATTCTCTCTCTCCTTTCGCTTTCAACATCAAGTCAACATATAAACGAAGACTGGCGTTCAGCTTACAGGTCATTGCTGATAGTAAGTCCATTTTATAGCCGAAGACTAGCTTAACAGCTGCAAACAAGACGCCACGGTGAAAACGATCCACTGCACTGGATCCGGGAACTACGAACCTTCGCAACCAGTATGTCAAGAATCCCGCCAATTGTGCTGCTTCTGACATGGGCCTATAGCCCATTCTCAAGTAACTTTCCAAATTGTCTCCTCTCTTCAAAGGAGGATATTCATGGTCATCCATCACTTCTTTATCAAAGTGACCACTCTGTTCCATTAATTTTCTGACCTCTGTATGGCTCAAAGGTTTGAAAAAGGTTGGGTAGCATTTATCGTTCTCCTTGGTTTTCTTCTCCTCTATATGATTAAGAAACAGATATGGTAGCCACTTTGAAGAATAACAAGTATTGGCAGTGGCACTCTTGTAAAATAAAGAGCAGATCTTGTAATGGCACAATAGTTCTTCGAACACTGTCACCATCTCTGGATTCTCTTTTTTGAGCTTGTTCAACTCATCATTTGTTGGTACATACTCCTCATACGGAGCATCTGCCATGGGCAAGAACGAGATATACTTCATCTCGTGGAGTGCAAAGCCCATCTCTCCCCCTGGGGTCATGAAAGTTCCGGTCCTGTAGTTGTATCTCTCAGCTAAGGCTAAGAACATATGAGGATTGGGAGCAAATCCGTAAACAGTGGCATGTACTGCTTCATATAGGTTGATTTGTTGGAGTCTGTCTTGGAATTTTCCCAGAACCCAATTCGCGATATAACTCCATCGCTTGTAGTCTGGATTCACCAATCCAGTCATTCTTATATCTTGCTCAGGATATTTTCCTTCAACCTTTGCAAACTCATTTGCAAATATTGGTGTCCTAACAGGCATTAGCATGGAGGAGTTCTCTGGTGGAATGCAGCCAGGTCTTAAGCCTCTCAGTAGGACACTATATTTGTCGGAAGAGCTATAAAACATATCCTTATGATGTGGCCCTTTCTTTACGAAGGTTTTTCCTGCCCGAGCATCCTGAAATAGAGTGATATTCCATTCCATCTTTCTAGGGTAGCTTGCATGAGCGTCCCGTGACAAAGGAAGGCAGCGAGCGATGTCGGGTATAAAAAAAGATCTATCTTGCTGGTGAACTACCCTATCTTCCATCCTTGGCCTAGGCTGAGAGGCTCTCTCAAAGGCGTCACCGAATAGGAATAAGGGTTTCTTGTGAATTACAGCATCAGCTGATTCTAAAGGCTGTCCGTTCATCAAACACATCAAAGTTTCATTGTCCTGAAAAATCAATATAGCCTGACGGGAGGCCGGCAGATCATACTGAGGGTAATGGACATGAGACAGATCCTCTTTGTATTCAGACTCTGTGAGGGTTCCCACAAAATGTTCGTAATCTGGATCTTCATTGACTTCAACTGCATCAACAAACAGATGAAAATTAGTCCAAGACAAAGATTTTGTTTTTAAACATAAAACATGATTTGCGCAACCTCAGACTGCGCTGACATGATTTGCGCAACCTCAGATTGCGCTGACATGACTTACGCAATATTAGTTTACGCATCATTAAAGGTGCACAAAGCAATGGTTTGCGCTGATATCTGCACAACTTAATTGTTTGCGCTGACTTCCTGTCAGCACAAATCAACAATTTGCGCAAGAATGCAGCCTTCATAAAAATGAAGAACTGATAGTTGATGCAACCGAAACCCTAAAAAGGGTGGCGCAATATGAACTTATCTCTAAAAAGAGATGAGTTTCAAGGGAGTCGAATCACCCTAAGAAGGGGTTTTCGATCGGTTCAACTACCTCTCAAAGCAGGGTGTGCGGATTCGTGTCGGGAAGCTCGCCGTGCAACCCTGTCAGAAGACTCGGCCGGAGCTTTTCCCTTCGCGGCGGCGGCAGCGGCAACATTTGATCGTCGTGGGGCCGTGACAATCGTCGGAGGAGGAACAGTGAAGGTTTTCTTCTCAAAAAGCTCGAAATATTGCAAAGTAAAGAATTGAAAACGAAAAGAGGACTATTTATAGTTTTTGAAATACGAAACGGATGCCTCGGATTGCGCCTAAACTTGTGGTCTATTCGCTTTGCGCAGACAACTCATCATATTGCGCAAAATGATTCAACATTCAAAAATTCAAAGTATTTCGAAATTTTGAATACAATCAACTTTCGAAAACTTTGAAGGGGGTCTTGTAGGTCCTAAAAAATCAAGTTGCATCAATCAACAAAGTCAAAAATTTAAGATATTCATTATTTTGATGAGTTGCGCAGACAACAGATTGTGCAGACATTACTTCGCGCAGGTTGGTTTGCGCATGTTCCTAACTGCGCAGGCTGACGTGGCAGAAGTCATCATTGACTGAATCAAATCAGATCTTCCTGACAGCTGACAACACGAATAATGAGGAGACTGTTCGTTTTTGACGCCGCACAGTGCTCGAGGGCGGCTGACAGGTGGCAGCGCAATGCGGGGTTGCGCAAACCATTCAGGCGCAATCCGTGGTTGCGCAAACCATTCATGCGCAGTCTGAGTCTGCGCAAAACAATGTCTGCGCAGTTCACTTTGCGCATTCTACCAACATAACTGACCAAATTACATGTGGCATTCATGCCATCAATTGCTCATTATGTGGCAACTGTCTATGCATGATCATGCACATTTCAATCAAATGATGCCATGTGTCCCAGATAGTTGGCCCACGATCCAATAACTGCCTGCGCAGTCCAGTGCTGCGCAAATCAGTTGCTGCGCAAATCATCTTGCGCAGTCCAAAATAACTGAAAGTTAGTTATTTTTAGAACTCTATAAATAGAGTTTCAAGTCTTCATTTCAAGGGAATCAAGATCAGAGATCAGAAATCAGAGAGTTCAGGAGTTCTTGCCAAAGTGCTGCTGCATTCTTCCGAGACTTTTGTCTTCAACTTCAGAGGCTTTTGCCTTCAATTTCCAGAGTTGTTTTCAACTTCAAAGGCTTTGTCTTCAAAGTTCACATCGTCTAAGGGATAAAGCAATCGTCATCAAGATTGGATTCCTATAGTTGTAATTTTCCCAGAATTCTTGTAATCTTTATTACAGTTTGTATCAATAAAGTTTTATACTTTTGTTTTTGCAAACAGTGATACGACTATCTAGGCTCCCGGAGGACCTCAAGGTGGAGGCAGCCGGCGTGCAGATGCTTGATCTGGCACGTACTTGGTTTAGGAGTGAGCCTCAGCTTGCAGTACCTGGATTGACTTGGGAGCAGTTCGTGGAATTCTTTAAAGAAAAGTTTTTCCCGGCTGTGGCGAGAGAGGCTTTGGAGCGCCAGTTTCAAACCCTTGAGTAGGGGACTCGCTCGGTTGATGAGTACGCGACAGAGTTCGGACGACTTAGTCGGTTTGCAGAGGGTAGAGCCGGAGATCCAGTCGTTAGAGCCACGAGATTCAGACAGGGTTTGTGCCATGAGCTTCGCTACCTAGTCACGGCTAATGGAGCGACTACTTACGCTGGGATGGTCGCCGTTGCTCAGAGGTTAGAGATTGACCTGAGCCTCCGACCCAAGAGAGACCTTGACATTAGTGGAGGAGGTAGCCACTCGGGACCACCCAAACGTCCCAATACCCAGCAGACGAAGACCTTCACATCCCAGCCTTCTCAGGAGGCACAGCAGCAGCAGCAGCAACGACCAGTTCAGCAGCCTTGTGGATTTTGTCAGAAAGTGGGCCATACCTGGAAGGTGTGTCGGAAGAGACTTGGACAGTGCCTCATCTGTGGTGCAGCTGATCATCAGGCTAGGAAGTGCACCATTACTCGTACAGCAGCAGGACCTTCGGGACTTCCACATCCAGAGGGACGCGTCTACCTTATGGCAGAGGAAGGAGCAGAGGCTATTCTGACTCCAGATGAGGATTAGAGACCGGAGGCATTCTCGCATAGCTGGAGCAGATCGTGGGGTATCATCTCTTTTGATTCTTCTAGCATCTAGACTTTCCTTGTTGTTTCATATTCAAGACTTGTTTCTAAGTCTCTGTATTGTTTCATATTGGCCGTTTATCGTCTCTTAATACCTAATAAAACTACTTATTCACTTCCTGTCATGACTTTGATTGTTAAAAATTCATTTGATTCTTCATAAATCCTTGGAAATTTCTGGATAAGGTTGAGATATATTCGATGACCTACTATAACGTGGCAGATGTGCACTGCAGTCAATTACCTGGATTATGGAAACTGAAAGTTCATTGCAGCCAGATGCACACTGGCGAGGCATGGACTCTAAGTCAAAGTAATTACAGGTAACCATGGGCTCTCGGATATTATTGAGATTAAATCCTGAATTCATATTGTTTCTGGTATCGGATAAAGTTGACAGAGTATTTGGTAATATATTATTATCGGGACCACGAAACCGAAGGTTCACTGCAGCCAGATACATACTGGCGGGGTAGGAACTGTAGGGAAAGTGACTTCAGATATGTATGATTACCGGATACTATTGAGGCTATTATCCTTGACCATGTTTTCATGACTATCACTTTGTACTGCTTGAATCATGCCAATTTGTTTTGATTATTCATAACCGTGCCTAACCGTGCCACCTGAAATTTCGAGGACAAAATTTTTCAAGGGGGGAGATTTGTAACTCCACTTTCTAAATAAATAAATTGGGTATTTTTATTTTATTAGAATTTATTTTAGAATTTATTTTGATCCTCTTAACTAATCATTAATTATTATTAATGATTGTTGGTAATTTCTAAATCCTTATAATTAAGGTATTTTACAATAATTGGGTTGACTTGATGATTTTTCCTAATTATTATTAATATTGATTTTATAAATTAATTTACCATTTAATAATTAATTTTTTTTGATTTTCCTTTAATTTATTTGATTTTTTCTTTAATCATTTCAGCTATTCCTATTTTCCAGCCCATTTCAAAGTGGGCCAAGCCCGACCCATTTGCAACAAGCCCAGCCCGGCCTTAGCTCAATTGGGTGGCGGGTCCAGACCCGGTAACCCACAACCCGCTAACCTATTAATTCTTAACCGTTAAATTTGAAACTTCTTCTTCTCAATTCATTTCTGTCACGACCTGCACCCAGCATTTGGGCATGAGCCGTGGGTACGTCCAGCCTACGCCGCAGTATCGGCGGTAGAACGCTGTCTAGTCATCTCCACAATTATCAAATACAACCACGCAATTTATAGATTTCCACAAAGATCAAGTTTGTATATTAATCTCAACAGGAAATTATAAACACAATGTCTAAGTGAATGATACAAACTGATAACTGAAAAGTAGAGACCAAAAATGATAAAAGGAATGATCTCCATATAATCAAAATGTACTATAAGAATCCCCTACTCGACTCTCATAATCCATAAATAAAAGAAATACAATAAAAGAGTTTCTGCGAGCGACTAAAGCTCTATAAAATGCTGTATAGCTAAAAGTCTCCTGCGGAGGGTAGCCCCGCATCCAAGTCCGTCTGCATGCTCAGTTCAGGGTCCACAGTATGCTCGTAGTAAGTGGAACAGAACTCCTCTAACTCATCACCTAAAATATTGGTTATCCAGTCAGGATTGGAACAAGTACACATACGACCACTAGCCGAGCTCCAATAGAGTCAAAAACATGCATGCAACATATGAGAATGAAACTAGAAACTAGCTAGCATCATGGTATAGGAGAAAACACAAGTAAACTCTATCAACAAGAAATATCTACTAGAGAACGAATATGTAGATTATGGTAACACGGTAAATGACAAGCAATAAGGAATGACTGAAATAAAACTATCTACGTGAGTTGAAATATCATGTTCGACGTGTGAACGGCTAAGGGGTAAATCCGGCATCTACACGTGCCGTGTGCAGATGCTATTGTTCACGAATAGACATCATGGGGATAGAATGGGTAGTCCACACGTCTACTAAGATATTTTCCCGCCCAGCTAGTACTCATGGAATTAATTGCAGAGAGAAATATATGTAAAGGACAGTCATTTGTATTATAATTCCATGAAACTAGTAATCGTGTGGCGATCGTGTCAATCAAGCAGCAAGATATATGTGAGACATGTAAAGAAGCTATCAAAGACGGTAACAATCAGCATATGCACTTGCCTGTCGTCCCGAGCTGCGAGTAATGATCAAAAGGAGTGTTGGAGTCCAAGTAACCTGTGATACGTATCAATTCTAAATCACAATGTATACTAAGCAAAGTAAAACTGTTCTTTGGGTTCATTGTTAATTACACAATTTCCTCTAAGGTTTTGCAAATGATCTTGGGAGGTTTCCTCACCTGACTTCTAAGACTTACCCAATTACTTTCCCCCTATTGATGTGTCTATGAGTACCTATGTTAATACTGTTTCCCAAGCAAACAGGGATGCCCCCATGGTCCTGCTGACCCTTGGTGTTTGCTCATTATACTGCACTTGTCCTGTCCTGGCAAATACCTAAGAACTGAATAGTAATAACCAACACTGGTACTATGAATAGAAGATCTGTGAGCATAATGCAAGGGAAGAGTCTGCTATGAAGTATATCCAAGTTGATGATAATGTAATTGGCTCACATTAGTCTATTGGACAGATGGCTAAATGATACAGGATCACCCACTGTCTGTCCCAGTCAACTAAATTAAGAAAACTGGAACAATTCATCATATGAACACCCAGGGACTATCCTTGTCCTGAAATTGGTTTAGCAATAAATGTAGCCTTGCCAAAAGTTTAAAGGAAGCAAGTAAGGATTTGATGTGTATAAAAGAGTGTCCCACAGATGGTGATGGAACAACACAGTAGTCCCCCTCTTGTCCTGCTTCTATAGCCTCATGAAATACTCAGATGTTCATGTGTGATTGTAGAGCATCAGGAACTGAAACATTGAATGGTGTCCACAGTGCAGGGAGGGATTTGAACCAAAGCCAGAGCTCCAACTTTAGAACACACAGGCATGTATAGGCAGTCCCCAGTCAAGGTCTTTAGAGTCCATAACAGTGGAATGATCTAAACTGATTACTCCATACCACCCAACACTCATTAACAGATGCTAAACATATAGGACATTATTTGTAAAGAGTACTTGGGTTTGAAACATATAGGCAAAATACCATATTCCCTTCATATTTCAAGGTTAAGCCAATTGCAGGATACCAAGGCTATTACACTTGATACTCTACACCATGTCACCTATATGCAGCCATTGGAAACTGTACTTGGTGCTTTAATTCATTGCTAGTGGTTGCACTGACCTGGTGGCCAAGGCAGGGCAGTGTATGCAGTACAGGAACACATTGTTACATGTGGATTTATACTAAACAAGGTCCATTGGATCTTTCCAATGCAGTGTACCATGTAAACCATCATAGTGTACTATGCCAGGACTGGCATTGCCTGTCACAGTTTTGACTTGTCAAGAGTGTAGGCAATGATACTTAGTACTAACAAACTTACCCAGATACAAAGTCTCCTTCTCTTGATCCCTCTAGGTTATGGACCTAGTCTTGGTATCAGTTTGTAGCCATTGCTACTTTGGTGAGTTATCAGATGCTAGAACAGGTGGAGATTTATATGTACTCTACTACTCTGTCAGGTGTAAGGCCACAAATAAAAAGCTAGCCTAACATGGCTGTCCCTTCGTACAGTCCCCATACCCCCCCCATGCAAGTTTCTTCCCTTAAGTCTTGGTTCATACATATGATCGAACACCTAGGCCTCTTTACTTGTACTGGTTTATTGAGAGCAGTAGACCTCAAATCCATGGTCGAGATGATAAATTTAGAACTGGGGATCTGGATGTTACCTGGTTTTTGGAGCAGAAGTCCACACCTATCAATCTCTCTCTTCGAGCAAAGCAAGGACCTTTCGTGGCAGAGGAGTTAGGGTTTGGCCACAAGACTTTGCCCATCTATTTATAGCGGGTTAATTAGTTGTACCCCCCTATGGTTTGTACGTATTTTGGTAACTGTCCCCGTTATTTCAGAAATAAAGAACACCCCCCTGGCTGCTTAATTTTTCACTCATTTTCTTCTATGCACCAGGGGGGTACAACTAATTAACTTTATAAACCAGGAGGGTGTTCTTTATTTTTAAAACAACAGGGACAGTTACCAAAATATGTACAAACCATAGGAGGGTACAACTAATTAACCCATTTATAGCAGATATTGAGGGGATTAAGGCTATCAGGATTTAAGTTGTTGTTCCTATCCTAAACAGGACTTGAATCCCTCTCTCCCTCTCCCTTTCATATTTGAATCGACTGTTTGGAATTTAAAACAGTGAAGTTTGCAAGGAGCCCCCTTTATTACTGAAAACTTGGGAAAGGCCCCTCCCAAGTTGTTTTATTTGTATAAAGGTCCTAATATATATATATATATATATACATATATATTCAAAGCTTTAATTTTTTAGTAACTCATGTAATCTAATCCATGATTTAATAAAATCACTAATTAGGTTTGAAACCTAGGTTAGGGGCTCACAATTTCTCTCTGCTCTGAACGACGACGTCGACGACGACGGGGACGGCGACGCCGGTGACACCAAGAATTCTAGTCTTCTCCAGAAGCTTCCTCCCCTAACCACCTAACTGCCTATCTCATCTCCACCGTCGATCATCAACCACCCAACTCTCCCCGATCGTCGGATTATACCGGCCGCTGCCCGCCCAACCGTCGGTCAGGTGCCCGGCCAACCGCCTGACCGACGTCTCGCCTATAAATTGGCCCCGACCCTTCCTCCTTCATCACTACTCCTAGCCGGCGAAGCCCTGCCATTTTCTCTACTGGATTTTCTTCGTCCTCCTTCTCCGGCGAGCTACCGAAGTGTTGCCATGGCGATCCGAGTTCAGAGCTTCATAGTGTGGGCGACGACGTGACGAAGAGCTGCTGTGTCGAGTCCATCGTCCTTCAAGTCCCTGCGGAAGTGATCGAATCAATGTAAATTCCTTCTTCGTCCTCCGTTCTTCTTCTTCTTGATATTCTTGGGATGGTTTTGAGTTTTCGATGGAATTCTTGGCAGCATCAATTCGACTCTGTAGATTTTGATTCGGGAATTTGTATTGGTGAGTCTTGATTTGATTATTGCAAGTTTTTCTCCAAATTGGAGTTGATCCGAATCAAATATAACTCATCTTCTTGTAACCTCCCTTTTGATCATCACCGGTTCGATACTATGCCTGAACCAGAGCTCTGTAGGGGATTTGGACACGGGCGAGCCACCAGAGGCGCGAGCAAGTGCATTCCTAAGTACAGGTATGCAATGGTTGACTGTTGATTTGGTTTTGGGGATCGGGCGAGCGTCGATTTGTAGTACAATCCTTGTATCAGGGTGAAACAAGAGTTTTGAGACTCAGGACTGACACGACTGACACCAGTGAGGGGACACGAGAGATACAAGTGTCTAGATGATGAGTTAAGGGTGCATCAGTTCTTCTATGACCAGAATAGTTAGTTTAGGTTCTCTGATGGTTTAGATATATGACCGTTAGTTTAGATATATTTTGAATTGGCCAGTGAGTAGTTAGTTTGTGTAGATTCTAGATTGGATCACCAGCAAGATATATTGACTTGGGCACTGTAGACTAGCCGTTAGGTTCAAATAATGGTAGGAATTGGGTTGATTATTGGTTACTATGCAACATATGATTTATACAGTAGACTTGGGCTAGTGTGTGGTTCTTTAGTGAAATATGATCAGCTGCTTGAAAGTTCACTATAGGTTTGAACTATTAACCTACTGTGAGGAGAGTTGGATATGGGTCATAGGAATTGGGACCCCTGGTTCTTGGTAGAGGAATGCTTCTGGACTCAAACTTGGGCTTAAATAGCAAGTTTTTTTAATCCATTAATTGACAAGTGGTGTTAGTTTTTGTTGGCCAGTTTAATTGGTGTGAAGTATAGCTGGACCAACTTTGGATAGGACTAGAGTTGTTCTATTTGGTAATAAGAGATTAGTTAATATTTAGGGACTCCTTAGAATAAATATTTCTAAATATTATTTCTTTATATGGGTTTTTGTTGGAATTAGAATGTTAGGCCTGAATTATAGTAGTAGTATAAGGAGAGTATTCTTGAATATGATTAATTACACTTCCTATTTATAGGTGATTTAGAAGACTTGGATAAAACACCGGAAAAGAGGCAAGTACATGTACTCAGTATTACCATCATTGCATGCATTGCACTCATACTTGTTATCGTGTCATTTATTTCACTTGTTCTCGATTGATTGCTTGCTTGCATTATTTTTCGTGTCGGGTGGGGGACGTTCTAGAGACATGTGATTGACTAATATTGGACAAACATTGCCTGATAGCATACTCTGTTTGCTTGAGTCCATTTCGTGCGTGACTGATATCATTGTCGTCAGACATGCCTGATTATTGCGTGACTGATAGCATTGTCATTAGACATGCCTGATTATTCGTGACTGATAGCATATATATTTTATATGCCTGATTACATATTAGTCCCCACATGTTGATAACGTCCAATTGCACATGTACACATAGCTAGTGCATATTTTATACTCATCTTGTTTCTTGTCTTTCAGTTATATTTTGATATACCGTTCCATTGATCTCTGTGGTGAGTTTTATTGAGTTACATTGTACTTTGCTCCTTTCCTGACTGGATCGTTGATTACAGGTGAGACGGATCATAGATTATCATTCATGATTGGCATTGGAGCTCGCTTGACACTGAGATATTAGTTTCATGTATAGGAGATTGATTGAGTGTATTTGTTTATATGTTATTGTTGTATCATTTATATTTTACCGGCTTTGTACCCGGATATTCATGTATAAGTTGTAATAATTTTATAGTGGATATCTGTGATGGTTAGTATAGTTTCCGTGATTAGATGCTGTGATGAGATACTCTTGTATTTATATGACTAGACGGCTCACTACCGCTGTCAACGACAGTGTAGGCCGGGCATGCATCGACCTGTACCCGATTATCCGGGAGCGGGGCGTGACAACTGTCGAGAGCCTTCAAAAGTAGAGTCGCAGGAAAAGTCTTCCACGCACGACCGAAGCTTCAAAATCACGAACGTCGCCGAGCTAGTTGGCGCGTCCTTCCTGGTTCGCGGGACCTGCAAAGAGCGAGGATCAGTACGAACACATGTACTGGCGAATAGCTAATTAAATCCAAGCTCTACATTTGATTCAAGAAGTTTTATAAACATGTTAGCTAGCCTTTTACGTGATCTTTCTAACCATCCTGATCAATTGAATGTCAACATGTTTTTAGGAAAGTATATGAAATTGTATAACATTAAGCAACTATCATATCCATCCCGTGTCCCGTGTACTTGTTAAGTAGTAAAAGGGGTGTGATGGCCACTGGCAATGTCAAGTCATAGCGGACTGTAGCAGGGTTAGACGACGACCCTTTCTCGTCGGGTAGCGAGCCCTGTGCAAAAGTTCCCGCATAACTCGCACCGATGAAAGGCTGGCGCTTCTATACTCGTTCCTCCCGGGCCGAATCGGTCCCTTGGCCTAGGCAACCGTTCGAAGAAACTTCACATTGTCGACAAGTTGTCCAATGACCGTTTTCCTTTGAACTTAGTCGATTTGCTTCCTTAGCCGTATCGTTGCGATAAATGTTAATCGATTCATTCATTGTTTTGTATAGGCTAAGTGGATTTGTATAAAAAAACACGTTTTTTATTTTTAAAACTGGCAGTTTGATAGCAAGTATTTCGTGAAGAATTGTGCCACAATTTCTTTGATTTTACACTATTATGACAAGCATTCATTTGACTTCATATTGATTTTTGAAATAGAGGAACGAGGCAAAGGAGGTCAGCCACTCGCCTTAGCCTTGCTTCAAGCGAGCGACCGGTTGGCTGCGCTGACGTCGCCTACGCAATCACCTGCAATCGCATAAGCAATTGATTAGAATACTGTATAATTCATAGAAATTCGATATGAATGCGAAGCTCGAAAACGCAAGTCACGAAAAATCATTTGAAAAACATTCACGAAAAACGCATTTACGAAAACCAAAGCCAAAGCCAAACCAAGTGCGGCATGAAAATCAGAGCAACGAGAGGTCTCTCCCGACTCAGCCGCAGAGCCAATCCTCGAGGCGCAATCTGCTGAATATGGGACTTGGTTCCGAAGAAGCCATTCCATAACGTGGAATAGATCTTAATTCAACCGTTTCCGTTCGATCGACTCGGCCGATTCCGACCTATCGGTCCCGACCGAATCGATAGCGACAATGTTCCTTTCTCGCGCACCCCGTGGATGGAAACGGGGCACGATGTAGGGACGGGGCACTACAGACCAAAGCTCATTTTATCTTCTTTTTTTACTATTCTCATACAAACCCAACACATTCTACATTTACCTTTATTTTAAGATTTTGGGCCTTAATATAAAAGAGAGTTAAGTAGGGTGTATTTAATAACTCTTGCTTTGATTGGAGATTTTAAGTGAGAGAATAATTAATAAAAATACAATAATTACCAAAATACCCCTATTACATATGTCATAAAATTAAATTTGATTAGAATTTTAATTAGAAATTATCAAAATATCTTAACAAATGAAGAAGCTACGGAGCAACATGTAAAAAACAAAAAATATGGAGGAAAAAATCATAACATTTTATAGGACAAATAAGAGTATTTATGACTTTTTAAACAAAACCTCTGTAGGAGCGTAAAAAGTGCTTCACAGAATGAGTTAAAGTGATAGATCATTCTACTCAAATTGATCTACTTTACGCCGTAGGGAGGTTAAACACTTTACGCCCAAGACAAGGCTAATCGCTTTTACGCCTAAAGCAGCCAGGGTCAAGACAATGGTTTTACGCCTAAAGATAGGCTAACCCTCCTTTTATGCTGGACAAAGCTGTCAAAGTCTCGCATTTAATGCAAAGTCTGACATGAAGATATTGATGATGGCATATACCACAAATTTCGAAGGGATTTGTTTTATACAGAGACCAATGTTGTCGTTTAGTATGTGGACTGAGCTACTTTACGCTCACACTATGGCTTCTTTTACGCACGGAGATTATATGAGTTTTTACGCTCGAAAGTCGACGTGTGCGTAAAGTCTATTTGGGCTACTTTACGCACAAGGTTATTCAATAACCACTTTACGCAGGAAATCTATGACAGGGCTGTTTTACGCCTAGTCCACTGCTTTACGCTCAGAGTACATTGGGGTTATTTTACGCCCTATTCTTCTTCATCAGTTGAGAACGTGGTCTGCCTACATGGCTTTCATGCTACACATCTCGAAGAACGTGTGTACGTGCATCCTATTCTTACTGAAATGATGGGACACGTGTCAACATATACAGACGATGACTTCAGTCGTGGGTGGCAGTTGTTAGCGTAAAGACGGAACTTTTGCTGAGTTTTTACGCACAAGAGCCCAAGTCTATAAATAGACTTATTTTTTTCAGAAAGACACACACAGAGACAGGAGAAAAGACAGAGAGATTAGAACTCAGAGATTTTTGATTCTCTAGAGCATTCTTCTTCAACCTTTCTTTCAGAATAGAGTGAAGCAAAGCAGTAAAGCATTCGGCCTCGCCATCAGTATCCAAGTGCGTCGATACCTTTCTGGTGACTTAGTTCTTCCAAGTTGTTCATCTTCAAGCAGTGATCTTCATCATCATCGTATGGTCCAAGGAACAAAGTGATCATTTATAGATCAGACTTCTACAGCAATACTTTCCCAGAATCAAATTTGTACTTCTTGTACTCTTCCTCGTTTTATTTTCAAAATCCGATTTTCAGGCATTTTGTTAAGTGAAACAAAAATGGCGACTCTGCTGGGGACGACCTTCTCCTCTGGCGAGGAGGTAATTGCTCAATACGATGATGTGTCGATTGGATCGACAAAGAAGACTCTGGTTGTACACTTCGACCAGACTGCTTATGAAGGAATGCTCCGAACTGTGGGTGGTTCTCGCTACTCCAATGTTCAAAAATCTCGCAAAGCACAAAAAGTTTGGATTCCTAAATCTAAAATAGCTTCTGATCTCTCTGTTGCTGCTAGTGGCAAGGGAATTCTTCCCACTCCTGTCGTAGGGGCTCCCGTTCGTAACGAGGCAGTCCTTACTTCAGAGTTGCACTCAAAGTGTGACGATTCATCTCCCGTTTGTAACGGTGAAGATAATCAGGTTTCACGCCCACTGCGTAAGAACCAGGTTTTATGCTCAGTGGGTAAAAACTAATTTTTACGCTCAGTACATAAAGATGAGTCTCCCATTTGTAATGGGGCAGACTCTAACGATTGTGCTTCTGGGTGTAAGAATCAGTCTTCCGTCGGTGACGTGGTAGGCTCAAATAAATTACGCTCCTCGCGTAAAACAAAATCTTCCGTCTGTGACGTGGTAGATAACCAATTTTTATGCTCTACGCGTAAAGGTAAATCTCCTGTCTTTGACAGTGTAGATAAAATTCGCAATAATATTTTTACATCTAATGTGAATGTACCTAAACGTGTGCAGCATAAAAATATTGTTGGTAAAGCTTCAGTTCTACACCAACAGCCTTCTTATACTGCTCTACGCAAAGTACCAAATCTATAAATTACACGCAATAAAAATGGAGTCCTTCGTGCTAAAAAATCTCAAGATTTACGCACACAACTCCAAACGCGTAGAAATGTACAATTTGGTTATGCGAATGCAGCCAGTAATCTTCTTTATACACAGGGGACTAAACATTTTTCCACTCCAAATGTAATAAAGAAGACTACTCCCTCCACTCCTTCTGACTTACGTGAGTTGCTAATGCAAAAGCGTAAGAATAGACAATCTCCGGTGACATTTTCCCAAGAAAAACATCATTGTGATTATCACCAGGTTGTAATCAATTGTTGTTGTTCGGCTTCAAAACGGTCAGTTTTTGATCGATTGAGTTTTAATGTGTCTCAACAACAAACTGAAGACCAAGAACATGAGTTGTCATATGTGTCAGTGAACATGGCATCTCATACTAACAGAGGACGACGTCCAAGACGAAATACGTCCCAAACCCTAGGTCAGCAACAGTTCAACAGACTTCTTGATTCTTTTGAGGGAGTATATCAGAATACTCGATCAAGAAGATAAATACAAATGCAGACTTCTGATTCAAAAGCTGGGGGTACTCAAACTTTTGAGTTCGAGACTGACAGTGTCGATTCATACTTCTATACTGATCCTTCTATATCTTCAAGAGAGGTTGAATCCTACGCTGTTGAAGATGAACCAGAGACCTCATCTGTTAATACAGAACAGCGTCTCACTGCCATTGAGCAATCACTGAAAGACATGCTTAACATGATGCAAAACATGCATCAGATAATATTGAATCAGCAAACTGCTCAGCCAACAGTAATAGCACCAGTACCAGTAGCAGCACAAACTCAAGATAGTCAAGGGGCTGATATACCTTTGAATGTTCAGAAGCCTGCTGTTAATCAAAATTCTGCATCTCCAGATCATATTATTCCAGAAGATGTACCATCTCCGGTGGAGATTACGGTACATCCAACAACTATTTAATCAAATGTGCTTCCGCAAACTAGTGAGGCCATTCAAGTTGTGCATGAACTCAAAGTAGAGTTTGAAGTCTTGAGGCACAAGGATCAACTCCAGAGGTTAGGGATTAAGCAACCTTATCCTCCTCATTGGAATGATGTACCCTTTTCACCAAAATTCAAGCCACAATCCATGGTATTGTTTGATGGAAAGGCTTCTCCTAGTCAATATATCAATTATTTTGATATTATGACTGTACATCTGTAGAAAAATGATGCTCTTCTCACTCGAGTGTTCATTGGTTGCTTGACGGGTTCGGCTTATGATTGGTATCGAAGTTTACCCGACAATTGTATTTCGTCTTTTGACGAATTTAAGGCAATGTTTCTCTCCCGCTTCTATGAAGGAGGTATGGACATGAACATGTCCTCCTTAATAAAAATCAAACAAAAGGAGAAAGAAGATACTCGGACGTTCATTGAACGTTTTCGACAAGCTACTTTAAAGATGCCTTCTGGCATGCCAGATTCAGCACTCATTGATACATGCAAGATGAATCTACGACCATCTATTGTTGTTTTTACGGGTTCTCAATTCACAGATTGGGCTTCGTTCATCATAGCAGCAGTTTCTGTCGAGACCAATGGTAGGTTGGCTCGTGAACATGGGATGATTTTCGCCTCAGATGATAGAGGAAAGAAAAGTAATCCTGGTAATAACCCCGATAATCGTAAAATGAAAGGAAAAGATACCCTCATGGTTAATCTTTCCAAGAATAAAACGATGCCGAATAGTCAGGAATCTTCCAGGCCAAAGGAAGAATACTCTTTTGATGAGAGTGATATCCCAGGGATATTTCAATGTCTAGTGAAGAGTGGCAAACTTCAGATTCCAGAGCCAAAGAGGCCTAATGAGATGAATCTAACTGACAATCCCAAATATTGTATCTATCATAGATACATTAATCATCCTACCAGTGCTTGCTATGTCCTGAAGAAGAAAATCCAGGAGCTGATAAATGGCGGTGCTATCGCCTTAACTAATGACGACCATACGGTTACAACCAATATGGTTTCTCTTCAATTTGGAGATTTTCCTCCACAGCAAGTAGCAGATGGAATCATCCCAATCCCGAAGGCAACGATGAAGATTGTGAATATCCCGCCTCCTAGAGAAGAAAATGACGGATTGCTGCCTCTTACCTTAAAAAATGGTGAAATTATATAGGTACATCCTGACTTAATACCTGAATTGGAAAATAAAAGTAAAACTTTAAAATCCAAGAAAGGCAAGAAAGTCAAAACCTGCAACATGATTTCTCATGTTATTCCAGATCCTGACGATTCAGATTATCTATGGGATGGCACTCCTTTGGAAGATAGACTAAGAGGATTGAACATATATCCTCCAAGTCTAGCTCCTCCTACCAAACTCAAGCTTACTCATCAGCAGTGGTTAGCTATGAATAGTGTCCCTTTATACCGGGCACAACAAGTCTTCGCTGCTTATGAAAAAGCTCCTACAGGGATTTTTTCTCGTATCCCGAATCCTTCTTCTCCTGTAGTTACAGAGATATCTATTCCTCATTCTCCTGTGGATACAGAGATCTCTTCTTCTTCCTCTGTGGAACCATTTGTTAAAAGTTTGCTGCCCATTCATCTATATAGTCAGCAATCTGTCATTCTCATGAAGAAAATGGGTTATGACTTTCAGAAGGCAGAAGGTTTGAATTATGATAAAGGAATACGACTTCCTTTACAAATTTAAAATCAAAAATCCACTGTTGGATTGGGTTCTGAAATTCCTCAAAACAAACCTTACAAGAAAAGGGCTAAAGGGAGGAAGACTAAATCCTGTAATATGGTACTTCCTTCTCTTGAGTCTGAAGAAGAAACTTTTACTGGTATAAGATCCGGGAAGGAGTACCACAAAGATTATGAGGGGTCTTCCAAAGAAGCAGAAGATGTAGTGGAAACACAACCAGCTCAACCTTCTCATGTTCCTGCTAAACCCTCGGTGGTTGAAAAGGGGAAACAGAAAGCAGTATGTTTTGACATTCCATTGAAGTCTGCTTCCAGTCAGGGGGTGGTGATGAAACCTTACAAGTTTGATATTCTAGCTCAGTTAGCCAATACTCTGGCTAGACTATCCATATTTGAACTGCTTCGTCTTTCTAGAGAAAGCAGGGAGACTTTGAGTGAAGCTCTACTTCAGGCAGATTCATACTTGGCTCAACTCAAGAGTCCTGATAATACTCCAGTATCGTGTCCGTAATGTCATAGTGTGATGGAGGCAATTCCCAATATCACCTTTACACAAGAAGATATGCTGTTGAAGCATAACAAATATGACAGACCTCTGTGCTACACTGGGTATATTGGATCTACTGAAATTGATAGGATTTACATCGATCCTGGGTCGTCAATTAGCATAATCATTCAAAGTATGCTAAGACCCCTGAGGATTCCTACTACTGACCTGACTTACACTAGTACTACGATAGTTGGTTTTAACTCTGGCAAGAGTAAACCACTGGAGAAGATTCGTCTGAAGATTCAGATTGGCGATCTGCAAACTATGGTAACCTTTTATGTTATCAACTCAGATGTATCCTACAATATTCTTCTTGGAAGACCGTGGATTCATGAACACAACATTGTGCCTTCAACTCTTCACCAATGCTTCAAGTATGTGGATTCTCAAGGAGTTGTAAAGACTGAATTTGCTGATATCAATCCCTTCAAGGGTGTCGAAGCCTATTTTTCTGATTCAAGGCTTTATAAACAAAAATATGTGAAAGAGATATCAGACATAGCTGAAGATCAATCTTTTATTGAAGATTAGTCTATTAATGAAGATCCACCAGAAGAACAACCTTTGAAGATCATGGTCAAGGGACGAGTCCAATCCCAATCTATCAATGATCAACCTTTGGTAATCAAGGTTAAAGGAAGAACTCAAGCTTCATCTGAGGAATCAGTAAATGTTCCTACTAAGAGCCAAGTTCAACCCTTTTTGATTAAAGTCAAAGGGCGTACCTCTTGTACGAATGATCCAGAACCACCATTGATTGTCAATCTTGACAAATCTACGCAGAAGACGGATAATGGTCCACTGATGATTAATCCGAAGCATAGCAGCCAAATCGTAAATGATGTAAATATTAATCATTCTGTACTTTTTGATATCAATAAAGATTTCCTTTTCGAGTATATGGCTGCCAAGTTTATTGAAAGAATGACTTTATCTCCTGATAATCAAAGTCATCAATCTAAAGGCGACATAGAACCAGAAGAAACTTTATACATCAACCATAAAGAAAATTCCTTTCCTCTTCAGGTTGATGTTGGACCTTATGCTCAAAAGTTCTTGACATCTTCTCCTTATCTACTTCCGGTAGTTGCTCAATCACAAGCTTGTGTAACTTATAGACGTCATGAAGAATCTTATTTCGTGGTTCCGTCCAATAAGAAAAACAAGCGCCAAATTGTTTTTGGCTTGGCTAAAAATATACCTGTTGCTCAGACAGACGATCTGAAAGATAAAGATAAAGGAAGAATCCGAATTGACAAATATAGTCAACAATCCATCAAGATCATTCAGAATATAGGATATGATTTGAAGACTATGCAAGGTCTCAATCAGGGAAAAGGTAGACGACTCCCGTTATGTGGTGATCCGTTTTACCAGAAGACTCGTCATGGATTGGGATATGACCCATCCCATATGTTTAATGACGATATACAAGAAGAATTCTATTCTAATTCCTCACAATCATCTGATTCAGAAGAAAACCAATTCATCGAATCGGATATATCTCGTTCCTCATATGATGAATTCGAACGTGTATCTTCAACTTTCCATTAGGATTTATTCTTGAGTTGACCTCCTTTCCTTTCCCCTAAAATAGGTTAGGTCATCCACTTCTTTTATCGATATTTGACATACATACTCATAATGTCTGTCTTCTTAATCCCCAGCTACCAAAGTTTGGTTAAGCTGATTACTCATCTCTTTTGAGAGAAATTTTTATCTTCCATCTTATCAGTTGGTATAGAAAGCTGAATTTATTATTTATCACGTTCTTATAACCTCTGAATAAATATTAATCTACTTTTCTTTGAGTTCTTACATACTATCATGTTCATATTACCTCTGATAGTATTATGCTCTAAAAACAGAAAACGTGATTTCATTATCTATCATGCCCATATTACCTCTGGATAGATATAATAAGTTGAGTTTAGAAGACTTGTCACTTCCATATTACCTCTGATAAGTGTTTTCTATCTCATACCTATTGTTTAAATTCTAAATAAATGATAGGATCACAAAACAAATCTTTCATTCATTTCTGGTGGAAACACTACAAAATGAATAAGAAAAAAGATGACAAAACACTCTCTTAAGGTGGAGTGGAAACATCTTGAAGCAACTTCTTTAATTCTTCTAGCTGCTTGCCATGAGAACTCATAACCTTCTTGGTAGCCTCAACACGTCGAGCTTCGGTGGTGCAAATACAAGAAAGTTCAGCGAAAGTGATTATCAGATTGTCCTTGGCTTCATCAAGGGTTCTGATGGTTGACTCAGCCCCAAAAGCTTGTTCTTCTAAAATTGAGCTTTGGATGAGATGTAGATATCGAGCATCGATCATCTTTTCCCTTTCAGCCTTCAAGCGAGCTAGCTCTGCCTCGACTTCGCAGATTTTGTCATTCTTGCTCTGAATATCTATGTTTAAAGCATCATAAGATACTCTGTGACCATGCAGGGCAGGTTTTATGCTAGCCAAAAAAGCTTTCTCTTTGGCAACCTTTAGACTGTGTTGATTGTTAATCAAGTTAGAGGGACTTATGAGGTCAGAAACCCTGATCTCATCCCTTACCATCAGGTGGTAGTCGAGTTGGTCCTTTCATTCAAAGGATTCTTCATTGAATTTGTACCACATTCTCAGAATGTTGAGGCTGATGCTCTTGCTAGTCTAGCTGCAGATTTGGCTATTCCAATCCGAAGGCAAAATACAATTACTTTGTTGAACCGAGATCTGTGGTGTATCAAGAATAATCTGTATGTTGAACAAAGTTATACTACAGAGGCTAGTTCCTAACAGAGGGATTGGAGAATCCATTTATTGACTATACGGTTCATAGAATTTTGCCTGAAGATCCAAAAGAGGCTGCATCAATTAAGAGACGATCATTTCGATTTTATTATGATTCGTCTTTACATATATCGTCGATCATATGATGGACTCTTACTGCGTTGTCTCTTAGAAAGTGAAGCCAAACAAACACTACGAGAGGCTCATGACGGTGTTTGTGGTGCTCATCAACCAGGTCCTAAATTACAAGACCGTATTCGAAGAATGGGGTATTATTGGCCTTCTATGATAGCAGATGCTGTAGACTATGCCAGAAGATGTAAAGCATGTTAGATTTATGCTGATTTTATTCATCAACCGTCTAAATTTCTACATCCTACAGCAGCTTCTTGGCCCTTCGAAGCTTGGGGTATGGATGTCATTGGTCCTATTAACCCTCCTTCTATTAAAGGACATCGGTTCATATTAGCTATAATCGATTACTTTTCTAAGTGGGCAGAAGCAGTTCCTCTTGTTGAAGTGAAAACATCTAATGTGATCAGCTTCATCAAATATCATGTCATTTATCGCTTCGGGATTCCTCGACGAATAATTCATGACAATGGTCCACAATTTGCCAGTCAGGCATTTTATCGGTTCTGTGATAAGAATTGAATTCAAAATTTGGCTTCTACGGCTTATAATCCAGCTGTTAATGGTTTAGCTAAAGCTTTCAATAAGACTATCATTAAACTTCTCAAAAAGTTTGTCTCTTCTAATAAACGTGATTGGAATGAGAAACTTGGGGAATGTTTATGGGCTTATCGAACAACAGTCCGAACTCCTACTGGTTTTACACCATTTTCATTGGTTTATGGATGTGAGGCTGTTCTTCCCTTGGAAATCCAAATTTTATCTCTACGGCCATTGCTAATGAGCTAACTATAGAGAATAATGATCGCTTACGACTCCAAGAACTTGAAGGATTGGATGAGAAGCGTCTTCAAGCACAACAGCATATTAAGCTATATCAAGCCCGTATATCTCGAACTTTCAATCGTAAAGTTAAAGAGAGGGTGTTCAAGGTTGGCGAACTAGTATTGGCTGTTCGAAGACCGATGGTGATGACTCACAAAAGCAAAGGAAAATTCCAAGCAAAATGGGAGGGTCCTTATGTTATTGAGACCATATTTTCTAATGGTGCCTATCGGTTATCAAAGCCTAATGGAGATCTGCTCATGATGCCTATCAACGGCAAATTCCTCAAGAAATACTATGTGTAAAGAAGAAGGCTAATAAAAATAAAATTCCTTTATTTATTTTTGTTCTGAACAAAATTGTAAGGACCACTGCCTCCCTTATTGAATACATAATCAGCCAATGCTTCGAAAGTATCATTGCCCGAGTTCATGAAAAATCTGCAAGCAACCATCCACAGCGCCTCTTCTTCAGGAGTTTTCCCTGGCTTTACTAAGAAAGCAAAGATATCTTGTGGTGGCTTGGAAATAGAAGAGCTTTCGTCTACTTCGGTTGTCCCTGTCACAATTAGCTCAGCGGAGTGCGTCTCGACGACGTCCTCAACCTTCCTGGAGACTTCATTCTTTTGCTGCATATCCTTGGAAGACATTTCCAATAGAGGAGTGGAAATAAGAATGAAATGTTACAAAGAATTTTTGCCTATTTATAGGAGAGATCTGTTGATGAACCGGTCTTTGAAAATAACCTTTCATTTCCGAAAAGGTCTATCCGTCCATTCTATCAGGTTCATTCATTTAATTATGGAGTTGAATCAATGTTTTCTTTTTCCGAAAGTTATGTTGATTCATTCATACATTGATATGGACCTATATGCTCATGACATCTGTCTCCTTATTCCCCAGCTACCAAGGTTTGGTTAAGTTGGTTTCTTGTCTCCTGGGAGAGGGATTTTAAATCTTCTATTTTATCAATTGATTAAAAAGTAGGATTCGTTATTTATCATGTCTTCATGACCTCTGAATGAATATTAAATCCACTTACTTTCCTTATCTATCATTTCCATCTGACCTCTGCATAGATATTAATCTACTTTTCTTTGAGTTCTTACATACTGTCATGTCCATATTACCTTGTAGAAGCATGGAAAATACTAAAGAAATTGACTCATGCGGCCAAGAAAGACCCATGCGGCTCAGAAAACGCATGCGGCTCAGGGAGTCATGCGGCATAAGGAGCTATGCGGCCGGAGGCATCCCATGCGGCTCAGAAGACACGTGGCGTGACAGTGCTCCTCTCCGATCCATGCTGCATTAATTGCTTTAACGGCTGACCCCTCTGAAAAGTTGACAGACCTGACACTAAAGCAGGTAATTATGACTCTGTCATGATGATGAATCTCTAGGGAAGAGAAAGAAATCTTTGACATGATCCCCCGAGAACAACAAAATGCCACATGGCCCTGCCACGTGGGTGTGCTTATGCGGCTCGAAGTGAAGACTTCCCATGCGGTTCAGAGTGAAGCTGTCCCATGCGGCTCGAGTGGAATCATCCCTATGCGGCTCAAGAAGATCATGCCCATGCGGCTCAAGCAGACACACCATTATACGGTTCATGCGGCTCATCATATGGTTTAGAAGTCTGAAGGAGGGGGCCACTGCCCAGACAGTCCTGACACGTGTCCCAAGTCTTATGCGGCCCAAAATTTATGCGGCCCAAATCTCATGCGGCCCAATCTGCATGCGGTTCCAGTCTCACCATTGGCTCTCAAGACACGTGTCCTCAGCCGATCAATCTTCCAGATTTATGGCAATCCAAGATCGGGTCGAATCCCAATGATCTGGGGCACGTGGCAGGAGAATAAATTTGATTTATTCGCAGATATGAGAGAATCATTATAAGGAAGATTTATGCCAATCAGCATTAATTGCTAATGGAGATTTGGTGTAATCTACCCTTAATGGTTCTGATTTGTCACAATCAGAAACGAACGGCCTGGATTGATCAATCCCCAGGCCGCCGCCATCTCCAAGAGCTAATCATTGGCAACCCTAGCGATCACATCCCACTATTATAAATAGCAAGGTGCCATTCCCTTGTGAGAGAGAGAGATATACAAAAAAAAGAATCAGAGAAGAATACGTATACACAGAGAGACTTCCCCCATAGTCAGAGAGAGAATATACACAGAGAGAGAGAAGCTAGGAGAGCAATCAGAGAGAGAGAGCAAGAAGGCATTTCTTCGTCAACGACCAAGCAGATCTTCCCCGAGTCAAGGCTGCGTACTGATCGTCCAAGGAGTAAGGCAGAGCGGCCGTCGCTTTCCCGAGCCTCTATCGTCACCCTCCAGAATCTAAAATAAACAATCGTACTTAGACTGCTGTACCTAGGTTTTCGTCCCTAGGCTTTCTTTGTACGAGCGAGTTTGTATTGTGAGTCTAAGTTCAGTCCTCCGATAATTGTTCTGTACTTTTACAATCAATGGCAAACACGATGGCGACTCTGCTGGGGACTAACTTCTCCACGGTTGAGGAGTTGGTGACGCAATCGGACGCAGCCAAACTTGGCTCTACACAACAGAAGATGGTCGTACGCTTCGACCAACAGGCGTTCGAAGAGATGCTCTCTGAAGGTAGCACTGGCCCGGTCCAGAAGCGCATCCGCACCATAAAGGCTCGCAAAGTGTGGAGGCCAAAATCATTTGCTCCTCCGCAAGCCCTTGATGAGGTGCTCTCTATTGCTCAAGATGGCGAAAAAGACTCCCTTGCGGCCCCACTTCAGACCGTAGACAACTCTGCTGTCCCCAAGTCCGGCAAAAAAAAATACTATGATGCTGGACTTGCAGGGGCAAAGAGGAACTCTACGCGATCCGAGCCGCAGAAGAGTATTAACCACAGGAAGAAAACCCATGCGGCTACAACCGCCGACCGCATAAAGAAAACTCATGCGGCCACATCTGTCAGCCGCATAACTTATGCGGCTACAGTTGCCAACCGCACGGATGAGACTCATGCGGCTATTAAAGTCAATCGCTTGCAGAAAACCCATGCGGCCACAGATGCCAACCGCATACGGTCAGCCTGCACGGTCGTGACTCCTAACCGCATAAAGACTCATCCTACAACAAAAGACAGCTGCATACAGACAGCCTGCACGGTACCCAATGCTAGCCGTATAGCATCCGTCCCACGCTTCTCTCGATCAGTCTTCGACCGGCACTCATGCGGTCCTAACTCTGATCATTATCTGGATGATAATCCAGACTCTATGGTATTCGACTTAGACTCCTCCTATTACGCACCCACAAGTGCTAAAAGGAGGAAGTCTAGGGCAGCGCGGGCTCATCAAGTCCAAACGACTGCCCCAACCTCTGACTATCGGGGCGTCCCGCTGATTATCACTCGGGCCTCTGATGGGAAGTTGTATAAGACCACTCAAGTCCAGCCCCCGGCGGCAAACAGACAAAGTGGTTCCTCTGACCTGCGTGAGGTTATCCTCCACAAACGCAAGGAAAGAGAAGGAGCTTCGGGGTGTAAAGAGCCCTCACACGGACATTAATGCACCCAGATCATCGTCAACTGCTGTTGCAGCAACGCGGCGGTGACAGAAGACCGGCCATCCGTCTTCCAAAGACTACATCACCCGAGCTCAGAAGACGAGGCACCTCCTGTTGTCTCCTGCAAGTCCGCGCAGAAAGTTCTCGCCAAGGGAAGAAGGAAGAAAACGAGCATCTCCAGCCCAAAGGTGTCAACTATTGCAGCTAAGAAACCGTCGTCTAAAGGGTTATCCTCCACTGGAGTATTTCAACACACCCGTTCGAAGACAAAAACTGCTGCAGTAGGAAGTTCGTCGTCTGCAACATTGGGGGTCGTCGGAACTGGGGGTAGCACTCCTCCAAACATCCACGACAATCCGACATTCCAGGAATACGGACTGGAGGAAGCAAATCCTCCGATGGATACAACAGATACCGACGTCCACAAGGACATCCTAGACGAAGCAAGCTCCGAAGCCGGGGGTAGTGTTCCTTCCAAGTCTGAACCTGAAGAGAACATCCCCACATATCCTGATGATTTCTCGATGCACGGGTATGACTCGGAGGGTACATCCTCCACCACTCCTTCCGTCACTCCTCATGTGAAGACGGTGTTCAAGACAGACAGCAATCAAGGCGGTTCCGGTGATCGCCAGCGCATCGACACTTTGGAGGCCATATTGCACGCCTTGGTCAAGTCTGTAGACGAGATCAAAGCGGCGCTTCCTAATCTGCAGGGGGTGACACCTGGCCAGACAAGCACGGGTCCCCCAATCAACATAGATTCAAATTCGGCGGCACCGAACCCGGGCAATAATCCTCCCGAAGTAACGGCTCCGACTGCGACAGATGAGACCCGAGAAGTAAGGAGAGAAGTTCAATAGCTCCGAGCCATGTTCCACGCCAGAGAAAACTCTCAAGACTTCAGAATACGGCAACCATATCCTGCTGAATGGAGGGATGTTCCATTCCCTCCAAGATATAAGCCGTTCAATATCAACCCCTATGATGGTAAGACCTCAGCAAGTCGGTACATCACTTACTTCGAGGTCACTACCGACCATCTGCCCCATGATGACGCTATCCTGACACGGTTATTCATTGGGGCATTGGAAGGAGTCACCTTCGATTGGTACCGCAATTTGCCGGACAATTGCATCCATTCCTTCGCTGGCTTCAAACGCCTGTTCTTGGAGAGGTTCTATGAGGTAGGGCAGAACGTCATGATGTCTACCCTCATGGACGTCATTCAAGGAGAGAAAGAGCTGACGAGGAATTACATTGAGCGGTTCCGTCAAACCGCAATAAAGTTACCATCTGGCAACCCGGACTCCTCCTTGATCGAAATTTGCCAAAAGAGACTACTCCCAATAATCAGTCTCTGGATGGGCGAGAGTCAATTCAAGGACTGGAAGGCTTTTATCATTAGTGCTACAAGTGCCGAAGAACGATTAAAGAAGGCTCGCCAACTGGGATTACATATCTCAGAGGGAGAGAACAAGGGCAAGCGTCCCAGCACCACCAACGACAATGGGGGTAGCCCCTCCAACAACCGGAACAACAGAGGCAAGCAGGCTATGGTGGCCGATACAGCCCAGAAGCCTGAGTCGCAACCTGCGGACAAACAATGGCCTCAAATCACTTATTCTTTTGAAGACGGTCACGTCAAGCCTATCTTGGACATGCTCATACAAGGAGATAGGATTCAGCTTCCTCCACCAAGACGGGAGCCTCGGCCGGCTGATCTGGAGAACCCAAAGTTCTGCCATTACTACCGCTACGTCCACCATGCTACGCACGACTGCTACCAACTGAAACGATATATCCAGAACCTCATCGATTCGAACGCTCTGGCCATCGATTTCGAGGAGGTAACCGTGGCAGCCAACATGGTGTCCGTATAATTCGGCAGCTTTCCTCCAACAGAGACCCAGGACGGGGTTATACCCATCCCTCTGGCAACGATGGAGATTGCTAATCTCCCGCCTGCTCAAGCTGCTGGTCTAGTACCCCTCACCACATTACGAGGGGAAATCATGTGGGTCCATCTGGACCTAGTCCACGAGGTAACTCAGTCCACTCCATCTTCTAAAAAAAGTGGAAAAGTCAGATCCTGTCGCACCACCTCAACAGATGAAGAGGAAGTCACGGCCGTTGTTACTCGATCCGGAGCACAATCTCAACCTGTGGCTGAAAACTCGACTGATGATCATCCGTCCATTACCACGGATGCTCCGGGACTGGCTCAGCCTTCGACGACCGACAAGCCTAGGCCGAAGGAGACTCGCTTCGACAAATCCCTCCGAAAGGAAACATCTCAGGGGCTGGAGAGGCCCTACAACTTCGACATCTTAGCGCAATTGGCCAATACACTGGCCAAATTGTCCTTATATGAACTCCTAAGGCTCTCAAAGGATGTCCGCATAGCCTTGAGCGATGCACTTCAAAATGCCGACGCGTACCTGGCTCAGGTCAACCTCATGGGAGAAAATCAGCCCGCAGACCTCCAAGACAGTGCCTGTACGGGAGCAATGCCCAACATCGTCTTCACTCCACAAGATATGCTCATCAAGACTAATCTACACGATCGCCCATTATACTACACAGGCTACATCGGTGATGTAAAGGTGGACCAGATGCACATTGACCCTGGGTCTTCCATAAGCATCATTCCAAAAGGACTACTGCATCATCTTCGTATCCCGATGCATCGCCTGACCCCTACAAACACCGCCATCAGCGGGTTCAATTCGGGCAGGAGCTACCCAATCGGGAAGATCCGTCTGAAATGTCAGATTGGCGATCTCCAATCAGAAGTCACTTGCTACGTCAAGATGCCGATACTTCATACAACATCCTTTTAGGGCATCCTTGGATACACGATTACATGATCGTACCTTCCACGCTACACCAATGCTTCAAATATGTCGACAAGTACAGCTTCGTGAGGACAGAATTTGCTGACATCGATCCCATCAAAGGGGTCGAATCTTATTACTCGGACTCCTGCCTATACGAAAAGTCGAAGAGGCACCTTGAAGGAGGAAATAAACAAACTGATGTTGAAGCAACCACGGGATCAGAAGAACCTCTGACAATCCACCTCCAGGCTCGTAAACCAGGCAATTCCGTACCCCTTACGGCCACACTGCGTAAGGACGCGATCAGCCTCTCGGCACAGGAAGAGCAGTTAAGAATCCGGCTGCCAAGGTCCGGCCAGGTACCGAGACCCACGACAGGGCCACTTACCATCAGATTGTCGAGAGTCGGTCAATCCCAAACAGAGAAGCTCAATCCCTCCGATAGACCTCTGACGATACGCCTGCCTAAGAAAGGTCGTCACCCCAATGCGAGGTCTGACACTTCAAGCGAACCAGCCACCCCTCACTCCACATCAAGTGCCGGACTGGGGGTTGCTAGTCTACCAACAACCCCACGCTCCGCTCCGTTAGTTGAACCTCTGAAGATCAAGCTGACTAGGATTCCCTCTCAATCTTTATTCACACAGGGGGTAGCCGAAGAGGAACCAGAGCTAGCCAAGTATGTGGCTGCCCACACTGACGCTCCCTCCGCAGATGATGTAATCCCTCTAGAAAAGATACCTTACTTCATCAATAAAGGGTTATCTTTGAACTATATCGAGCTCAATAAGCTATGTACAATATATGCTATGGAACATGGTATAGGCACTCACCTACATACACAGGTGACAAATGTGTACACCGCTATCCAACTTACTCCAGTAGAAGACGCTTACCGAATAATCGAGGGAGGGGACCACCCAATCATCTTCGGCCGGACGAACAACCCGTATCCCCTCGCCATGGAAGAAGTCGACTTCGGGTCAGATGCTGGAAGACTGCCTCTGTATCTCTATAGCCCTCAATCCAAATATCTCATACAGAAATAGGGGTATGATCTAGAGACAACGCCAGGACTGAACTACGGCACTGGACGACGATTACCTTTGAAGACGCCAGTCCCGGCGGGCAAACCACGAAACTACTATAACAAAACCCGATGCGGTTTAGGGTATATAACGCCTACTACGACCCCTGAAAGCTCAGATGAAGAATGCGACTAGCAGTCACATTCAACCGGATCACCGACTTCCGACTCAGATACCAGCATCGGAGATGTATTCAGACAAGTCATGTCAGTCAACATGGCATTCACCGACGCTTACGAGGAAGACGAAGACATCTCCGACATCCTTGAGCTAGAGCCATGGGCCCAGCAATTAGACGCACAATGGGAAAAGCGGTTCGAACTGAGAGAACCTCCTACTGAAAATGAAGTCATATAAGTGGATCTCGGCAGCGAATCTTCTCCAAAACCGATCTTTATCAGTAAAAGCTTAACTGACGAAGAACGAGAGTCGCTGTTAAAACTTGTCAGAGAATACATTGATGTGTTCGCCTGGAGCTATGAAGACATGCCGGGGTTAAATCCTGACATCGCTCTCAACAAACTCAATATACGGCCAGATACAAAGCCAGTCAAGCAGCAACAACGACGCTTCCGCCCAGGCATCATGGACGCGATCGAAGCCAGAGTCAACAAGCTAATAGCCAGCGGCTTCATTCGTGAAGAGCAACATCCTGATTGGGTCGCCAATATAGTACCCGTCCTCAAGAAGAATGGGAAGATTCGAATCTGCATCGACTTCCGCAACCTGAACGAGGCATACCCCAAAGATGAATTTCCCCTTCCTATCACAGACATCATGATCAACAATACATGCGGCTTTGAACGTATGTCATTCATGGATGGATTCTCGGGGTACAATCAAATCAAGATGTCTCCTGACGACGAAAAGCACACTTCATTCCGAACCCCGATTGGCACATACTGCTACACAGTTATGCCATTCGGTCTAAAGAATGCTGGCGCTACATATCAGCGAGCCATGAGTATCATTTTCAGAGAATATTTGTGCAAGACAGTGGAATGCTATGTCGACGACATCGCCGTCAAGAGTCGCCGTAAGGAGGATCATCTGCAAGACCTGAGAACGGTGTTCAACTTAATGCGAGCCCACAATCTGAAGATGAACCCTACAAAATCGTTCTTGGGCGTATCCAGCAGGAAGTTCTTGGGCTTCATCATCACTGCACGGGGTATCCATGTAGACCCCGAGAAAACGAGGGCAATCATGGAGATGGGTCCCCCGAGAAATCTCCATGAACTTAGAGGCCTCCAAGGGAGGCTAGCTTATATCAGGAGGTTCATTTCCAACCTCTCCGGGCGATGCCGACCGTTCACCCACCTCATGAAGAAGGGAGTCTCATTCGTATGGGACGAGGAATGCCAGCGCGCTTTCGATGACATCAAAGAATATTTATCAAATCCTCCAGTCCTGGTGGCCCCGGTTCCTGGAAAACTATTCCTGCTCTATGTACGAGCAATAGAACACTCCCTCGGTGCCCTGCTGGCACAAAACAACGACACAGGCCACGAGCAGGCCATTTACTATCTCAGCCGAATGATGGTCGGGCCTGAACATCGATACACCGCTGTGGAGAAAGAATGCCTCGTCCTGGTATTCGCCATTCAAAAGACGCGGCACTATGTCACGGGGCAAACCATACATGTGATCTCACGAATCAACCCTCTCAGGGTCCTTATGACCAAACCAGGGGCACTCAGCTCCCGCCTCGCTACATGGGCGATATTGCTGTCCCCCTATCATATGATCTTCGTCCCGCAGAAGGCTGTCAAAGGTCAAGCCCTGGCAGACTTTTTGGCGGCCCATCCAGGATCGAAATCATCCAGAATATACAAAGAAATCCCAGATGAGGTCGCCGATTCAAATACAACCACCCACGATAACATATGGTGGATGTTCTTCGATGGCGCTTCAAGAACCGGACCCAAGGGAAACATCGTCGTCGGAGTCGGAGTAGTATTGGTCTCTCCTACCGGGCTAGTGATCAATCGCGCCTACTCTCTCACGGAACCCTGCTCTAACAATGTGGCCGAGTACAACGCTTTGGTCATTGGCCTCCAACTCGCAAGAGAACTGGAGGTAGAATACCTTGAAGCATACGGCGATTCGCAATTAATCGTCAACCAGATTCGGGGGACGTACGAAGTCCGTCATGAAGACATGATCCCCTACCACCAAATAGTGATCAACATTATCTCAGCATTCGAGGGATTCTTCATCGAACACGTCCCCAGACTCCAAAATATCAAAGCTGATGCCCTAGCAGGCCTGGCTGCTTCCCGAGCAGTGCCAAACCACTCTCATCATTCGGTCGATGTAATCGGCCGTGAGCTGGTCTGCCCCAAGAACAACGTTCAAGCCATGGCGAGTTATTCTGCTCAGATGATCGACGAAGCGCCAGACTGGAGACAATCATTCATAGACTTCGTGGTCTACGATATCCTGCCCGAGAACCCGAAGGAGGCTACTTCTATCAGACGGCGTTCTCTCAGATTCTTCTACGATACAGAGACGAAAATGCTGTATCGCCGCTCCTACGATGGATTACTACTTCGGTGCTTGTCGAACGCAGAAGCTAAAGAAGCCGTACGAGAGGCTTATGACGGTGTCTGCGGGGCCCATCAGCCTGGCCCTAAGCTGCAAGACCGCCTTCGCCGGATGGGCTACTACTGGCCCACAATGGTGGCTGATGCAATAGATTATGCCCGAAAATGCAAGGCCTGCCAAGTCCACGCAGACTTTATTCACCAACCATCCGAATTTCTACATCCGATAGTGGTGTCCTGGCCATTCGAAGCATGGGGAATGGATATTATTGGTCCAATCACTCCACCTTCCTCCCGAGGATATCGCTTTATACTGGCGATCACTGATTACTTCTCAAAGTGGGCAGAAGCTGTCCCACTCGCCGAAGTCAAAACTGCGAACGTAATCAGCTTCCTGAAGCACCACGTCATTTATCGCTTTGGACTGTCCCGAAGGATCATCCATGATAATGGTCCGCAGTTTATAAGCCACGCATTCTACCGATTCTGCGACAAACACCGCATTCAGAATGTCGCTTCGACACCATACAACCCGACAGCAAACGGGTTAGTAGAGGCATTCAACAAAACAATCATCAAACTCCTCAAGAAATTTGTCTCCTCCAACAAACGCGACTGGAACGAGAAGCTCGACGAGTGCTTATGGGCTTATCGCACCACGGTTCGAACAGCCACCGGGAATACACCATTCTTTCTGGTGTACGGGAGTGAGGCAGTTCTCCCATTAGAGACTCAGATTCCCTCACTCCGAGTCGCCTTCACTTATCAATTGACAACGGATGATAACTACCGACGTCGACTACAAGAGTTAGAGGCCTTAGATAAAAAACGCCTCCTAGCTCAGCAAAGGATCGAATTATACCAAGCACGCATCTCAGGAGCCTTCAACAAAAAGGTTAAAGTCAGGACATTCCAAGTGGGCGATCTTGTTTTGGCAGTCAGGAGGCTAATTGTCATGACTCACAAGACCACCGGCAAGTTCTAGCCAAAATGGGAAGGCCCATTTATCATCGAGGTCGTGTTCTCCAATGGTGCTTACCGCCTCGCCAAGCAGAACGGAGACTTGCTCATGTTGCCCGTCAACGGCAAGTTCCTGAAGAAATACTATGTTTAAACAACATTTTCCAGAGTTTCGAGTTATGTGCCCGCTGGTACCTCTGAACTCAATCCCCTAATTTTCCAACTTATCGAGTCACGTACCCTCTTGTACCGCTGAACTCATATCCCAAATTCCCAAGTCATGTACCTGCTGGTACCTCTGAACTTACACTTTGATTCCAACATTCGCAGATTTTCGAGTCATGTACCCGCGTGTACCGCTGAACTCATGCCCTTCTTCCATAAACATATCCCAAATTCCTAAGTTATGTACCTGCTGGTACCTCTGAACTTACACTTTGATTCCAATATTTTCCAGATCTTCGAGTTATGTATCCGCTGATACCACTGAACTCACCCTCATAGTTTTTTTTTCAAATTTTTGAGTCATGTACCCGCTGGTACCGCTGAACTCACACTCACCATTCTCCAGATTCTCGAGTCATGTACCCGATGGTGCCTCTGAACTCACATCTCGATCACTCTTTCAGGTAGGAAGTTATGTATGATCATACCTCTGAACTTCCTTCCCGAAGGAGATCCCCCCTCATGATCTAATACCCACACTCCCAGTGCACAAAAAGGGTAATCGATCCACAAATTTCTAAAACGGCCATGTCCTCATTACCTCTGAGTCGTTCCACTTCTGCCAAAAACAAATCACCCCTACATAGAACTTCCATGTCCTTATTACCTCTGAGTTGTTCTATGTACCCCCCTGTCAAAGAGACCCTCATGCTCACCATGTCCTCAGCACCTCTTAGTCAGTATGATTGGTTCCTTTCTTTTAAACTTATTGTCCGTATCCAAAACCAGGGTATGTTAGGGACAATGGGTCCACGCAAAATGACCCGATAAAAGGATTATTATAAAGCAAAAGAGTGAAGCAAATATATATTCCATTCAGTCAGAAATTAGTTACATCCACACGGTTACAGGAAAGTTCTTCATTACAGACAAGACACCTCAAACCCCTAGTTACAAAAATACGTATACAACTCCTTCAACCACATTACGTATGAAGGGTGCAACTGAGGAAGATCCTCGTCCAGAATGGGAGAATCAGGATTCCCAGTGGTGTCACCCTCAGCAGTCTCGACAGTGGGGAGGACGTCGTCCCTCTCAGGCTCCGATTCTTCTTTTATTGTCTCCTTCTTAATAGAGGAAGGCCCCTGATTGACGCCAGGGAGCGACGGATCCTCTACCACTGCAATATCAGCACTCGGTGGAGACACTATAAGAACCAAAAGACGGAAAAAAGTGATGAGAAATGATGAAAACAGTCAGAAGATATTCAGAAGTGTTCATGCGGCTCGTTTAAAGACAACTCTTATGCGGCTTGGGCATGGAATATATTCCATGCGGCTCATAGGATGTGTATGCGGACCACGTAATCTAAAAAGCTCACATCAAAATGATTATGCACGAAGTAATGCAGCAGAGCAGCATCTTTTAGGGTTTTAGAGCACCCAATCTTCCGCACAGTCCTTACCTTCGACGACAACATGAACATCAAGACGAACGGGGGGTGCGACAATTGAAGACGAAGCCGACTTCCTGCTCCTAGCCACAACCTTCTTCACTGCCTTGGAAGCCCTAGGTGCCATCGTGGTTTGTCAGTTGGAAGAAGGAAGCAAGACAGAAATCTTAATCAGAAAGAGTCTAAGAGAGAAATCTACCCTTCCATTTATAGAGAAAGGAGGACCAAGACCGACGCTTCATACAAAGTAGTCGACTCTTCGGCTATCGATACTGACTAGTTAATTAGAGGTCAGAAACCCCTAGGATCCTGCCCCAAAAAGGTTTGCATGCATGACATAATGGCGTGGCGAGCAGCTATGCGGCTGAACAATCTATGCGGCCAAGATCTCTAGGCGGTCAGGGTTTCATATGCGGTTAGAAGAGCACGGTCATGCTTCTTATTCAAAGTATTTCAATTTTACAAATTGAAAACTTTGAAGGGGGTCCTGTAGAAGCATGGAAAATACTAAAGAAATTGACTCATGCGGCCAAGAAAGACCCATGCGGCTCAGAAAACGCATGCAGCTCAGGGAGTCATGCGGCATAAGGAGCTATACAGCCGGAGGCATCCCATGCGGCTCAGAAGACACGTGGCGTGACAGTGCTCCCCTCCGATCCATGCTGCATTAATTGCTTTGACGGCTGACCCCTCTGAAAAGTTGACAGACCTGACACCAAAGCAGGTAATTATGACTCTGTCATGATGATGAATCTCTAGGGAAGAGAAAGAAATCTCTGACGTGATCCCCCGAGAACAACAAAATGCCACGTGGCCCTGCCACGTAGGTGTGCTTATGCGGCTCGAAGTGAAGACTTCCCATGTGGTTCAGAGTGAAGCTGTCCCATGCGGCTCGAGTGGAATCATCCCTATGCGGCTCAAGAAGATCATGCCCATGCGGCTCAAGCAGACACACCATTATACGGTTTATGCGGCTCATCATATGGTTCAGAAGTCTGAAGGAGGGGGCCACTGCCCAGACAGTCCCGACACGTGTCCCAAGTCTTATGCGGCCCAAAATTCATGCGGCCCAAATCTCATGCGGCCCAATCTGCATACGGTTCCAGTCTCACCATTGGCTCTCAGGACACGTGTCCTCAGCCGATCAATCTCCCAGATTTATGGCAATCCAAGATCGGGTCGAATCCCAATGATCTGGGACACGTGGCAGGAGAATAAATTTGATTTATTCGCAGATATGAGAGAATTATTATAAGGAAGATTTATGCCAATCAGCATTAATTGCTAATGGAGATTTGGTGTAATCTACCCTTAATGGTTCTGATTCATCACAATCAGAAACGAAAGGCCTGGATTGATCAATCCCCAGGTCGCCACCATCTCCAAGAGCTAATCATTGGCAACCCTAGCGATCACATCCCACTATTATAAATAGCAAGGTGCCATTCCCTTGTGAGATAGGGAGAGATATACAAAAAAAAAGAATCAGAGAAGAATACGTATACACAGGGAGACTTCCCCCATAGTCAGAGAGAGAATATCCACAGATAGAGAGAAGCCAGGAGAGCAATCAGAGAGAGAGCAAGAAGGCGTTTCTTCGTCAACGACCTGTTTGCCATTGATTGTAAAAGAACAGAACAATTATCGGAGGACTGAACTTAGACTCGCAATACAAACTCGCTCGTATAAAGAAAGCCTAGGGACGAAAACCTAGGTACAGCAGACTAAGTACGATTGTTTATTTTTGATTCTGGGGGTGACGATAGAGGCTCGGGAAAGCGACGACCGCTCTGCCTTACTCCTTGGACGATCGGTATGCAGCCTTGGCTCGGGGAAGATCTGCTCGACATTGACGAACAAAGGCTCTTCTTACTCTCCTCGGGTTGCTCTCCTGGCTTCTCTCTCTCTGTGATTATCAAGAAAAGGGGGAGCTCTCTCTGTGTATATCTCTCTCTTCTTCTTCTTTTTTTATTCTTTTTGTTGCCGACCTCTCCTCTCTCTCCCTTTTTTTATTCTTTTGTTGCCGACCTCTTTTATATGGGAATGATGCTGGCTATTTATAAGAGTGGGGTGGGATCATTAGGGTTTGCTGATGATTATCTGTTTAGAATGTCGGTGCTCCTTTATTCTATCTGGGCCCTTGATCCTGATCATAATGAATCTCGGCCACTAATGCGGATAGCACCAAATCTTATGAGCAGTTAATGCTGACTGCTTTAAATCTTCGTGATTGATTATGCCAATATTTAATTGCTCGCCACGTGTCCTATTGGCTTGATGATGAATGATATGCCCTGATCTCGGCAGTTATGATGATGATGTCGAATATTCTCGTTGGGATTCTGTTGCATCTTCAGTGCCACATTTTTTTTAAGTGAAGATCCTGCCAGGGCCGCATAGGGTGACCAACACTTGAACCGCAGGGGGATACTCCTCGTGAGCCGCATGATTCAATGCCTCATCGAACCGTAGGGGACGATCTCTCCATGAGCCGTATATGCATAGTTTCTGTGGGCCGCATGAATTAGCGTGGTGTTGAGCCGCATAGACCGGGCTATGGGTGGACCGCATATGGCAAATTTTTGTTAATCATATTAGAGTGACTCCTCAATGAGCCGCATGAAGCTGTTCTCTATCCGAGCCGCATGAGGCTTTTGCCACGTGGCAATCTAGGATTTTTTGTCAGATCGGGTCAGAGATTTTCTTCTTTTCCCGAAGAGTCTGTCATTATGGCAGAGCCATTATGATACTTTATGTCAGAGACAGCCGTCGAGTCGTGTCAGAGCATTAAATGAGGCCATTACTCCAGTGGCCAACTGTGGGGGGGGGTCACACGTGTCGTCAATTGAGCCGCATATTCCTGCTGAACCGTATTAATCCCCGAGCTGCATGAGTCTGAGGGTCTTCTTTTGGGCCGCATAGGGCAACTCCAGTATGAGCCGCATAGACTTGCTACCCAAAACCGCATGGGCCATTTATGCCTTTATTCTAATATTTTCCATGCTTCTACAGGACTCCCTTCAAAGTTTTCAATTTGTAAGATTGAAACACTTTGAATAAGAAGCATGGCCCCGTTCATGCCGCATAGGATGTTCTGTTTACCTGAGCTTCCTGGCCGTATTAGTATCTCGGCCGCATAGATTCTTCTGGCCGCATAGGCTCTTTGCCACGCGCCCTGACCACGTGAGCAAATCTTCATTAATTGCCTTCGATTTGATTTGACGCCGCCTTTTGGGGGAGGATCCCAAGGGTCGGTTTTGCTTTGACCGAAGCGTTCTCGCCTTTATTTTTGGAGGTGGCGCATAATCCGAGGCGTCTTTCTACTTTATGGATCGCCTATAAATAGGAGTTTTTCAGCTCTTGGGGATTTCTTTACCTCCTTTCTTTGCTTGAATTCCCTGTTGCCAACTTCGCTCTTCGTTTTCCTTCTTCATCCATCGACCATGGCTCCCAAGAGATCTGCTGCATCGAAGGCTGCGAAGGGCAAGGCAGTTGCTGCTACGGCGACTGCGACGACGAATGTAGTCGCTCCTCCGTCGACTGCTGTAGGCGCTGTCCATCCTGATGTTCACCCGCCCATCGCTGGTAAGGAGGTCACTCCGAAAAACCCTAACTGCTGCCATGGCTCTGTTGCATACTTTATGCACAAGCCACATATACGAGACGTATCGATGTGACCGCATAAGCACTTCGCCCATTATGGCCGCATGAGCTTGTCATATTCGATCAGTACCGCATGTGTGTTTTCGACTTGGGCCGCATAAGCGTTGCTCACTTTTGAACCGCATGAACTTGATGGTTTATAGCCGCAGCGGTTTGTATGAGTCGGGCTTAGCCGCATGAATCTATAAACCCTTCTGAATCTGATTTGTACGGACTTGGTTAATTCAGAGCCGCATGGGGCTATGACGCGCAGAGCCGCATGGACCTATCTGCTGATGAGCCACATGAGGCTGTGGCAACCTGAGTCGCATAGACTCCAATAATCTTTCAAATGCTTCTGTTTTTTGTCTATCTTCTGACCTTGTTTCTTTTATCTTTTTCTAGTGAATCTACCCGTGAATTCTGCGGGAGAACTCCTGGTCGGTTCGAAGCAACTTGCCGAAAATGTGCCACTGGACAACTTAGTTCATCAAGTGTCAGAGCAGCTCCTCGTTGACGAGCCTTTAGAACGAGTGACTGTTATCAGGGTTCAATCCTTCCCATTCCTTCGTGATATGATGAGCTTAGGGAATCCTGAAGGGAAGCATCTGAGACCAGTCTTCCTCTTTGGGGATGCACTGATCGTTAAAAACTCCCGCGTTCTTGATATTTCCGAGAATTGGGATTTTGCTCTGGATGGGAGGCCGATTCATATTCCCATTATGAAGCGTCATTTCCCCTTTGCATGGTTCAACATGGTTGTCTTGGACAGGCAGATGACAGATCCTCTTACTCCCACCGGACCGGGGATGTTAGTGGGCGAGATCCGTCATAATAAAGCTACCGGGTCGGTACGTGTGATCAAGAATCCAATCAGTCGGTCCGTGATGGGGTTAGTTCCGGGTTCTTTTATCAACACGCCCGGTCCTAACTTCTCATTTTCTCAGACTGATACCTTCTTGAGCCAGCTTGCACGAAAGGGGTCTTATCCTGTTGGCAGGTTGGCTCTGCAGGGCTGGTTGCACCCCACTCCCCCATGGGCTAACCTGACTTCATGGATTCTGCAGAAATATGAGGCACCTTTGAGAGAATTCAATCTTTATGACGCTATCTGGGGTACCAGCCATGGACTACCCATTAATAAGTCGTTATTCATGGCCCTTCTGGAGATGTATAACGATCGGACAGGGACGTTCTTCACCCCCGTAGGGGAGCTGGGGCTCGCTCTCCATGAGATGTATGACGTCTCCAAGCTTTCCTGGAGAGATGAGCCTTTCGAGGCGTACACTCCGACGAACGAGGAGTTCCAGGATCTAGATCGTCGATTCCCAGGCTTCGTCGCGGTATACCAAGAACTGTTATGCCATCATAGTACCTGCCATCGAGTGGCTATCAAAAAAAAATGATAGCTCGGAGGGGGATTCTCCTCACACCAAGTCCTGGGTCTCTTATCTTTTTAAATTCAGTGCTGCTGGCCGGGTCACTTCTCGCGACCGTCAAACACCTGGTGAAGTGGAAGATTTGATGTCGACCGCTAGGAGGTCGAAGTCTATGGGCGACAAATTTGGGAGTCAGATTGACTCCTTCAGCTATTTCTATTATGGCACTCGACGGTTATCAGATAAGGCCCTTCTGGCCGGATTTTTAATGGTGTGGCTACGCAATTGTGTGGTTTCAGGCGGGGCAGGTGCTATCGAGCGGATCAGCCATACTTTTATTCTTTCCGCCGTAAAATTGGCTTTTGGGGTCAGGTTGGCTCTTCTTCCTGCAATGGTATGCAGCATTCACCATGGTCTCCACGCATTCTCGTCCGGAGTCATCGCACGTGACGTGGCGATGGACTTTGAACGTATAGAGCTGCCTTATCATTACCTGTTGGGGTGGTTGCTGCTGCATTATCAGTCTTTGATGAGGCCTGGGACGGGAGACAGCGTCACGGGCGATGACGCCTTTCTTTTCAAATATCGTCATCAGCCTTGGGAATATAGCACTATGCCGGCGTGTCGAAGGATGTTGGCGAGGACAGACGGGTATAGCTTCTTCGTATCTGTCCCCCGTTTTACTGACCAGGAGGTGAGGAATGTTCATGTTGATGGCATGAGACCTCCTCATTTCTTGCCTGAGAAGATGCGTTATTGGTTGCGTAACATTCGCCCATCGCACTTAGTTTATCGCAACCGTAATACTGTATACCTGGAGCTCTATTTGCCCAGTAGATTTGCCCGCCAATTTGGGTATTGTCAACTATTCCTTGGGCGTCCCAGTCCTAGCCTGGGATTTGAGGGCAGTATACTTGACGGTATTAGGGCGTGGAGCTATTATGACACTTGTCATACTCGGACTAGTTTCTCCGTTCCTGTGGCCAACGTGCTAGAGGAGATCTTGCATATGGCTGCCTTCTACCATGTTACGGTGAACCAGGCTCCTGTAGATTTTGACCCGAGGACGAGCTTCATTCTGGGCACTCGCTTGGCGGAGAGGACCCCAGTGTTGAAAGCAAAGAAGAAAGGGGCAAATAGGATCCCTATGCCTGAATCTGAGTCCTCTGACACAGCTGAGAGAAACAACGAGCCGGAGGAGCGGGATGACGAGGATTCCCCTTCCTCTAGTGGTGAAGTAACAGCGGATCAGCCGCCCCTTATGACAGAAGAGGGGATGGCGGATCGACCGTCGATCATTTTTGGTGAGATGGAAGATCAGCTGCCACTTGTTTCTGAGGTGGTGAGGTCGAAACCACCGTCTGCAATGCCTGGTCTCTCGCGTAAGCGAGGCAGGGGTGAGTCCGCCGATGAAGGAGTGACTTTTTCTATAAAGAGAACTGTAGCCAGATCTCGTAGGCTGCTTATCACGGAGGGGGGTGAAGGTGCTGGCGATACTCCGGAGGTAAAATCAAATAGGATTTATCTGTTTATTGTGATTTTTCTCTTCTTGGGATATGACTTGATCACTTTCCTTTGTAGGCGCCTGATGAACCGGACTCTTATGCACCGTCTTTCGCCCTCGCGGTTGATCCGACCCTTGCTGCTTTAACTAGTGGCGTATGTACTGCGGTCCTCTCTACGGGGGTTCTTTCAATGGATGCTGAGAATTCTCGAGTTATTGAGACCCCAATCCGGGATAACGAAGGTTCCTTTGGACCTGTATCCGAGATTGCTGGATTTTCGAAAGGCGATGCCGATCTCGACGCATCTCCTTCCGAAGGTGCTGGGGCGGAGGAGCCTATCTTATTTAGTTCAGAGGCTGTCGGTGAAGGTGTTGGGGCGACTGTAAGCGAACCTCAGCCTCCATGCTCTTCGGTTGGTAAGATAGGTCAAATATTGACTCATGCGGAGGCTTATTTGCTTTATCAGCATATCCTCCAGATCAAATCGATTCATGGTTGTTTTGGCCCTGTAGGTCCCGACCCTTTACTTCCCGCGTCGGATGTTCTTAGGGAGAGCTCGACCTGTCCTGATCCGGGGGAAGGAAGCGCTTCCCTTCCTTTATCGACTCATACTGAGGTGTCTCCTGCCAGTCCTGGACAGGTGGGGATGGAGCTTGTCCCGAGAACTGCGGTCTCTGCCTCATCATCTGCTTCTTTTACGGCTTCAGAGGCTGACACCTTGGTCCTACCGAGCATTCAAATTCTACGGACTGCTGAAGAGGAGTTGGCCGCTGTTCAAGCATCCTTCCGTGCAGAGTTAGTTTCTCTCGTGGCAGGAGCGGCAGATTCTATCGCGTCTTCTTCTACGCTGCCAGCCACACTCCCGTTAACACCGGCTTCCTCGGAGGCTTTGAACGAGGTGACGCAAGATGTAGTTGACAGCTTCTATCGCCACTTAGGGAGGGGTGTAGATGCTGCCGTGGAACGGGGAATCCCTTTCACTATGTCTCTGAAGGGTGCTCGCGGCCAGATTGATACTTTGAAGGACCTTCCTGGCGGGATGGGGTTAGCCGCGCTTCTGGAGCCCAAGTTGGTCGAGGTCGACCAGCTTGTGACTCAACTGCTGGCAACACGGCAGGCTGGCTTGCCTGCCGCGATTAACCGGGAGCGGGGCTTCCTTGTTGCTGCTCGGGATAGGATCAGGCTTGCTCGGGATACTGCCAGGCCAGCTGTGCGGGAGGACCTTGACAAGTTCTCCGCTTCGTATGCCAAGCTGGGTCATCGAAGTCAGGCTTGTAGGGCTCATAAAGAGTCTGCTTTTCATGGAGTAGCTGCCACACAGGAGCGGATTATCGTACTCCAGCAAGAGTTGGCCCTCTTCGAGTCAGAGCTGGAGGCTGCTCGTGCAGAGCAGGAGTCGATCGCTCGGGAGGCCGAGCGGATTTCTCGAACTTCTGCCAACCTGGAGCGATCTTTTAAGAAGTTCGAGGACAACTGGCAGGCCCACGTTCATCTGGAGGACCCGGCGGTGTTGAACCAGGAAGCTGAGCGTCGAGCCAAACAGAGGTTTGAGCGGTCGGTCGCCTTGATAAAGGACCGCCTCACGGTGTTATGTGCCCCGGAACAGTGATCCGCCATCTGTCTTCTTCTGCTTCTCTTTTTGTTTTTCTTTCATATGTGTATATTTTTATTTGCAAGGGATGTGATCCCCACTGATGTAGCTCTTTTAAATTTTGAAATAAATGAGCATGTTTCAACTCATCTTCTCTTTCTTGTTCTTGTGGTGTTCATAGAATTAGACTTGCTGGGGGATTATTTGTGGACTTGTTACCCTGGGCGTGCCTTGGTTTTAGGTACGGATAACAAGTTTGATCAGGATGTCCGGGACAGCCACGACAAAATGGTCATGGATGTTCTCGGTACTGGGGAAAGGAATGCCGTAGAGCAGCTGGGCTCCCGGGGCATGGTAAGATGGTGGATTTATGCTAAGAAGCTTAGCAAGGGATATTTGTGGACCTATTATCCTTGGCGTACCCTGATTCAGGATACGGATAATAAGGTGGGAGGAAGCCAGTCATATTTGCTCCGAGATTATGAGGACGTAGCAAACATGAGGGTTTTACCGTGGAATCTTCCTACTCAGAGGTAATGAGAACATGGTAGGGGGAGACTTCACAGAAGACTTTTCTATAATCAATAGTGGTCAACAGAGGACGTTTGTGGTCAACAGAGGACATTTGTGGTCAACAGAGGACATTTGTGGTCAACAGAGGACGTTTGTGGTCAACAGAGGACATTTGTGGTCAACAGAGGACATTTGTGGTCAACAGAGGATGTTTGTGGTCAACAGAGGACATTTGTGGTCAACAGGAGACATTTGTGGTCAACAGAGGACATTTGTGGACCTATTATCCTTGTCGCACTCCGGTTGTGGGTACGGATAATAGGTTGAAAGGGAACCAACATACTTGCTCAGAGGTAATGTGGACATGACAAATATGGTGATTTCTTCGACGGAGCCTTCCCACTCAGAGGTAATGAGGACATGGCAGGAGTGGGCTCAATGAAGAAGGGGTGCATAGAACCACTCAGAGGTAGGAGGACATGGAAGTTCTATGCGAGGGGGCGGTTTGTTTTTGGTGGAAGTGAAAACGACTCAGAGGTAATGAGGACATGGTCGTTTCGAAAATTAGTGGATCGATTACCCTTTTTGTGCACTGGGAGCGCGGGTAGTGGATCATGAGGGAGGATCTATTTCAGGAAGAAAGTTCAGAGGTATGATTATACGTGACTTACTATCTGAGAGAGTGACCGGAATGTAAGTACATAATTTGGATTTTCTAGAATATTGAGGAGATGAGAGTTCAGTGGCACCAGCGGGTGCATGGCTCGGTAATCTGAAATGTTGTGGATGTGGGTTCAGTGGTATCAATGGATACATGACTCGATAATTTGGAAAATAGTGGGTGCGAGTTCAGGGGTACTAAGAGGGTACATGACTCGATAATTTGGAGAATGCTGTCTAAACATAGTATTTCTTCAGAAACTTGCCGTTGACGGGCAACATAAGCAAGTCCCCATTCTGCTTGGCGAGGCGGTAGGCGCCGTTGGAGAACACGGCCTCGATGACAAATGGACCTTCCCATTTTGGCTGGAACTTGTCTACGGTCTTGTGAGTCATGACCATTGGTCTCCGGACTGCCAGAACGAGATCGCCCATTTGGAATGTTCTGATTTTGACCTTCTTGTTGAAGGCTCCTGAGATACGTGCTTGGTATAGCTCGATCCTTTGCTGGGCTAGGAGGCGCTTTTCGTCTAAGGCCTCCAACTCTTGTAATCGGCGTCGATAGTTATCATCCGTTGTCAATTGATAAGTGAGGGCGACGCGGAGTGAGGGAATCTGAGTTTCCAATTGGAGGACTGCCTCACTTCCGTATACTAAAGAGAATGGTGTATTCCCAGTAGCTGTTCGAACCGTGGTGCGATAAGCCCATAAGCATTCGCCGAGCTTCTCGTTCCAGTCGCGTGTGTTGGAGGAGACAAACTTCTTGAGGAGTTTGATGATTGTTTTATTGAATGCCTCTGCCAACCCGTTTGCTGCCGGGTTATATGGTGTCGAAGCGACATTCTGAATGCGGTGTTTGTCGCAGAATCGATAGAATGCATGGCTTGCAAACTGCGGACCATTATCATGGATGATCCTCCGCGGCAGTCCGAAGCGGTAGATGACGTGATGCTTAAGGAAGATGATCACGTTTGAAGTCTTAACTTCTGCGAGTGGGACGGCTTCCGCCCATTTGGAGAAGTAGTCGGTGATCGTAAGTATGAAGCGATGTCCTTGGGAGGAAGGTGGGGTGATTGGACCAATGATATCCATTCCCCATGCTTCGAATGGCCAGGATGCCACCGTTGGATGTAGAAACTCGGATGGTTGGTGAATGAAGTCCGCGTGGACTTGGCAAGCCTTGCATTTTCTGGCATAGTCAATTGCGTCTGCCACCATCGTGGGCCAGTAGTAGCCCATACGGCGAAGGCGGTCCTATAGCTTAGGGCCAGGCTGATGGGCCCCACAGACACCGTCGTGAGCTTCTCGTACGGCTTCTTTGGTTTCTGCGTTTGACAAGCACCGGAGTAATAATCCGTCGTAGGATCGTCGGTACAGCATCTTTGTCTCTGTGTCGTAGAAGAATTTGAGAGAACGCCGACTGATGGAGGTGGCTTCCCTTGAATTCTCCGGGAGGATATCGTATACGACGAAGTCAATGAACGGCTGTCTCCAGTCTGGTGTTTCGTCGACCGTCTGGGCGGAATAGCTCGCCACGAATTGAATATTGTTCTTGGGACAGACCAGTTCGTGGCCTATCACCTCAACCGAGTGATGCGCTTGGTTCGGCACTGCTAAGGAAGCGGCAAGGCCTGCTAGGGCATCGACTTCGATATTTTGAAGTCTGGGGACGTGTTCGATGAAGAATCCCTCGAATGAGGAGATAATGTTGATTGCTATTTGGTGGTAGGGGATCATGTCTTCATGGCAGACTTCGTACGACCCCCGAATCTGATTGACGATTAATTGTGAATCGCCGTATGCTTCGAGATATTCTACACCCAGCTCCTTTACGAGTTGGAGGCCAATGACCAAAGCGTTGTACTCAGCCACATTGTTGGAACAGGGTTCCGTGAGAGAGTAGGCGCGATTGATCACTAGCCCGGTAGGAGAGATCAATACTACTCCGACCCCGACGATGATATTTCCCTTGGGTCCGGTTCTTGAAGCGCCATCGAAGAACATCCTCCATATGTTGTCGTGGGTGGTTGTATTAGAATCGGCGACCTCATCTGGGATTTTCTCGTATATTCTGGATGACCCCGATCCTGGATGGGCCGCCAAAAAGTCTGCCAGGGCTTGGCCTTTGACAGCCTTCTGTGGGACGAAGATCATATGATATGGGGATAGCAGTATTGCCCATGTAGCGAGGCGAGAGCTGAGCGCCCCTGGTTTAGTCATGAGTACCCTGAGGGGATTTACCCGTGAGATCACATGTATGGTTTGTCCTGTAACATAATGCCGCGTCTTTTGAATGGCGAATACCAAGGCGAGGCATTCTTTCTCCACGGCAGTGTATCGGTGTTCGGGCCTGACCATCATTCGGCTGAGGTAGTATATGGCCTGTTCGTGTCCTGCGTCATTATTTTGTGCCAACAGGGCACCGAAGGAGTGTTCCATTGCTCATACATAGAGCAAGAATGGTTTTCTAGGGACCGGGCCACCAGGACTGGAGGATTTGACAAATATTCTTTGATGTCGTCGAAAGCGCGTTGGCATTCTTCGTCCCATACGAATGAGACTCCCTTCTTCATGAGGTGTGTGAACGGCCGGCATCGTCCGGAGAGATTGGAAATGAACCTTCTGATATAGGCTAGCCTCCCTTGGAGGCCTCTAAGTTCGCGGAGATTTTTCGGGGGGCCCATCTCCATTATTGCCTTGGTTTTCTCAGGGTCTACATGGATACCCCGTGCAGTGATGATGAAACCTAAGAACTTCCTGCTGGATACGCCCAAGAACGACTTTGTAGGGTTCATCTTCAGGTTGTGGGCTCGCATCAGGTCGAATACCGTTCTCAGATCTCGCAGATGATCCTCCTTGCGACGACTCTTGACAGCGATGTCGTCGACGTAGCATTCTACTGTTTTGCGCAAATGTTCTCTGAAAATGATACTCATAGCCCGCTGATATGTGGCACCAGCGTTCTTTAGACCGAATGGCATGACTGTGTAACAGTATGTGCCGATCGGTGTTCTAAATGATGTGTGCTTCTCATCGTCGGGGGACATCTTGATTTGATTGTATCCCGAGAACCCATCCATGAATGACATACGTTCGAAGCCACATGTGTTGTCAATCTTGATGTCCGTAATCGGGAGGGGAAATTCGTCTTTCGGACATGCCTCATTTAGATTACGAAAGTCGATGCAGATTCGGATCTTCCCATTTTTCTTAAGGACCGGGACTATATTGGCGACCCAGTCAGGGTGTTGCTCCTCACGGATGAAGCCGCTGGCTATCAGCTTGTTGACTTCGGCTTCGATCGCGTCCATGACGCCCGGGCGAAAGCGTCGTTGCTGCTGCTTGACTGGCTTTGCATTCGGCCGTATATTGAGTTTATGGAGAGCAATATCGGGATCTAATCCCGGCATGTCTTCGTAACTCCATACAAATACGTCAATGTATTCTCTGATGAGTTCCAGCAGTGATTCTCGTTCCTCGTCTGTTAGGCTTTTACTGACGAAGATTGGCTTTGGAGAGGATTCGGTGCCGAGGTTGACCTGCATAACTTCATCCTCTGTAGGAGGTTCTCTTAGCTCGAACCGCTTTTCCCATTGTGCGTCTAACTGTTGGGCCCACGGCTCAAGCTCGAGGATTTCAGGAATGTCCTCGTCTTCTTCGTAAGCGTCGGCAAATGCCATGTTGACTGATAGGACTTGTCTGAATATGTCCCCAATGCTTGTGTCTGAGTCGGAAGTTGGTGACCCGGTTGAGTGTAACTGCCAATCACATTCTTCATCTGAACTCTCTGGAGTCGTTGTGGGAGTTACATACCCTAGTCCACATCGAGTTTTGCTATAGTAGTCCCGTGGTTTACCAGATGGTACTGGGGGCTTCAAAGGTAGTCGCCGTCCGGTACCGTAATTCAAACCTGGTGTAGTTTCTAGATCATATCCTTGTTTCTGCATGAGGTATTTGGACTGGGGACTATAAAGGTATAGAGGCAATCTCCCGGCATCTGACCCAAGATCGACTTCTTTTATGGTGAAGGGGTACGGATCGTCTTTCCGGCCGAAGATAATCGGGTGGTCCCCTCCCTCGACTATTCGGTAAGCGCCTTCTGCCGGAGTAAGCTGGATTGTGGTATATACATTTGTCACTTGTGTGTGTAGGTGAGTGCCTATACCGTGGTCCATAGCATACATTGTACATAGCTTGTTGAGCTCGATATAATTCAAAGATAGCCCTTTATTGATAAAATAAGGTATCTTCTCGAGAGGGATTACATCATCCGCGGAAGGGGTATCGGAGTGGGCAGCCACATACTTGGCTAATTCTGGTTTTTCTTCGGCCACCCCCTGTATAAATGAAGATTGAGAGAGCGACCTAGTCAGCTTGATCTTCAGAGGCTCGACCGGCGGAGCAGGTCGTGGAGTTGTTGGTAGACTAGCAACCCTCAGCTTGGCATCTGACGTGGGGCGAGGAGTGGCTGGTTCGCTGGAAGTGTCAGACCTCGCGTCGGGGTGACGGCCCTTTTTAGGAAGACGTATCGTGAGCGGTCTGTCGGAGGGATTGAGTTTCTCCGTTTGGAGCTGACCGACTCTCGGTAGTCTGATGGTAAAAGGCCCTGGTGTGGGTCTCGGCACTTGGCCAGGCCTCGGCAGCCGGATTCTCATCTGCTCTTCTTGCGCCGATAGACTGATTGTGTCCTTACGCAGAGTAGCCGTAAGGGGTGCAGAACTGCCCGGTTTGCAAGCCTGGAGGTGGATCGTCAGGGGTTCTTCTGATCTTGTGGTTGTCTTGGTGTGAGCTTGCACCTCCTCTTCGACCAGATGCTTCTTTGATTTTTCGTACAGACAGGAGTCTGAGTAATAAGATTCGACCCCCTTGAAGGGATCGATATCAGCAAACTCTGTCCTCACGAAGCCGTGCTTATCAACATATTTGAAGCACTAGTGTAGCGTGGAAGGCACGATCATGTAATCGTGTATCCAAGGCCGCCCCAGAAGGATATTGTAAGAAGTGTCGGCATCTATGACGTAGCAGGTGACTTCTGATTGGAGATCGCCAATCTGACATTTCAAACGAATCTTCCCTATTGGGTAGCTCCTGCCCGAATTGAAACCGCTAATGGTGGTGCTTGTAGGCGTCAGGCGATGCATTGGAATGCGAAGATGATGTAGCAGACCCTTCGGAATGATGCTTATGGAGGACCCAGGATCAATGTGCATTCGGTCCACCTTTACGTCGCCGATGTATCCAGTGTAGTACAATGGGCGATCGTGCAGGTTAGTTTTGATGAGCATATCCTGCGGAGAGAAGATGATATTGGGCATTGCACCTGTACACGCACTATCTTGGAGATCTGTAGGCTGATTATCTCCCGTGAGGTTGACCTGAGCCAAGTATGCGTCGGCATTTTGGAGCGCCTCACTTAGAGCCGTGCGGACATCCTTCGAGAGCCTCTGGAGTTCATATAAAGATAATTTGGCCGGTGTATTGGCCAATTGAGCCAAGATGTCGAAGTTGTAGGGTCTTTCCAGCCCCTGAGATGTTTCCTTTTGGAGGGATTTGTCGAAGCGAGTCTCCTTCGGCCTAGGCTTGTCGGTCGTCGAAGGCTGAGCCGGTCCCGGAGCATCCGTGGTAGTGGGCGGATGATCATCAGTCGAGTTTTCAGCCACAGGTTGAGATTGTGCTCCGGATCGAGTAACAACGGCCGTGACTTCCTCTTCATCTGCTGAGGTGGTACGGCAGGATCTGACTTTTCTACTTTTCTTTTTAGACGATGGAGTGGACTGAGTTACCTCGTGGACTAGGTCCGGATGGACCCACATGATTTTCCCTCGTGATGTGGTGAGGGGTGTTAGGCCGGGAGTTTGATCACGGGCAGGCGGAAGATTAGTGATTTCCATCGTTGCCAGAGGGATGGGTATGACACCGTCTTGAGTCTCTGTTGGAGGAAAATTGCCGAATTGTACGGACACCATGTTGGCTGCTACGGTTACCTCCTTGAAGTCGATAGCCAGAGCGTTCGAATCGATGAGGTTCTGGATATACCGTTTCAGTTGGTAGCAATCGTGTGTAGCATGGTGGACGTAGCAGTGGTAATGGCAGAACTTCGGATTTTCCAAATCAGCCGGCCGAGGTTCCCGCCTTGGTGGAGGAAGCTGAATTCTATCTCCTTGTATAAGCATGTCCAAGATAGGCTTGACGTGGCCGTCTTCGAAAGAATAAGTGATTTAAGGCCATTGTTTGTCTGCTGGCTGTGGCTCGGGCTTCTGGGCTGTATCGGTCACCATGGCCTGCTTGCCTTTGTTGTCCCGGTTGTTGGAGGGGCTACCCCCATTGTCGTTGTTGGCGTTGGGACGCTTCCCCTTGTTCTCTCCCTCTGAGATATGCAACCCCAGTTGGCGAGCTTTCTTCAATCGTTCCTCGGCACTTGTAGTGCTGATGATAAAGGCCTTCCAGTCCTTGAATTGACTTTCGCCCATCCAGAGACTAATTGTTGGGAGTAGTCTCTTTTGGCAAATTTCAATCAAGGAAGAGTTCGGGTTGCCAGATGGTAACTTCATTGCGGTTTGACGAAACCGCTCAATGTAATTCCTTGTCAGCTCTTTCTCTCCTTGGACGATGTTCATGAGGGTAGACATCATGACGTCCTGCCCTACCTCATAGAACCTCTCCAAGAACAAGTGCTTGAAGCCAGCGAAGGAGTAGATGCAATTATCTGGCAGGTTGCGGTACCAATCGAAGGTGACTCCTTCCAGTGCCCCAATGAATAACCGTGTGAGGATGGCGTCATCATGGGGCAGATGGTCGGTAGTGACCTCAAAGTAAGTGATGTACCGGCTTGCTGAAGTCTTACTATCATATGGGTTGATATTGAACGACTTATATCTTGGGGGAAAGGGCACATCCCTCCATTCAGCAGGGTATGGTTGCCGTATTCTGAGGTCTTGAGAATTTTCTCGGGCGTAGAACATCGCTCGAAGCTCCTGAACCTCTCTCCTTACTTCTCGGGCCTCATCTGTCGCGGTAGGGGCCGTTATCTCGGGAGCATTATTGCCCGGGTTTGGTGCCGCTGAATTTGAATCTATGTTGTTCGCGGGACCCGTGCTTGTCTGACCAGGTATCACTCCCTGCAGAGTAGGAAGCGCTGCTTTGATCTCGTCTACAGACTTGACCAAGGCGTACAGTATGGCCTCCAAAGTGTCGATACATTGGCGATCGCCGGAACCACCTTGGCTGTTGTCCGTCATGAATACCATCCTCACGTGAGGAGTGACAGAAGGAGAGGTGGCGGGCATGCCCTCCGAGTCATACTCATGCATCGAGAAATCATCAGGATATGTGGGGATATTCTCTTCAGGTTCGGACTCGGAAGGAACAGTACCCCCAGCTTCAGAGCTTGCTTCGTTTAGGACGTCCTCGGGGACGTCGGTATCTGTTGTATCCGTCGGAGGATTTGCTTCCTCCAGTCCGTCTTCTTGGAATATCGGGTTGTCATGGAGGTTTGGAGGAGTGCTACCCCCAGTTCTGACGACCCCCAATGACGTAGACGGCGAACTTCCTACTGCAGCAGTTTTCGTCTTTGAACGGGTGTGTTGGAATACTCCTGTAGAGGATACTCCTTTAGACGACGGCTTCTTAGCTGCAATAGTTGACACCTTTGGGCCGGAGATGCTTGTCTTCTTCCCTCTCCCCTCAACGGGGACTTTCCGCACGGAATTGCAGGAGGCAACGGGAGGTGCCTCGTCTTCCGAGCTCGGATGTTGTAATCTTTGGAAGACGGATGGCCGGTCTGCCGTGTTGTTGCAACAGCAGTTGACGATAATCTGGGTGCAGTGACGTCCCTGTGAGGACTCTCTGCACACTGAGGCTCCTTCTCTTTCCTTGCGTTTGTTGAGGATAGCTTCACGCAGGTCAGAGGAATCACTTTGTCCGTTTGCCGCCGGGGGCTGGACTCGAGTGGTTTTATACAACTTCCCGTCAGAGGCCCGCGTGATACTCAGCGGGACGCCCCGATAGTCAGAGGTTGGGGCAGCTGTCTGGACTTGATGAGCCCGCGCTGCCCTAGACTTTTTCTTTTTAGCACTTGTGGGTGCGTAATAGGAAGAGTCCATATTAGGTATCACAGAGTCTGGATTTTCATTCAGAAAGTGATCAGAGTTAGGACCGCATGAGAGTCGGTCGAAAACTGATCGAGAGAAGTGTGGTAGAGACGCTATGCGGCTAGCGTTGGATGCCGTGCAGGCTATCTGCATGCGACTGTCTTCTGTTGTGGGACGAGTTCTTATGCGGTTAGGAGTCACGGCCGTGCAGGCTGTCCGCATACGGTTGGCATCTGTGGCCGTATGGGTTTTCTGCAAGCGGTTGACTTTACTAGCCGCATGAATCTCATCCATGCGGTTGGGAACTGTAGCTGCATAAGTTATGCGGCTGACAGAAGTGGCCGCGTGAGTTTTCTTCATGTGGTTGACGGTTGTGGCCTCATGGATTTTCTTTCTGCGGCTAATACCCCTCTGCGGTTCAGGTTGAGCAGAGACCCTCTTTGCCCCTGCAAGTCCAGCATCATAGTATTTTCTTCTGCCGGACTTGGGGACAGCAGAGGTGTCTGCGATCTGAAGTAGGGCCGCAGGAGAGTCTTTCTCGCCGTCTTGAGCGACCGAGGGTATCCCATCGAGGGCTTGGGGAGGAGCAAATGACTTTGGCCTCCACTCTTTACGAGCCTTCGTGGTGCGGGTGCGTTTCTGGATCGGGCCAGCGCTGCCTTCAGAGAGCATCTCTTTGAACGCCTGTTGGTCGAAGCGGACGACCATCTTCTGTTGTGTGGAGCCAAGTTTGGCTGCATCCGATTGCATCACCAACTCCTCAGCCGTGGAGAAGTTAGTCCCCAGCAGAGTCGCCATCGTGTTTGCCATTTATTGTAAAAGAACAGAATAATTATCGGAGGACTGAACTTAGACTCACAATACAAACTCGCTCGTACAAAGAAAGCCTAGGGACGAAAACCTAGGTACAGCAGACTAAGTACGATTGTTTATTTTTGATTCTGGAGGGTGACGATAGAGGCTCGGGAAAGCGACGGCCGCTCTGCCTTACTCCTTGGACGATCGGTATTCAGCCTTGGCTCGGGGAAGATCTGCTCGGCGTTGACGAAGAAAGGCTCTTCTTACTCTCCTCGGGTTGCTCTCCTGGCTTCTTTCTCTCTGTGATTATCAAAAAAAGGGGGAGCTCTCTCTGTGTATATCTCTCTCTTCTTCTTTTTTGTTATTCTTTTTGTTGCCGACCTCTCCTCTCTCTCCTTTTTTTTTTCTCAAGGGAATGATGCTGGCTATTTATAAGAGTGGGGTGGGATCATTAGGGTTTGCTGATGATTATCTGTTTGGAATGTCGGCGCTCCTTCATTCTATCTGGGCCCTTGATCCTGATCATAATGAATCTCGGCCACTAATGCGGATAGCACCAAATCTTATGAGCAATTAATGCTGACTGCTTTAAATCTTCGTGATTGATTATGCCAATATTTGATTGCTCGCCACGTGTCCTATTGGCTTGATGATGAATGATATGCCCTGATCTCGGCAATTATGATGATGATGTCGAATATTCTCGTTGGGGTTCTGTTGCATCTTCAGTGCCACATTTTTTTAATTGAAGATCCTGCCAGGGCCGCATAGGGTGACCAACACTTGAACCGCAGGGGGATACTCCTCGTGAGCCGCATGATTCAATGCCTCATCGAGCCGCAGGGGACGAACTTTCCGTGAGCCGCATATGCATAATCTTTACGAGCCGCAGGGGACGATCTCTCCATGAGCCGCATATGCATAGTTTCTGTGGGCCGCATGAATTAGCGCGGTGTTGAGCCGCATAGACCGGGCTATGGGTGGACCGCATATGGCAGATTTTTGTTAATCATATTAGAGTGACTCCTCAATGAGCCGCATGAAGCTGTTCTCTATCCGAGCCGCATGAGACTTTTGCCACGTGGCAATCTAAGATTTTTTGTCAGATCGGGTCAGAGATTTTCTTCTTTTCCCGAAGAGTCTGTCATTATGGCAGAGCCATTATGATACTTTATGTCAGAGACAGCCGTCGAGTCGTGTCAGAGCATTAAATGAGGCCATTACTCCAGTGGCCAACTGTGGGGGGGTCACACGTGTCGTCAATTGAGCCACATATTCCTGCTGAACTGCATTCATCCCCGAGCCGCATGAGTCTGAGGGTGTTCTTTTATGCCGCATAGGGCAACTCCAGTATGAGCCGCATAGACTTGCTACCCAAATCCGCATGGGCCATTTATGCTTTTATTGTAATATTTTCCATGCTTCTACAATGGTAGGTAATAAAAGTTGAGTGCAGGGAACAACTTGTACAAGTCTGAACCAAGGGAACAGGGTATCTAGTGAAGGGTCTGCACACTGCCTATAAAGGTTGATCAAACAACGACTGAACTCAACACAAAGAGAACCTAACTAAAATAGAAAACTGAACCAAATATAGGCTAAACAACATGTCTATAACCCTATACAACAATGGCCTATAGATACCAACTAACCTATATCCCATATGCCAATATCATCTGCAATCTATCTATATATATAGACCTCTCAGTCTTAGGTGAAACTACAACTATACTCAAGGGCAGGCTCTGGTCATGGGTGCCTCACTGGAAAGGGTAAGGGTAAATAATATTAATCATAAAGGTTGCAAGGCATACAAACATCCTATACGTAAACTGGTTGGTATTATAAATAACATGGGAATCACCTACACTGGGTTACTATTCTAATACCAATGCTAACTATCATCTCCAGGGTACAGGCACTCTATAAGTCATCATATCATTATACTATGAAGGAACTACATATGAATAAGCTCTACAAAACTAAAATATCCCTACTCTTAAGTTATTTATAACAACAGAAGGGTATGATGTTCAAAAACCTTCAAGATACAATCTGATAATCATATACGTTTGTCCAAAATTATGTTACTCAGAGTCTTTGTCATGCTAGTGAGCAAGGCTACGATAATCACAGATTCTTTGACTAAGGTACATACCTCTAGGATCATGGTATTTAAAATTTCCGTATTGTCGCATGCGACGGCAAAAAACCTTAAATTCCCATACCCAAAAAATACATCCAAAATTTGACTATATGTCCTCACTATGCCAGCTAACACGACTATCGAAGATTCTAGATCTCATAACTGAGGTGACCTAGCCCATACGATTTTCTCAGAAGAAAAACAAACATAACAAAAGAGCAACAGGACAAAATTAATCAATCAACAAGGAACAGATGGAATCGGATTTCAAGATAGTTATAAGAGACAATTGCGGGAATGGAATCGAGAAGAACGGAACTTGCAGCAAGATCTCCAATGGTCTGTGCATCCTTGACTGCCCTAGCAAAAGCTCGCCCTTGCTGGTTTCCTCTGGCCTGTTGCTGATGCTGCATAAACCGCTGCTGCTGAGAGAAATCAGAAATGACGGGAAAAGGTCTCGGTACAGACGAAGGTGCACCTACAATGAGCAGAAATGCTAACCTGAGTTGGCACAACAGAAGCTGCAGTCTCGCGGCCCTGATGAACAGGACGAGAGGTGGCCAGCCTCTCGATAGTATCTCCCGAACCGGAGCGATGAGATCATGTCTCCATAACCATCATAAAAACAGATCAGAACAAGAAGCAATTACTGAGAATGAAGCAAAAAATCAAAGGAGGATAGTTTATATTCAAAGGAAGACAATAAGCAGCAAATTTAGATAGAAGGAATCTGATTAAGAGTTTTTCCTAACGTGATTGAGTACCTTCAAAATATTCTAATCCTACTGCAGGCTGTAGTTATACTCTAGTTCGAATACCACTACATAGACTCGACCTGCATAGGACACCACTAAAAATGTGTCACAACCCGTACCCAGTGTAAGGGCACAAGATGTGGGTACGTCCAGCCTACGCCGCAATATCGACGGTAGAACACTGTCCTAGGTCACATACATCTAACAGTTTATAAGGTACCTGTACAGTTTATACACTCCGAATGGAGGTGACATAAATAAGTACAACTCAATCACAGCTAAGGGAGATAGTACTGAAAGATAGGATAGATAAAACTCAGAATCCACAAAGTATAATACAAGACAGAGAGATAGCTGAAACTAAGATAACATCTCCAAATCCACAGTATAACTCCAATATATACAATGTATCATAACATGAAGTAATAGAACTAGCCTAGCTAACTAGCATAGTCTACAGGGGTAATGTCCTCAGCAAGTGCTGGGTCCTCCTGAGAGTCCAGCTCAAGTGTGTCATCTAAGCCTGCTCCGTAATAAGTGGGACACTGCTCCTCAAAGTTATCTGTAAAATTTCAACAGGTCCAGTCAGGACTGGAGCGAGTACAGTACATCTCACGCAGTTTATATCATGACAGGAATAAAATACAGGCAATAGAGTAAGATATATGAAACGCTGAAGAGAATACATGAGTAAAAAGAGAAGACTGTAATAAAATATCTACTATAAGTAAAGAGCTATAGTGAACTAGTGATTTAGAGTACAAGCTAGACATGTGAACGGCTTGATAATAAACATGAGAGGTCGCACATGACTACACTACTTTAGAAATTGTCCACATGACTATTTATACACTCCCGTACTGTCACCCCCATTTCCTGTATTTTGTATTTATGCTCGTATTTGATTTTGGCACGTATTTTAATTTTCTCGACTTGCGGATTTTGGTTTCTCGAAAATGGATTTTGGACCATGGCTTGGTTTTATTTTGTGAAGGTTGGTTTAGTTTGGTTCAACATGCTTGGAACACCATAAGCCTACACTCCACCTCCATTCCACCACAACACCCTCATTATAACCCACCTACTTCTCTCTCCTCCATAATTTCTTCATTAATTTCTTCTTCTTCTTCTTCTTCCTCCACCCACACCTATAGGCAAGTGCATCTTGCCATTAAATAAGCACCATATTTTATTTGTTCATTAGCTAGATTAGGACATGGAGAACAACATTAGAACTTGGAATTTTGTGATTTGGAGACTCCATTGTTCTAGATCTAAGTTTTAGTTATTTTCGGAATTCCTTGGTTTTGATCTATTAAACTTTGATTTTAGCTTGTTTTGATGCTTCCATGTGGAAGAGAATTTAATTTTACTCAAGTTAGAACTTTGAAAATCTAAATTTGGTTTTGATTTGGCTAAGTTGTGAAGATTTGAACTTGGTGTTCTTAGTGTTCTTGAGAGTTCAGCCATGGTGGAGCTCTCGGCCAATGCTTTTTAGCACCTGGCCGATTGTGCACTATTCCCTGGCCTGCGCTCTTTAGTGCGAGGCCATTTGCGCACCCTGACCTGTGCTCTTTAGCGCATGGCCATTTGCGCAAGATCCTTGGCCAGTGCTTTGCGCTGCGCTGGATTGCGCTGGCGCAAGCTAGTCATGCGCAAGCCAGCCATGCGCAAAGCAACCCCTGCGCAATTCGACCATTGCGCAATCCATCTCTGCGCAACCAACTCCTGCGCAGTTCACTCCTGCGCAGTCTACCTTCTGCGCAATCCATCTGTGCGCCATCTGCCCCTGCGCACTTGGCACCCTGCGCAGTTGGTACCCTGCGCAGCTCATCCTGCGCACTTGGCACCCTGCGCAGTATATACCCTGCACAACCTACTTGTCTATGATGAATTTGTTATTTCTTGATCTTGGCTCTTCTATAGTCCTATTTTTTTATATTAGTATTTTATTAGGTGTTTTATGCCCATTTCATATCCTTACGCCTTTTGGCATGAACTTGATTTTGCTTAATATGTCTGGAATGACTATTGTACATAGCATGGTATGACAAGGAACTAGTATAACATGACAGTGACCCGTAGTGGTGCACTCCTGACATGACCAACCTGACATGATAGTGGCCCGTCGTGGCGCACTCCTAACAAGTACCCTGACATGATTTATCTTGATAACTTGATAGTGGCCCGTGGCGGCGCACTCTTGACTTGACTTGACTTGATAACTTGACTTGACTTGCCTTGACACCGTGGGTGTTCCTGCTTGCTTGTTTGCACAATCCACTTGTCTTGTCTTGCATCATGTCTAGGACGTGACTTCCTGGGTACCACGGCCAGGGACTCGCACTAAATTGGATTAGGCTAATGATTAGATCAAACTAGAACATGGAGAATTCCCAGTCACAGGCAGTCTCGTTATCTGGGCGCTTTAATGGACTTGTAGCTTGCCGACGAGTAGAGCACATTTCCAGCACACTGTCATGTGTTGCACCCTCTAAGTCACCTAAGGGTACATTTGTCTCCCGGGCAATGTACCCACCTATAACTTTCAACCCGCGGAAGGATAACTGGATGGTCTGCAGGGCTTGGGACTGGAATTTCTCACTTGCATCTTGTTAGTAATTAGGCTTGTGATAACCCTAGTTAGTTAAAGTAGTAAGCCGTAGTACTTGCTTGGCCGATTGTGAATGAATGGTGTCCAGCCTTGTCTAAGTCTTGTCTAGCTCCAGTACCCGCTATCTCCTGAGCATGTTTGTTTTACTTATCTCTAACGATAAATGGGTAGAGACAGTGAGCTATTCAGGCGAAGGGGTACAATCCCGGTCCTTGTTTGGTTTAAGGATTGTAACCTGGCTCCCGGAATGGTTCCACGTCCCTAGTCATTTATCGCCCTGTGTACTTTACTACTTGTACTTCTTTTATTCTTTATGTTCTGATATGCTGGCTTTTGTTCTTATTTGTGGCCTCCTTTGTGGCACTTGCTCTTTCTGGGGTTTGACCCAGCTGGTTTTGTGTGGCCAGATTTCGGAGCAGCTCCCGAGGATCTACCAAGCTTCCAGCCCAATGGTGACAACTAGACGAAACCCGGGCCAAGAGTGGGTTTTCCTTTTTGTTTCACCCACTTATATGTAAATTTATTCTTTTGAGGCGTTTAGCCGACGAGCACCTGTTAGCTCGATGCACATTTACTTACTGTCTGCCTACGGGCTGTAAACATGATTAACAAATCCTAGGGTTGATCATGTATGACTGAACTCTTGCTAGTCTTATCATTTTGTTCGACTAGCTTCATGATCATCCAATATGTAATATTTGGGACGCCTTATATATATATATTTGATGCTCTAACATCTTGTAACTCTGTTAATTGCTTGAGATTGAGACAATAGGCTTGACCTTAAGAGACTGCTGGCTTGTAGTAAACCCTCATATCTAGACAGCCGTGACCGTATAGTTGAGATGTATTCTATTTCAATATACGTAGCTGGCTGTGTCTGCCCCCGCTCTCCAGTATTCTGGTTCTGGGGCGTGACACGGTTTAAGTGGTGGCCCATGCAGGTCCTGTCAATCAAGAAATATGAGGGTTTACCAAATAGATGTCTCAATCAATATTCGCCCTTGATCTCTGCTCGTATCTTCAAATCCCTGAGATTCTTGACCTGATCACATGCTTGTATCATTGATCTATCCTGGTCCTTTCCTTATTGTTCCCTATGTCGTCTTCTTCAGCGATATTACTCCCGGACCTGCCAACCAGCCAGAGGGAGCTCGGCAAGCACCCCAGCGCCAGGAAGATCAAGCTCAGCACTCTGGAGTGGCCTCCCGAGTTATGCTTTCCGGAGGCTCAGTACCTCCAGTTCAGGCAGCTCCGCCCGCTCAACCAGCTAGACAGGATGAGGGACCTTTGGTAGGACTTATCAGAGAACTGCTTGCATCCCAAGATCGTCGAGGCGATGCCTTGCACCAGGAAGTTCATGATGCACTAAACCGAGGAGGTCCCCAAGGGAACCAGGCGGCCAACAGTTTCAAGCGCTTGAACCCTCCTTTCTTTGACGGCAGTGAAGATGCGATTGCCGCGGACGCTTGGCTTCAGGATACTGAGGTGGTTCTAGAAGCAGCTAGGACACCTGAGAATGAGAAGGTGGCGGTGGTACGCCTACAGTTGTTAGACTTGGCTCGCGATTGGTGGGCAGCTCAGGCCATGGGGTTAGCAGCACCAGTCACTTGGGCGACGTTCAGAGAGAGATTCCAGACAAAGTACTTTGATGCTGTGGCTCGGTACGACCTGCAGACCAGATTCACCAACTTGAAGCAAGGAGGCAGGACGGTCGATGGCTACGCGACCGAGTTTTCTAGGCTGAGTAGGTTCGCCCCCACCTTGGTGGCAACCGAGTTCGATAGGGCTCAACGATTCCAGCAAGGGCTGCACTTAGAGATATTATTGGCTGTCGAGCAGTTCGAGCACCAGACGTTCGATGCAGTGTTGAAGGCAGCAAGGAGGCATGAGTATACCTCCCGGAGAATTGTGGACAGGACCGGAGGCAGGAAGCGGTCCCACAACCAGATGCACCAATCTTCAGCTCCAGCCCCGGCAGCTAGGGGTATAACCATTGGAACTCCTAGGCGGGCGGCCTCAGTGACGTCGGTTCAGCATTCAACCCCGACGTACCCGCAGCAGCAGAAACAGAAGCAGTCTTCCGCGGTGGGATGTTCTCATTGCGGGAAGCCGGGCCATGTAGTGGCAGAGTATCGTAGGGCACAGGGATTATGCCTGGCTTGTGGAGGAGCAGACCACCAGATAGGGACCTGCCCGAATAGGGGAGGTCCATCATCTTCCAACCTTTCTAGTTCTTCGGTGAGGGGACCAGCCCCAGTTCCAGTCCAGCAGCAGCAGCAGCAGCAGCAGCAGCAGCAGCAGTACCCAAGGCCATTGGCGCCCCAGGCCCAGGCCTTTCATCAGCAGAACCAGCAGCAGTTCATCCAGGCTCCAGCACAGAACCGACAGAGGGGTTTCCAGCAGAGGGGACCCGCAGCTAGAGGTCAGGCTATGATGATGACCATGGAAGAAGAAGTTGCACCAGGTGAGGTAGTGGCAGGTACTATTCTCGTCAACACTTTTCCAGCATCTGTATTATTTGATTCTGGTGCATCGCATTCATTCATGTCTGCACGATTTGCGACACGGATAGGATTGAAGCCCGAGTCATTATCAGTGAGGCTCAATATACTTACTGGTAATGGTCTTGTGGGAGTAGATCGAGTGTTTTCCTCGTGTCGGATCGTAGTTAGCGGTAGAGAGTTCCCCGCTAGATTCATAGAATTCCCTATGGCAGACTATGATGTAGTCCTAGGCATGGATTGGTTGAGGAACCATTACGCTAGGATAGACTGCCATGTTGGCAGAGTTGTCTTTAGTATTCCCGGAGAGCCAGAGTTTTCATTTTCCAGAGGCGCCGTAGAGCCATCTCCTCCAGTATTGCAGATGGCAGTAGCAGCAGTGCAGTTGCCCCGGATAGTTGAAGAGTTTCCAGATGTCTTCCCAGAGGAACTTCCAGGGATGCCGCCAGAGCGGGAGATCGAGTTCACCATCGACTTGATTCCCGGGACAGCACCAGTATCAGAACGAGTCTACAGAATGGCGCCTTCAGAGTTGGAGATTTTGTACAAGATGATTGAAGAACTCAGAACCAAGGGATTCATTCGTGCTAGTGGATCGCCTTGGGGAGCCCCGATGCTTCTTGTGAAAAAGAAGGATGGTACGTCCAGGCTATGTGTTGATTATCGTACCTTGAACTCAGTGACAATCAAGAACAGATACCCTCTCCCGAGGATAGATGATTTGTTTGATCAACTCAAAGGGGCTTCAGTTTTCTCGAAGATAGACTTGCGGTCAGGATACCACCAGATCAGAGTCAGAGAGCAGGACATCCCGAAGACGGCGTTCAGATCTAGGTACGGGCATTGGGAGTTTTTAGTTATGCCCTTTGGAGCGACCAATGCGCCGGCAGTGTTCATGGACCTCATGAACCGTATTTTTATGCCTTACTTGGATCAGTTTGTGATAGTGTTTCTTGATGACATCCTGGTCTATAGCAAGAGTGAAGCAGAGCACGAGCAGCATCTCAGAATTGTCCTCCAGATTCTCAGAGAGCACCAGTTGTACGCCAAGTTCAGTAAATGCGAGTTCTGGCTCGATCGCATTTCGTACTTGGGTCACATCATTACCAGAGGAGGAGTGGAAGTGGATCCCCAGAAGATTGTGGCTATCGAGGCATGGCCAGTACCCAGCTCAGTAGCAGAAGTTCGCAGCTTTCTTGGATTGGCCGGCTACTACCGGCGGTTCGTCTCTGATTTTGCAAGGATTTCAGCGCCGATGACCCAGTTGACCCGCAAGGATGTGCCGTTCGTTTGGACAGCAGAATGTCAGGAATCGTTTGAGAAGTTGAAGTGAGGTTTGATAACGGCTCCCATTCTCACCCTTCCAGATGGGACCGGAGGATTCACAGTTTATTGTGACGCTTCAGGTAGAGGATTGGGATGTGTTTTGATGCAGCATGGGAAGGTAATTGCTTATGCGTCACGTCAACTCCGTGATCATGAGAAGAATTACCCGACCCACGACTTGGAGCTGGCAGCAGTAGTGTTTGCACTTAAGTTGTGGAGGCACTACTTGTACGGAGACAGAGTGGAGATATTTACTGATCATAAGAGCCTGAAGTATGTTTTCACCCAGAAGGATCTTAATATGCGGCAGAGAAGATGGCTCGAGCTACTTGTGGACTACGATGTGGATTTGCAGTATCATCCAGGGAAGGCCAATGTTGTAGCAGATGCTTTGAGCCGGAGAGCTGGAGTTTATTTCTTGACAGCACAACCAGAGCTATTGGCAGATCTTCAGAAGATGGGAATTGAAGTGATTCTTCCTTCCAATGTGGCCTTGATGGCCAGCCTACAGATTCAGTCCACCATAGTTGAGAGGATCCGGACAGCACAGTTAGCAGATTCTAAGATTCAGCGGCTCAGAGCAGAGTGCGAGGCAGGAAGAAGGCCAGAGTTATGTATTCATGAGGATGGTACACTTCGACACGGCACGCGTCTTTGTGTACCCAGTGGAGATATCAGACAGGAAGTCATGGCAGAGGCTCACAGTTCGCAGTATTCCATCCACCCAGGCAGCACGAAGATGTACAGAGATATTCGTCAACACTTTTGGTGGAATGGTATGAAGAGGGAGATAGCCCGGTACGTCTCTCGATGTTTGGTTTACCAACAGGTCAAGGCTGAACATCAGAGGCCAGCTGGACTTCTTCAACCTTTACCGATCCCAGAATGGAAATGGGAACACATTACCATGGATTTCGTGACTGGGTTACCCAGATCTCCGACAGGCAGAGATGCTATTTGGGTCATTGTAGACAGGCTTACCAAGGTGGCACACTTTCTTCCATTCAGAGTTGGACAGTCAACGGCGCAGCTGGCAGAGATGTATCTCAGGCAGATCGTCAGACTTCACGGAGTGCCAGTCAGCATAGTATCAGACAGGGATACGAGATTCACATCGCACTTCTGGCGCAGTCTTCATCAAAGTTTGGGGACTCGTCTCAAGTTCAGCTCAGCGTATCATCCGCAGACAGATGGGCAGTCAGAGTGCACTATACAAACTCTCGAAGATATGTTGCGGTCGTGTACCCTTGACTTCAGTGGTTCGTGGGAGGATCACCTGCACCTGGTGGAATTCTCGTACAACAATAGTTTCCAGGCCAGTATCCAGATGGCACCCTTCGAGGCTCTGTATGGCAGGAAGTGCAGATCCCCGTTAGCATGGAACGATGTCGGAGAGAGGCAGATGCTCGGTCCAGAACTGATTTCTCAGACGGTTGAAGTGGTCAGGAAAGTCAGAGATCACCTCCGAGTTGCTCAGGATCGCCAGCGCCATTGGGCCGATGCTCATCGGCGTCCCTTAGAATTTGTCGTCGGCGACCATGTATTCCTTAGGATCTCGCCTACCCGCGGCGTCATTCGTTTTGGCGTGCGGGGAAAGCTTAGTCCTAGGTATATAGGGCCGTTCGATATTCTGGAGCGAGTAGGTGATGTGTCCTATCGTCTCGCTCTTCCGCCGTCTCTAAGTGAGGTACATGATGTATTCCATGTATCCCAATTAAGACGGTACATCCCGGACCCGAGCCATATCCTAGATCATTCGGAATTGGTTGTTGGTACCAACCTTTCGTATGAGGAGAGGCCCGTGTCTATTTTGGACCGGAGGGAAAAGACGCTCAAGAACAAGACTATTAACTTAGTCCGTGTTGCTTGGGGTCATCACTCTCTAGGTGAGTCAACGTGGGAGCGTGAGGACGACATCCGATCGCGATATCCCTACCTGTTTGACTCGTGAGGTATAATGTCTTTCTTATGCCTTACGCTTTCCCTTACTTGCTTGTATTGTATGATTGTATGATTGAACTGCTTAGTGTAGTTTGTCTGTGCTTAGTATAGCTTGTCGTGGCAATCTTTAGCTCCTTGATTAAATTCCGAGGACGGAATTCTTTGAAGGTGGGTAGAGTTGTCACCCCCATTTCCTGTATTTCGTATTTATGCTCGTATTTGATTTTGGCACGTATTTTAATTTTCTCGACTTGCAGATTTTGGTTTCTCGAAAATGGATTTTGGACCATGGCTTGGTTTTATTTTGTGAAGGTTGGTTTAGTTTGGTTCAACATGCTTGGAACACCATAAGCCTACACTCCACCTCCATTCCACCACAACACCCTCATTATAACCCACCTACTTCTCTCTCCTCCATAATTTCTTCATTAATTTCTTCTTCTTCTTCTTCTTCCTCCACCCACACCTATAGGCAAGTGCATCTTGCCATTAAATAAGCACCACATTTTATTTGTTCATTAGCTAGATTAGGACATGGAGAACAACATTAGAACTTGGAATTTTGTGATTTGGAGACTCCATTGTTCTAGATCTAAGTTTTAGTTATTTTCGGAATTCCTTGGTTTTGATCTATTAAACTTTGATTTTAGCTTGTTTTGATGCTTCCATGTGGAAGAGAATTTAATTTTACTCAAGTTAGAACTTTGAAAATCTAAATTTGGTTTTGATTTGGCTAAGTTGTGAAGATTTGAACTTGGTGTTCTTAGTGTTCTTGAGAGTTCAGCCATGGTGGAGCTCTCGGCCAATGCTTTTTAGCACCTGGCCGATTGCGCACTATTCCCTGGCCTGCGCTCTTTAGTGCGAGGCCATTTGCGCACCCTGACCTGTGCTCTTTAGCGCATGGCCATTTGCGCAAGATCCTTGGCCAGTGCTTTGCGCTGCGCTGGATTGCGCTGGCGCAAGCTAGTCATGCGCAAGCCAGCCATGCGCAAAGCAACCCCTGCGCAATTCGACCATTGCGCAATCCATCTCTGCGCAACCAACTCCTGCGCAGTTCACTCCTGCGCAGTCTACCTTCTGCGCAATCCATCTGTGCGCCATCTGCCCCTGCGCACTTGGCACCCTGCGCAGTTGGTACCCTGCGCAGCTCACCCTGCGCACTTGGCACCCTGCGCAGTATATACCCTGCACAACCTACTTGTCTATGATGAATTTGTTATTTCTTGATCTTGGCTCTTCTATAGTCCTATTTTTTTATATTAGTATTTTATTAGGTGTTTTATGCCCATTTCATATCCTTACGCCTTTTGGCATGAACTTGATTTTGCTTAATATGTCTGGAATGACTATTGTACATAGCATGGTATGACAAGGAACTAGTATAACATGACAGTGACCCGTAGTGGTGCACTCCTGACATGACCAACCTGACATGATAGTGGCCCGTCGTGGCGCACTCCTAACAAGTACCCTGACATGATTTATCTTGATAACTTGATAGTGGCCCGTGGCGGCGCACTCTTGACTTGACTTGACTTGATAACTTGACTTGACTTGCCTTGACACCGTGGGTGTTCCTGCTTGCTTGTTTGCACAATCCACTTGTCTTGTCTTGCATCATGTCTAGGACGTGACTTCCTGGGTACCACGGCCAGGGACTCGCACTAAATTGGATTAGGCTAATGATTAGATCAAACTAGAACATGGAGAATTCCCAGTCACAGGCAGTCTCGTTATCTGGGCGCTTTAATGGACTTGTAGCTTGCCGACGAGTAGAGCACATTTCCAGCACACTGTCATGTGTTGCACCCTCTAAGTCACCTAAGGGTACATTTGTCTCCCGGGCAATGTACCCACCTATAACTTTCAACCCGCGGAAGGATAACTGGATGGTCTGCAGGGCTTGGGACTGGAATTTCTCACTTGCATCTTGTTAGTAATTAGGCTTGTGATAACCCTAGTTAGTTAAAGTAGTAAGCCGTAGTACTTGCTTGGCCGATTGTGAATGAATGGTGTCCAGCCTTGTCTAAGTCTTGTCTAGCTCCAGTACCCGCTATCTCCTGAGCATGTTTGTTTTACTTATCTCTAACGATAAATGGGTAGAGACAGTGAGCTATTCAGGCGAAGGGGTACAATCCCGGTCCTTGTTTGGTTTAAGGATTGTAACCTGGCTCCCGGAATGGTTCCACGTCCCTAGTCGTTTATCGCCCTGTGTACTTTACTACTTGTACTTCTTTTATTCTTTATGTTCTGATATGCTGGCTTTTGTTCTTATTTGTGGCCTCCTTTGTGGCACTTGCTCTTTCTGGGGTTTGACCCAGCTGGTTTTGTGTGGCCAGATTTCGGAGCAGCTCCCGAGGATCTACCAAGCTTCCAGCCCAATGGTGACAACTAGACGAAACCCGGGCCAAGAGTGGGTTTTCCTTTTTGTTTCACCCACTTATATGTAAATTTATTCTTTTGAGGCGTTTAGCCGACGAGCACCTGTTAGCTCGATGCACATTTACTTACTGTCTGCCTACGGGCTGTAAACATGATTAACAAATCCTAGGGTTGATCATGTATGACTGAACTCTTGCTAGTCTTATCATTTTGTTCGACTAGCATCATGATCATCCAATATGTAATATTTGGGACGCCTTATATATATATATTTGATGCTCTAACATCTTGTAACTCTGTTAATTGCTTGAGATTGAGACAATAGGCTTGACCTTAAGAGACTGCTGGCTTGTAGTAAACCCTCATATCTAGACAGCCGTGACCGTATAGTTGAGATGTATTCTATTTCAATATACGTAGCTGGCTGTGTCTGCCCCCGCTCTCCAGTATTCTGGTTCTGGGGCGTGACACGTACCCCAATCAATATACAAAGATCCGTTCAAGTTATGTTATTGCACATAATATTCACATGGGGGGCCATAATGGGTGTACATGAATATAAACATGGGGGCTCTGTGATCATGAGAGTACATGAATCACGAGAGTGCACATGTAAGGTAAACGCACAAGAGTACATAATAAAAGTGAAACGCACATGACATGATGTATCTGATGCTCCCGAGGGGGATAACATCGTATGAAAAGATCCATATAGTACTAATCCGTGTTTCGATCGTGTCAGCATCAAGTAAAATAATCTAGAGCGAGAAAATACTCCTAGCAAGTATGAAACGGTCAGAGAATGTACTCGCCTGATATCCTGAATGTCCGCAACATGTCCAGGTAATAAAGTATGATACTATGATGCAGTCTACATGATATTAGGTCAACCCTAGACCAAAGTCAACACTGGTCAACTTCAGTCAACTAAAAAGTCAAGTTAGGTCAACTAGGTCAACCCAGACTCAATGAAGTCTAACTAAGCCTAAACAGTCTACCTTAGCTAGTACACAACATACACTAGTCTATAGGGTATTACACATGTGTGTATTTCATACACAAAACCTACCCATGAGTACCCTAGGCTATGTCATCTAGGTTATAGGCCATAGGCCCTGACCCAGGTAATTAGCCATGCCCTAGGCCTGTCTATGTACACCTTACCTACATAGCCTATACCTACATAGGATCACAATTATATGTAGGCCATGTGCTAATACAAGCCACATCACTATATTCACATATATGTATATATATATATATATATATATATATATATATATATATATATATATATATATATATATATATATATCTACATACACATATAACAATATGTATATCACATTATAGCTTTACATTACACATATATATTCACATATACTTATATGTAATTTCACACACACATAGAGAGAGCTATGAAAATAAAGGCAATGTATGTATGTGTATGTGTGTGAACATGTTCATGTGTGTGTGTGTGTGTAGGCATGTAATAGAGTGTGTAAGGGAAATAATGTGAACATAGCAATGTGGGTTTGACAGTGAGTGTGAGTGTATAGGCTGTGTGTGTGTATATTAAATATGTGTAGATGACAGGGCTTAATAGGATAGGGTGTCATGTGTGTGTGTGAGGGGTGAGAGTGATCTGTGTACAGGAAGTATAGGTGTGTGACAGAAATCAACAGTGTTCAAGAGTGTCTCAGGAATTAGGAATTTACAGTGAATCTTAGTGTTTCTAGGATTCCATGTTCAGTATGTTAACAGCCTACACTGACAGAAATAAAGGAAACCTGTGTGTGAGTGATGTGTGTGTGTGTTAATTGCATATAAATGTGTGACAGGAAAACATGTGTGTACAGTGATAAGGGTATGGCCTGTGTGTGCTCAGGTTCAACCCAACTTGACAGTTCATTCATACAAATTCGATCCCACAACCTACTGTCAACACCAACTAATCTCATAACCCATAGACTAATACCTAACAGTGAACTAATCAATCATTAGAGAATCAAACAGGATGCCATCAACTCAGGAACCCAAATCAGTCAAGGAGTTCTCAGGTTTTCAAACACTTGACAGTTAAAGCAATTTCTAAACCAAAACAATTTGACAGTTCAGTCATACAAAATTGACTTGACAGTAGCAACCTTAATTCGAATTTAACATGGCTATAACTCTAACACATGTAGGCTAATGAAACAACAATTTAACATGATTAGAAATCAGTAAGATACTCTTAAACCCAGCCATGTTCTCAGTTTTAAACCAAAATCAACTCAAAACTGTAAAAGAACTGAGAGTAACTCATGGAGATTAATATATTCAATTTGAACAACATAAAGAAGTAAACTCAAATTAATTTAGGATACTTGTGCAGGTGATCTAATTATGTCATTAATACAAAATAGGATGAATCAAACTCAGGAAAAAATGTGAATTAAAACTCAGGAAAATTACACTCAGCCAAGGTATCAGTCTATTTGAGAATTCAGTGAATTCGAAATCAATAAGCCATCAAAATGATTCCTTAACAACCCTATCTTGTTATCAATATGTAACCATAATTAATCACATTAATTACATGATACAAATAACATTAAAATGTAAATCAAGAGGAAGAACAGTGTTAAACATCCCTGATACTTAATAGTATCAGCAATTAGGAACATGTCCAAATCGAATGTTAAACTAGCAATAATCAATGGAATTAAGGTTGGTAATTAATAGTGGATATGTGTACGTGTCACACAATCAATAATGTGTCCAATATCAGGACACAAACGTGTCCAAGCACTCGCATAGACCAGAGTACACTGAACTGTTCAGTGGCTGTGCTCCCCGTGTCCAGTGCGGGTTAGTTTTCTCACCCGACACGGATCCAAAGGACACGAGACTTGGGGAGTGTCGTGTCAGACACTGCCCCGAGCTCTAAGCCAAAGGACACGCACCCACGTGCCCTGGATAGATCGCACGAACCCACTGGCAACAGGGCAGTGCAGCTCGCACGCGCGCAGGCGAGTCCAAGAGTTCGACACGACACCAACACGACACGAAACCACCTCAGTCACCTAGAAACCCCTAAGCGACACCAAAACCTAATTTTCTATTCAAACACAATGTGAAAATATGAACAAAATGCCTACTATGGCATTTCGTCGAACACCTTATTAGCCTACTGATACGTGTCCGATACGGACACGTATCCGACACAGGTTGGATTCAGATCCTACCCGAAGCTAGAGGGGACCTAGGTCTATGCATCTATGATGATAAATCAATAGTTTAGATAGGGTTTAAGAGATTACCAATGGGTTTTTCCTCTAGCTCAAACTTACTTGAACAGTCCCTTCCTACTGTAGCCCGAGCACAAATAGATCCCTAAAACAGTCCTCGACCTCCATGGACAGAAAGAGGGTGATGGTTAAATTACAATACAAGAAGTTTGGTTGAAAAAAAGATGGGAAATGAAGAAGTTAAGAATGAATGAAGTTGGAGCTCACCTTGTTCTTAAAAAATGAGAAAATGAACAAAGGAGGCAAGGGTTTTTGGGAGGGATTAAATAGGGGGAATCCCAAGATGGCTGCCCTAAAATCTAGGGCTAGGGTTGATCCAAGGGTTCTCCATCAATCCAGACAAATCAATGGCTAGATGAAACCTAGGTAGCCTATCACTAGTCTTAACTAAATCAATATGACTAATGACTAGCCAAAATCATAAATCATGACTAATCCCAAATCTAACTTAGTCTAACCATGACTAACTAGGACTAATCTATGTTAGGTCAATCTAGGTTAGGGCTAACACAACACAAGGTAATTGATTAATTAATATTTAAATCACACCATCCCATTAATTATATTAAATTCTAAATAAAATATATATTAAATTCTATAAATTTAAAATGACAAAAATACCCTCATGCTCAAGAGTAAAAATAAATCATCCTAATGCCATGGTTGGTCTCGAGGTTAGACAGTCTCTCGGGTTACACTGGCAAGCTTCAAGTCACAAGTCATGGTTTTAAATAATTTAAAAAAAAATCAAAAATTACCAAAAGTTCATATCATGACTTAAATATCATTAATAAAAGATTAAAATTACAAAATTTCAAAATTACCCTCATTTAGAAAACTGGGTGTTACAGGCTAGCTCTACTCCCGGCCAAGGTGTGCAGTATACACCGTGGCCTTCGCACTTTTACGTCCAAGGTCATCGCCCGTGACGCGACGAAGGACTTTGAATGTGTTGAACTGCCATACCACTATCTGATGGGATGGTTGCTGATGCATTGCCGGTCTTTAATGAGGCCTGGCCCCGAAGATGGCGTAACTGCAGATGACGCCTTCATCTTCCAATATCGCCGCATGCCTTGGGATTGCGAGACTATGCACGCTTGTAGGATGGTGCTGTCAAGAGTAGACAGATACAATTTTTTCGTATCTGTTCCTCGATTTACTGCTGAGGAAATAAGGGCTCTATATCTGGATGGTATTGGGCCTCCCTACTTCATAGATGGCAAAATGCTCTTTTAGTTGCACAACATTCGCCCTTCCTACCTGGTATACCGCAACCGCAACGCTATCTACTTGGAGCCTTACTTGCCCAGTAGGTTCGCCCGACAGTGTGGGTATAGCCAGCTTTTCCTGGACAGTCCCAGCTCTTACCTGGGTTTTGAAGACAGCATCCTCGATGGCATCAGGGCCTGGCATTATTATCATACGGATCACACCCGTACTAGCTTCTCGGTTCCTGATACTGGAGATTCTGGAGAGATCTTGTATTTGGCGGCTCTCTAACATGTCATGGCGAACAAGCCTCCTGTTGGCTTTGACCCGAGTACCAACTTTATTATTGGTACCGGCATGGAGGAGAAACCCAAGGGGTCTAAGGCGAAAAAGAGGAGGGAGAACATGGTCGATGTGCCGGACTCGGAGTCCAGCAACGCGAACGAAGAGGATGACGAACACGCTCCCGATAACACTCTCCCTCCTACAGATGAGGTGGTGGTGGATCAACCGCCTATTGAGTCGAGCCCTTCCCGAAAGCGAAGCAGGACTGAGTCTGCTGGTGGTGGCAGAACCTGCTCCGTGAAATGGTGTGAGCACCCTGAATTTCGGGTTAAAATTTTTTATTTTATTTTATTTTTCCTGATTATTTGGTTTTGATAAATATTTTATTTTATTTATTTATCTGTAAGTGTACTCTTTTATGCCATTGATATTTGGAGTATCAGGGATGTTCAATTATGGAAATCTTCTTCACGGGTTTTGGAGTGGACATGATTACCTTCATGACGGTATATGGTGTCCCACCCAAACTTGTTCCCTTGTGCTCTTTCTGCTTCGCTGAACTTCGGGTCAATTTAGACCATTTGATTATTATTTATTCTCCCACTCTTTTCCTTGATCGTTTTCAGCGCGTTACAATGACATTTAAATTGGGAGCGCTAGACCAGTCAGTTTCTTGAAACCAACTCCTCATTGATGATCTACTCGAGACGCTCGTCACCCATGACCTTTGTGTCCCACTCAGACACGACATTTTGAGCTCCATTTGATTCGCACAACTTTTCCGACACGTGACCCGATTTTATTTTACGCCACGGCATCACATTCATTTTCCAACTTGATTTGTGGGTCCCCTGTCGACCGAAACCTGTCAGCCCCAACTGTGGACATGGCCCACATTGAGCCTACTACCCGTCCGTCACTTGTGTCCCATTTATTGGAATTTCCATGTGCTACTTATTTACGCATGATCATCAACGTCTAATTTTAATTCGATTTTTGCACAATGTTCGATTTTGACCCAATCCGGCTCCACCGAGTCCAGTCCAGCCTTGTGTTGCTCTCCACCGTGACGCCCTCTTATTTTTCTCGTCCAAAAATATTAGTACTCATTCTATCATTTTTTTATTATTTATTGGAATTTTTCTTGAATTAAATCCTATAGGAATAACCCAATATTCCTATTTAAATTGTAGCCCTTGGTTTTTCCCAAACTAAATCTCCTCCATCTATTCCTACCTATTCATTCTCACAGCCTCCTCCTCAATAGGGTGCCGGCCCTAAAATTTATGGGAAAGCATCTCTCTCTCTCTCATCAATTAATGCATCTCTCTCTCTCTCCCTTAATATTTTTTTTTCCTATACAACCATACAAAACCGACAGCAGCATACTACATGCCACCACCACCATTGCTCGACCACCATATCCACTCCTCCTCCGCCTGGCAAACTCGACCATACCAGCCTACCCCGACCACCTCCTCCGTCGTGGGCGACCATCGCCGCCACCACAGTGCACTCTTCCATCTCCTCCTCCTCCATGAACACCAAGCCGACCACCCTCCACCTTGTCAACCGACCACCGATCACCACCACATTCGTCGTGCCACCGCCTGGCCACGTGAGCCCGCTCTCGTCGCACCTCCACACGCAGCCCCGCGCGGCGGAGGAGAGCAACAGCAGCTGCCACAGCAGCTCGACTGCACAGCAGCAGCAGGCCGGAACTTCGCGCGCGCGTGCGGGCTTCGCCGCCGCCGCCGCCGCCGCCGGCCATTGCGCCGACGTGACCACCGTGGTCGGCCTCCCCCACGGCCGACGAACCCTGGCGAGCCACCCTGTGGTCGCCACCCTCGTCCCCGACGCGCCGTATAGGCGATTCGTGCGTTTTGCACGACGTTCCGTCGTGACGCGCGCGAAATGAAGTTCATTTTGGTGCCCCGTCGCAGCAACTTCGTGCACGTTTTCTCGGAGATCCGACCATTGGATCGGCGATTTCTTCGCTCCGTCGCAATCTCGGTATATCCACCTTCATCCCTGTCAATTTTCGTCCGTTAATTTGATCGTTTGATACATGAAAACCGGCCACCAAGTTGACCGTTTAAATTGTATTAAATTTGGACAGTTTCGCGGGGCCAACTTCGTCAGCTTGTATCTCCTCCACCGCAGCTCCGTTTGGCGTGCTACCAGTTTCGGTGCGAAGCTGGTATAACCCTCTTACTTCCCCTCCAGTTTCGTTTCATTGTGAGCTTGTTTGATTGGTTGAATTCGACGCCAAAGTTGGTCGTCCGAATTCGTAATTTCCAACTTGTAAAATTCCATTTTTGAACACGGGACACCAGATTTCATTTCTGACATCACCATTAGATTCGTGGCGTCGTTCTGGCATGTTTTCATATAAAATTTGTTAGATTTGGAGAACGTGGGCCCGGACACGTTTTTCGGTACAAAGCGGGTCCCACATTCTGGGTCAACGGGACTTTTTGACGCCGGCTCATCGGAATTCAATTCCGGATGTATCGATGAGTTCGTATCGTCATTCTGGACTCATTGATATATAATTTGCTAGGTTTTGGTGGACATTGGGTCTGGCACGCATTTCGGTGCAAGTCGGATACCAATATCCGGGCCAACGGATCATTTTGAGATCGGCTCATCGGAATCCAATTCCGAAGATACCGTTGAGTCCATATCATCATTCTGGACTCGTTGGCAGGTAGTTTGCTGAGTTTTGAGAACTTTGGCTCAAGCACGCATTTCCGTGCAAACCGGAATTCCAAGTTCTGGTCAACGGGCCAAAATGAGATCGGATCAACGGAATCCAATTCTGGAGATACCATTGGGTTCGTATCGACATTCTGGTTGCGTGAACATATAATTTGTTATATTTTATGGACTTATTTTCTTGTACATTTTTCGATGCAAAACGGCTCCGACACGGACACCGTTTTGACCCGAAATTACCTTTTTGCCCTTGTGGCCAAATTGGACCGTTGGGTAGGCTATCCTAGCTAATTTGACCATTCTGGACACGTTGGCGATGTCCATTTCATCGTCCGACAATGTTTGTCGATAATTTCTCTGAGTTTAACCTTTTTATAATTAATTAATAATTAATTCATATAATGTTCGTATTTCGAGATTAGTACAACGAAACTGAGACCAGTCAATTCTAGTGATATCACATCGCTAAAATTGACAAGTTGGATACGTGGATCACTATAATAAGATTATCAACCTTACCGATAATCTTCTTATCTCGATTTGCGTGCCGTAAGTTTCGACGTACAAATAACGAAGTACACTTTAATAATTAGATTAGATTTACCCTGTTTGACCAGAGTTGACCAGTTGACCCAAAGTCAACTGTAAGTCAACACTTGACCTAGTTTGACTAGATTATTGACCGGAGTCGACCTAGAGTTAATTTGACTTAGAAGAACCTAGAATAATATAGATTGCCTGTAGGGATTCATTTATTTTAACTTGAACACCTTGTAACCTGTGTTGCTTTAAATAGGACTCTGTGGCTTCAGTGGGACCCTCCTATGCTTGTCAGCTGTTCAGGTTATCGAGGCGAGTACATTCTCTGATCATTTCATATCCTGCTTAGAATTATTTCCTGCAGTAGATTACTTTACTTGTACTGTCACGTTGGTCACACGGATTGGTACTATATAGATCCTTTCTTGAGATGTTATCCTTAGGGAGCATCGGGTACTCTATGTTCTGTGCGTTTCACTTTCATAGCGTATCATATGCTTCTTGGTTCTTTGATCACTTACGACATGTACCCTCATGATCGTAGAGTCTTCCTGGAATCTTACACTGTTGGGTATCCCCCAGAATCCCTATTTTTATGGGACTTACACTGTTGGGTATCCCCCAGAATCCCCATTTTTATGGGACTTACACTGTTGGGTTATCCCCAGAATCCCTATTTTTATGGGACTTATACTGTTGGGTTACCCCCAGAATCCCCATTTTTATGGGACTACTATGTATCACCTTCGGGGTCTACCACCCTTCGGGGGCTTACCACCTTCGGGGTCTATCACCTTCGGGGTCTGCTACATAGCATCATGTAACATAACCTGGCTGGATCCTTGTGTATTGATCGGGGGTACGGGGGAGTATTACATGTTCATATTGTACTCTGACTCACTAGTCACTGCTAGTTTCCTATGTATAGTAGATATTTCTATTACAGTTCTCTCTCTGTTTTATACTGCACTTCTTTCAGTACTTCTATCTTACTTTACTGCATGTTCATATTTTCTAACCTGCTATGAATTGTTGAGATGTACTGTGCTCGCTCCAGTCCTGACTGGACCTGTTGATAAATTTTACAGATAGCCTGGAGGTGCCTGCTAGCCTAGAGGAGACACAGTAGGGTTTGTTTAGGTAGTTACTTCTTTTGTCTGGAGTTGTATTTACCTTGTGGATTACTGTATCTTTATTTGAATTTTGAGATGTACTTCTGGGTTCATGTATCTTAGACACTTAGACTTCTATCTCCTGCATTTATTTTGGATTTCATGTTTTATCTATCCTTATCATGTTCTACCTTAGATGTGATTGAATTTGTATCTGCTATGTCACCCCCATTCGGGGAGTACAAACTGCTTAGTTTTATATTGTTAGATGTTGTGACCTAGGACAGCGTTCTACCGTCGACACTGCGGCGTAGGCTGGGCGTCGTTACGTTCTCGTACCCTAACTCTAGGGTGCGGGTCGTGACAAATGGGCTGCGGTTAAGCCTCGTTGGCTGCTCATTAAGAAGAGAGGCGAGGATATGGGCACCATTTTGGAGGTGAATTGAACTACAACCCTCTTTCTTTGGCTTTTCCTGAACTATGTTCTAATCATTTTTCTTTTCTCTGTAGGCGTCCGAAGAGTCAGACTCTCGAGAGCCGGCCGCTGTTTCTGAAGTCGACTCGGCCCTGACCACTTTGATTAGTGACATGTGTGCCGAGATTATTTCTGCTGAGGTTTTCTTGGCGACGGCTGAGGGGTCTCACATTGCTGAGGTCTCGACCCAGGGCGACGTGGGCTCTGCTGAACTCATCCTTGAGACTGCTGAACTTCAGCAGGGTGACACTGATCCAGTTGTATCTCCTTTTGGGGCGGCTGGGGCAGAGGAACCAGCTGAATTCGGCTCGGGTGTCGCCGGCGAAGAGGTTACGGCGGCTGTAAGCGAACCTCAGCCTCCGCAATTCTTTCCTGGTAAGATAAGTCAAGTCTTGACTAGTGAGGAGGCTCATTCGCTCTATCATCACATCCTCTGGATTAAGCTGATTGATAGTTACTCTGGACATACAGGTCCTGCTCCTTCACTACCAATGATGGACATTGTCAGGGTAGAGCTCGTAAGAGAGAATCTGGTGGAAAAGAGCGTGCCTCCTCCCTCTCCGACTTATATTGATGGACCTCCCGCTGAATCAAGTTCGGGAGGACAAACGACGGAATGGTTAGAGCAGGGAGAACTGGTCCCTGCACCCTCATCTGTTCATGTGGCTCCGGAGGTCGACCTCTCTGCCCTGCCGAGGATCCGGATTCTTCGGGCTGCGGAAGAAGAATTGGCCGCTATTCAAGCGTCCTTTCGCTCGGAATTTGTTTTCCTCGTGGCAGGGGCATCAAATTTCGTTGCATCTTCTTTGACTCTGCCAGCCACTCTCCCTTTGACGTCATCTTCTTCGAAAGTTTTGGATGAATCGCCAAGGGATGTGATTGACAGTTTCTACCGTCACCTGAGGCGAGGAGTCGAAGCTGCCGTGGAGAGGGGATCGCTTTTGCCCTAGCCCGTCAATGCGCTCGTGGCCAGACTGAAATTCTTAGAACCCTTCCCGGTGGGGCGGGGATAGTGGAGCTGCTGGAACCCAAATTGCTGGAAGCTGTTCAGCTGGTGGCTCAGTATCAGGGACTGCGGCAAGTTGATCTATCTTCAGCAATAGATCAGGAGCGTGCCTTCCTCATCACTGTTGTGGAGAAGGTACGGACCGTACGAGATACGTCTAAGTCGGTTATCATAAAGGACCTCGATAATCTGTCTATTCAGTACGATCAGCTGAGCCGCAGGAGCGAGGATTGCATTGCTCGGGAGGCGGCCGCCTCTCGCAGAATAATCGATACGAGGGAGCAGATCCTCGAGTTCCAGAGGAAGCTGGCTTTCTTGGAATCTGAGCTTGAGGTGTCACTACCACTTTTCTAGCTTGAGGGTATTTTGGTCATTTTTAAAATTTTGGAATTATTTGGAGTTATTTAGTATTAATTATAATTATTAGAATTTTTAAGTGATTTTTAGTATAATTGATTTGGTGCTATTTTAGACTTTGACTAGTGTTGACTTTGGAGACTGCCCTAGAGGCTAACCTAGGTCATGACTATTTGGTTAGGTTATGGAACCCTAGCTTGACCTAAGTTAGTGACATTTAACTCATTAGAACTTATTTGGAGAGATTAGGATTTGATTTGAATAGAAAATGGCTTGTGGTTTCACAAGTCATGACTTGTGACTTAAGCCTTAAAGGCCCAACCCAACACCATGTAACCTAGCCCTAGCGCAACCCACTTAGCCGGCCACACTAGCCTAGGGGTTCCCACCTATTTAATGCTCCTAGAAATTAGGGCTAGCCTCCATTAGGAATATTTGCAAGTTTTAGAAAGAGGTGAGTCTCCATCTTCATTAATTTCTAGAAATTTCATTTCAATTCCTTTTCCACCCAAACCAATTGCAATAGGCTCTAAATTTAGTTTACTTGCTGTTAGTATTGAGAAATTTCAGGGGAGAAATAATTTGGGAGAGTTTTGGAAGCTTGAGGAACCACTTTCATTTGGGGCTTTTTGAGCCTTTGCACACCCATAGGTAAATTCAATTCTACACCATAAAATGTTAATTTTATTGCATATCTAAGAAGCCCTAGGCTTACCCTAGATGTAGGTGTAGCTAACCCTAGGATTCGTGTCCGATACATGTCCGTATCGGACACGTATCGGTTCGTATATGAAGGTGTTTGGTGAAATGCCCCAAAGGGCATTTCGATTTGTTTTTAGGAATATTTTTGAATAGGAATTTAGGTTTTTTATTTGCTTATGGATTTTCAGTGTACTGAGTCGCTATTCGTCGTGTCGGGTGGCCACGGACACACGAACACGCGGGTGCACACGCGCGCACGGGCACTGTAGCTCCCTTGCTTCTCGGGGTTGTTTGCGAGCAGCACACGCCACTTTGACACATGATTTTGGACACACGTATTGGGACACTGACTAACACGAGGTTCCTAGAGTTATACGACCCCTCGTGTCGTGTCGGACACGGTGTCACGCGTGCACTGTGCGTGCACTGTGCGTGTGCTGTGTGTTAAGTTGTGCACTGTTTTGTGTTCTTGTTTCTTTCAGTCTTAAATGTTTAATTCGTGTTTAAAATTGCTATTTAGATCCTAATCATGTCTATTATATATGTTAGATTAGTTTACATGATTAGTTAGGTTATTGATGTGGAAATGTGATTCGAATTTGGTTGAATTGCATGATAACTGGTACATGTCTGTTACTGGGTTTTTTCAGTATTTTTGAATATTAATTCCCAGTTTTTAGTGATGTTTTCTCACTGTTAATGTCTCCCACATGATTGGTTGTTCATGTTAGCTTAATATTGCAATTCGAATTGGCTTTAGGGTTTGAGAATGAGGATTTGGATATTGAGTTGATTCGAATGATTCTTGACTGATCATTACATTAGCTGAGTTATTTTCATTCTATTAGAAATTAAATTTAAATGATCATTTAATATAAATTCCCATACTTGTATTAGTTGTGTATGTACATGGTTGAATGCAAATAAGAATTTGGTTTCAGCTGAAATGTCAACTGTTTTCCCTTCCCTCTTAAACTGAAACCTGGACCGATTTCCTTTAACTGGGAATTGGTTTCCCTTTCCTTCCTCATACTGTTTGAATGAATGTTTTATTCATTAGTTAACTGTCATATGAACCTAGGATTAGCGACTGTTCCTTCCTTTTTACATTTCACTGATTTCCCTAAACCTGAACATAATACCCTTCCTATACCTGAGATTCTTCATTTCCAAATGAACTGAGAATTGATTCCCATTTCATTTTTTTTACTGTCATTCATTCTTTGGCAACCTGAAATCTAGTTACTTGTAACTGCCATGTTTAGCAGCTCACCATTTCCTGGATTTTACCAATTGATTTCCAGGTTATACAATATATACACTGTTTACATTTTCCAGTTTTTACATTTTGAACTGCCACTGTTTCATTGCCACAGTAAACACATTCACTGATTTTCGCTACACTCATTGACACTTGAGCACAAATGTACACTGATTTCCCTATTTTCTATTCCTATTGAACTGTCACATGAGTTCCTAGATTGAGAATCTCACCGATTGATTTCCTATTCACTGTCAACTATATTTCCAGATTCTTGGTTAGTTAGCACTGTCTACTGATATGCCATGCCACACTGTTTTGTACTTACTGTTCTAATTTTCTGTATACACCCTCATGCCATGTATCACACACACACAAGTTCATACCAATGTATCACTTACTCTCTTGACACTCTCACTCTTTCACACACATGTCTCTTGTATTTCCACACACATACACACTTGACACATGAGCACATGTGTCTTCCTATTTTTATATATATGTGAAGGTATATATATATATATATATATATATATATATATATATATATATATATATATATATATATATATATATATATATATATGAAATGTGTGATATATCATATAGTAGCCTATAGGTTATGTATATTCTAAGTTATATTATATAATATATCAAACTATGTATTCTATATTAGAGTGTATTATATTAGATATATTTTAACTTGTGTTATGTGAATATGGTTTGGTTTTAGGCATGGTATTACCTAATAGCCTAGACTAGGGCTCTTAGCCTATGGGTGTATCTGTGTGTCAGTGTAGAGTCTAGATAGACTTGTTTAGCCTTGTTAGACCTAGAATAGACTTGTTTGACTTAGGTTTGACTTGGTAGACCTAGTTTGACTTTTAGGGTTGACCAGAGTTGACCAAGAGTTGGCCTTGGTCTAGATTGACCTAGATTCATGTAGAATGCATTAACTTGCATCTTATTACCATTCTGGACTTGTTGTGACTTGTACTATTCTAAATAGGAGCCAGACACCACTCCTCGGACAGTACTTTCATCTTGGACATTCAGATAGCAGACGAGTACATTCTCTGATCTTTTCATACCTGTCTGGACTATATTCTTGCTCTAGATTGCTCTACTTGATGCTGACATGTATCTTTACGGATTAGTACTATATGGATCCTTTCCTGAGATGTTATCCCTCTACGGGTGCATCGGGTATTTCAGGTTCATGTACTTTATCATGTGCATCAGGTACTCCTTGTACTCGTACTAGTTCATGTATTTACATGTTCTCATGTGCTTTCATGTACTATCATGTGTCTCATGTACTACTCATTACATGAGTTCACGTATCTTAGCTGTATTCATGTGCCAATAACGTAACTTGAATGGATCCTTATGTATTGATTGGGGCGGGGTGGGCAGAATTGGTTATGTGATCATTATCCCCAGTAGGTATGCATGTGCTTCTTAGTTGTATTCATGTGCTCCTAAGCCGTTTACATAACCATATTGTACTCTAAATCACTTAGCCACTTACAGTCTTTACTTATCATGTATTTACTTTCAGTTACAAATATCTCCTATTTTTTCTGTACTTCCTTTTCAGCATTTCATGTATTTTACTCTATTGCATGCTCTATATTTCTAACATGTTATGAACTGTTTGAGAGATATGTGCTCGTTCCCGTCCAGATTGGACCTGTTAAAAATTTTACAGAGGACGAGGAGGAGGCCTGCTTAGACACTTTCTATGGGATAGCCTTAGAGGACACTTGCGATCCGGACTTCCAGTCGGATCCCATAGCTGTAGAGACTGTTGCTCCATAGATGTCTTTATCTTATTTCATAGTTTTAGAGTTTGAGTTGTATATATTTGGATCTGTATTATTCTGGATGTTAGTGGAGTTTATCTAGACACTTAGCTTTCTCTCTATTTGTATTTCCTGTGGATTTTGGATCTTGCATCTTTTATATCATTCTTTTTTATCGTATTCTACCTTAGATGTGATTGAGATATATTCTGTAATGTCACCTCCATTCGGGGAGTATAACTGTTATTACATTAAACTGTTAGATGTTGTGACCTAGGACAGCATTTTACCGCCGACACTGCGGCGTAGGCTGGACGTACCCACGTCTCGTGCCCTTACTCTAGGGTACGGGTCGTAACACGTTTTTAGTGGTGGCCCATGCAGGTCTAGGTTGGAAATGTAGTGGTATTCGAACTAGAATATCGCTGCAGCGTGTAGTAGGAATTGGTATATTTTTTTGAGGGTACTCAATCACACTAGGAAAACTCTTAATCAGATTTATTTTATCTAAATTTGCTGTTTATTGTCTTCCCTTGAGTATAAACTGTCCTCTTTTGAATTTTTGCTTCATTCTCAGAAATTGTTTCTTATTTTGATCTGTCTTCATGATGGTTATGGAGACGCGATCTCATCGCTCCAGTTAAGGGGATACTATCGAGAGGCTGGCTACCTCTCGTCCTGTTCATCAGGGCCTCGAGGCCGTAACTCTTGTTGTGCCGACTCAGGTTGGCGTTTCTGCTATATTGGAGGTGCACCTTCGTCTGTACAGAGACGTTCTCTCCCATCATTCCTAAATTCTCTCAGCAGCAGGCACGAGGTGGACAGCAGGGGTAATCTTTCGCCATGGCAGCTGAGGATGCAGAGGCCGTAGGGGAGCTGAAAGCAGGTTCGATTCTTTTCGACTCACTTCCAGCATTTGCACTCTTTGATTCCGGGGCTTCCTACAGCTTTGTGTTAGTATCGTATACTATTAGACACAGTCTGGTTTCTGAACCATTGTCTAGGACCTGCAAGATCACGACCGGGGGTGGGGTCATCCTCGTGAGTGATGTTTGCAGAGGGCGGAGCGTCATATTGGGAGGCCGAAAGTTGGGAGAGAGTTTACTCGTCATGCCACTACCGAACTACGATATTGTATTAGGTATGGTATGGCTGAGTAGACACCACGCCCACATTGACTGCCGAGGGGGTAGAGTTTTGTTTGGGGCGCCAGGAGAGCCAGAGTTTGAGTATACCTGACGGCAGGTAGAGCAGGACAGTGGCGTCTTCTGTGGAGCATCAGTTGAGGAGCAGGTGGCTTCGCATCCCTTGATTGCAGAGTTTATAGACGTATTTCCAGAGGAGTTGCCAGGGCTTATACCGGACAGGGATGTAGAGTTCTCGATAGACTTGGTTCCCGGCACGGAACCGATTTCTCAGCATGTCTATCGAGTGAACAACAGCGAGTTGGTGGAGCTGAAGAAGCATGTGGATGAGCTGCAGGACAAGGGCTTCATCCGATCGAGTTCTTCACCTTGGGGTGCACCGGTACTCTTCGTACCCAGAAGGATGGGTCGGTACGGATGTGTATCAACTACATGGCACTTAACAACCTGACGATTAAGAACAGATACCCACTGCCACGGATCGATGATCTCTTTGATCAGTTGAGCGGAGCTCGGGTGTTCTCCAAGATTGATTTGAGGTCAGGTTATCACCAGGTGAAGGTGAAGAGGGAGGATATTCCCAAGACCGCTTTCAGGACGCGGTACGGGCAGTTTGAGTTTTTGGTTATGCCGTTTGGGCTGACCAATGCACCAGCAGTATTTATGAACCTAATAAACAAGGTGTTCCACCAGTACTTGGACAAGTTCGTGGTGGTATTCGTTGATGATATCCTGGTGTATTCGAAGAAAGAGAAGGAGCATGAGGAGCACTTAAGAGTGGTTCTGGAGACACTCAGGAAGGAGAGATTGTATGGCAAGCTCTCGAAGTGCGAGTTCTTCCTAGACATGGTTGACTTCTTGGGTCATGTGTGACTGGAGATGGTATCTCAGTGGATCCGAAGAAGATCACAGCAGTTGAGGCTTGGGCAGCACCGACTTCAGTGGCAGAGATCAGGAGTTTACTGGGGCTGGCAGGATATTATAGGAGATTTGTGCAGGATTTCTTCCGGGTTACAGAGCCATTGACTCGGTTGACCCGGAAGGATACTGAGTTTGTTTGGTCAGAGGAGTGTCAGACAGCTTTTGATGAGTTGAAGAAGCGGCTTACGACAGCTCCGATTCTGATATTGCCTTCAGGATCAGGTGGATTCACTATTTATAGTGATGCTTTAGGGAAAGGGCTGGGTTGTGTCTTGCAGCAGCATTGGAAGGTGATTGCCTATGCTTCTAGGATATTACGTCCCATGAGAAGAACTACCCTACCCATGACCTGGAGCTGGCAGCGGTGATTTTTGCTCTGAAGTTATAGAAGCACTATTTGTATGGCGAGAGGGTGGAGATTTTCACAGATCACAAGAGCTTGAAGTATGTGTTTACACAGAAAGAGCTCAACATGAGGCAGCACAGATGGCTAGAGTTGATGAAGGACTTCGACATCTCACTTCAGTATCACCCAGGAAAGGCCAACGTGGTTGCCGATGCCTTGAGTAGGTATCCGACAGCCATGTGTTTGACTATGGATCGGTACTTGCTTGCAGACTTGGAGAGCCTTGGGATTGAGGTGATTGTGCCCGGAGTGCAGATGCAGTTATGGGACCTTCAGATACAGTCGGACTTGATGGAGAGGATCAAGGCGACACAGTTCGAGAATGTGGCTCTGCGGTGTATCCAAGAGCAGGTTCGTGTAGGGTTGGTGGATGGCGAGTTTTTACTTGCAGAGGATGGTGCCTTGAGGCACGGTTCTAGGTTATGTGTGCCTAGCGGGGAGCTCAGAGAGCAGATCATACAGGAGGCTCACAGATCGCAGTACTTTATATATCCCGTTGCCAACAAGATGTACAGGGATCTGTGAGAGTATGTCTGGTGGTACGGGATGAAGCGGAAGGTAGCTCGCTTCGTAGCTAGATGCTTGGTCTATCAGGAGGTCAAGGCAGAGAGGCAGAGGCCCGAAGGATTATTGCAGTCGTTGCCCATTCCAGACTGGAAGTGGAAACATATCACCATGGATTTTGTATCTGGGTTGTCGCGTACACCAGGAGGAAAAGACGCGATTTGGGTCATCATTGACAGGTTGACCAAATCGGCCCACTTCTTGCCATTCAAGGTGGGTACGTCTACCGAGAGGCTTACGGAGTTGTATATGCGGCAGATAGTCAGGATTCACTGAGTTCCCGTCAGCATTATCTCAGATCGGGATAGTCGCTTTACTTTTCATTTCTGGAGGAGTCTGCAGATTAGTTTGGGCACTCAGCTCAAGTTTAGTACTGCATACCACCCCCAGACGGACGGACAGTCAGAGAGGACTATTCAGACACTTGAGAACAAGCTGCGGACGTGCGTCCTAGATTTTGGAGGTTCCTGGGAGGATCATCTACATTTGGTGGAGTTTACTTACAACAACAGTTATCAGGCCAGCATTGAGATGTCACCTTTTGAGGCTCTGTACGGGCATAGGTGTCGTACACCCTTATCTTGGGATGATGTTGGAGAGCGAGCTTTACTGGGATCAGAGATGGTTGTTGACGCAGCCGAGAAGGTGAAGCTCATCAGGGACAGACTTCGCGTAGCGCAGGATAGACATCGGCACTGGGCCGATAGCCACCGGAGGCCATTGGAGTTTGAGGTACAGATTTAGAGATAGGATTAGAAGTAGGTTGTATTTTGTTTTGTTTGATTGATCATGTTTAATTTTTAGTAACTTGAGACCTTGCTTGTGATTAGGTTGGAGATATAGTTTTTTTGCGGATATCTCCGACTCGTGGTACGATACGTTTTGGTGGAGGTGGGAAGCTTATCCCGCGCTTCATCGGCCCTTTCGTTATCAGCGGGAGAGTCGATGACGTGGCATACAGGCTAGACTTGCCACCTGCACTAGTGGAAGTTCACAACGTATTCCACGTATCATAGTTGAGACGGTACGTAGCTGACCCTAGCCATGTGCTCGATCATTCGGAGATTGAGGTTGGACCTACTCTCAGTTATTTAGAGCAGCCTGGGGAGATTCTGGATCGCCGGGAGAAGGTTCTGAGGAACCAGGTGATACCCTTGGTACGCGTCACATGGAGGCATCATTCTCCAGGAGAGTCTACCTGGGAGCGGGAGGATGAGATGCGCGAGCGGTACCCCTATCTTTTTGGACCTTGAGGTATACTTTTCTATCCTTCTCAACAGTTAGTTTCGCCTTTAATTTCGAGGACGAAATTATTTTAAGGAGGGTAGATTTGTCACTACACTTTTCTAGCTTGAGGGTATTTTGGTCATTTTTAAAGTTTTGGAATTATTTGGAGTTATTTAGTATTAATTATAATTATTAGAATTTTTAAGTGATTTTTAGTATAATTGATTTGGTGCTATTTTAGACTTTGACTAGTGTTGACTTTGGAGACTGCCCTAGAGGCTAACCTAGGTCATGACTATTTGGTTAGGTTATGGAACCCTAGCTTGACCTAAGTTAGTGACATTTAACTCATTAGAACTTATTTGGAGAGATTAGGATTTGATTTGAATAGAAATTGGCTTGTGGTTTCACAAGTCATGACTTGTGACTTAAGCCTTAAAGGCCCAACCCAACACCATGTAACCTAGCCCTAGCCCAACCCACTTGACCGGCCACACTAGCCTAGGGATTCCCACCTATTTAATGCTCGTAGAAATTAGGGCTGGCCTCCATTAGGAATATTTGCAAGTTTTAGAAAGAGGTGAGTCTCCATCTTCATTAATTCCTAGAAATTTCATTTCAATTCCTTTTCCAACCAAACCAATTGCAATAGGCTCTAAATTTAGTTTACTTGCTGTTGGTATTGAGAAATTTCAGGGGAGAAATAATTTGGGAGAGTTTTGGAAGCTTGAGGAACCACTTTCATTTGGGGCTTTTTGAGCCTTTGCACACCCATAGGTAAATTCGATTCTACACCATAAAATATTGATTTTATTGCATATATAGGAAGCCCTAGGCCTACCCTAGTTGTAGGTGTAGCTAACCCTAGGATTCGTGTCCGATACTTGTCCGTATCGGACACGTATCAGTTCGTGTATGAAGGTGTTTGGTGAAATGCCCCAAAGGGCATTTCGATTTGTTTTTAGGAATATTTTTGAATAGGAATTTAGGTTTGTGTTTGCTTATGGATTTTTAGTGTACTGAGTCGCTATTCGTGTCGTGTCGGGTCGCCACAGACACACGAACACGCGGGTGCACACGCGCGCGCGCGCACTGTAGCTCCCCTGCTGCTCGGGGCTGTTTGCGAGCAGCACACCCACTTTGACACGTGATTTTGCACACACGTGTTGGGACACTGACTGACACGAGGTTCCTAGAGTTACACGACCCTTCGTGTCGTGTCGGACACGGTATAACGCGTGCACTGTGCGTGCACTGTACGTGTGCTGTGTGTTAAGTTGTGCACTGTTTTGTGTTCTTGTTTCTTTCAGTTTTAAATGTTTAATTCGTGTTTAAAATTGCTATTTAGTTCCTAATTATGTCTATTATATATGTTAGATTAGTTTACATGATTAATTAGGTTGTTGGTGTGGAAATATGATTCGAAATTGGTTAAATTGCATGATAACTGGTACATGTCTGTTACTGGGTTTTTTCAGTATTTCTGAGTATTAATTCCCAGTTTTTAGTGATGTTTTCTCACTGTTAATGTCTTCCACATGATTGGTTGTTCATGTTAGCTTAATATTGCAATTCGAATTGGCTTTAGGGTTTGAGAATGAGGATTTGGACATTGAGTGGATTCAAATGATTCTTGACTGATACATTACATTACCTGAGTTATTTTCATTCTATTAGAAACTGAATTTAAATGATCATTTAATATAAATTACCATATTTGTATTAGTTGTGTATGTACATGGTTGAATACAAATGAGGATTTGGTTTTAGCTGAACTGTCAACTATTTTCCCTTCCCTCTTAAACTGAAACCTGGACCGATTTCCTTTAACTGGGAATTGGTTTACCTTCCCTTCCTCATACTGTTTGAATGAATGTTTTATTCATTAGTTAACTGTCATGTGAACCTAGGATTAGCTACTGTTTCTTCCTTTTTACATTTCACTGATTTCCCTAAACCTGAACATAATACCCTTCCTATACCTGAGATTCTTCATTTCCTAATGAACTGAGAATTGATTCCCATTTCATTTTTTTCACTGTCATTCATTCTTTGGCAACCTGAATTCTAGTTACTTGTAACTGCCATGTTTAGCAGCTCACCATTTCCTGGATTTCACCAATTGATTTCCAGGTTATACAATATATACACTGTTTACATTTTCCAGTTTTCACATTTTGAACTGCCACAGTAAACACATTTACTGATTTTTCCTACACTCATTGACACTTGAGCACAAATGTACACTGATTTCCCTGTTTTATATTCCTATTGAACTGTCACATGAGTTCCTAGATTGAGAATCTCACTGATTGATTTCCTATTCACTGTCAACTATATTTCCAGATTCTTGGTTAGTTAGCATTGTCTACTAATATGCCATGCCACACTGTTTTGTACTTACTGTTCTAATTTTCTGTATACACCCTCATGCCATGTATCACCCACACACAAGTTCATACCTATGTATCACTCACTCTCTTGACACTCTCACTCTTTCACACACATGTCTCTTGTATTTCCACACACATACACACTTGACACATGAGCACGTGTGTCTTCCTATTTCTATATATATGTGAAGGTATATATATATAAAATGTGTGATATATCATATAGTAGCCTATAGGTTATGTATATTCTAAGTTATATTTTATAATATATCAATATGTGTATTCTATATTAGAGTTTATTATATTAGATATATTTTGACTTGTGTTATGTGATTATGGTTTGGTTTTAGGCATGGTATTACCTAATAGCCTAGACTAAGGCTCTTAGCCTATGGGTGTATCTGTGTGTCAGTGTAGAGTCTAGATAGACTTGTTTAGCCTTGTTAGACCTAGAATAGACTAGTTAGACTAGTATAGACTTGTTTGACTTAGATTTGACTTGGTTGACCTAGTTTGACTTCTAGGGTTGACCAGAGTTGACCAAGAGTTGACTTTGGTCTAGATTGACCTAGATTCATGTAAAATGCATTAACTTGCATCTTATTACCATTCTGGACTTGTTGTGACTTATACAATTCTAAATAGGAGCCAGACACCACTCCTCGGACAGTACTTTCATCTTGGACATTCAGATAGCAGACGAATATATTCTCTGATCTTTTCATACCTGTCTGGACTATATTCTTGCTCTAGATTACTCTACTTGATGCTGACACGTATCTTTACGGATTAGTACTATATGGATCCTTTCCTGAGATGTTATCCCTCTACGGGTGCATCGGGTATTTCAGGTTCATGTACTTTATCATGTACATCAGGTACTCCTTGTACTCGTACTAGTTTATGTATTTACATGTTCTCATGTGCTTTCATGTACTATCATGTGTCTCATGTACTACCCATTACATGAGTTCACGTATCTTAGCTGTATTCATGTGCCAATAATGTAACTTGAATGGATCCTTGTGTATTGATTGGGGCGGGGTGAGTAGAATTGGTTATGTGATCATTATCTCCAGTAGGTATTCATGTGCTTCTTAGTTGTATTCATGTGCTCCTAAGCCGTTTACATAACCATATTGTACTCTAAATCACTTAGCCACTTACAGTCTTTACTTATCATGTATTTACTTTCAGTTACAAATATCTCCTATTTTTCTTGTACTTTCTTTTCAGCATTTTCTGTATTTTACTCTATTGCATGCTCTATACTCCTAACCTATTATGAATTGTTTGAGAGATATGTGCTCGTTTCCGTCCTGATTGGACCTCTTGAAAATTTTACAGAGGACGAGGAGGAGGCATGCTTAGACACTTTCTATGGGACAGCCTTAGAGGACACTTGCGATCAGAACTTCCAGTCGGATCCCTTAGCTGTAGAGACTGTTGCTCCATAGATGTCTTTATCTTATTTCATAGTTTTGGAGTTTGAGTTGTATATATTTGGATCTGTATTATTCTGGATGTTAGTAGAGTTTATATAGACACTTAGCTTTCTCTCTATTTGTATTTCTTGTGGATTTTGGATCTTGCATCTTTTATATCATTCTTTCTTATCGTATTCTACCTTAGATGTGATTGAGATATATTCTGTTATGTCACCCCCATTCGGGGAGTATAACTGTTATTACCTTTAACTGTTAGATGTTGTGACCAAGGACAGCGTTCTACCGCCGACACTGCGTCGTAGGCTGGACGTACCCACGTCTCGTGCCCTTACTCTAGGGTGCGGGTCGTGAGACGAGGCCTCCCGCACGGGTAAAGAGCTAATCGTTCAGGAGGCCGAAAAGGTCACCCGAGCTTCTGCTGGCCTGGAGCGTGCTCTGAAGAGACTCGAAGATGGCTGGCAGGCCCATGTGCATCTGGAGGATGCAGAGCGGCTGACTCAGGAGGCTGGGCGCCGGGCCAAGATGCGATTTGAGCGGTCGACCGCCGTACTGAGGGATCGACTCAGAGAATTATGTATAGCCGAACCATAGTTGGCCTTTTTTCTTTCTCTCTTTGTCACTTTCGTTTTGATAGGGACGTGGTCCCCGAATATGTAGTACTTTTGCTTTTCAATAAATGACTTTGTTCACTACCAAAATATGTCTATTTAGCGACAGCCACATCCGTCGCCCATCCGTCGGCAATCAGTATTAGCGACCGATAACTGACGAATCTTGGTCAAAATAATCAGTCGGCAATCAGCTCGTCGCTAATAATGATCCGTCGCTAAGTAGTCGAAGAGCGACGGAATAGCGACGGCTTTTCGTCTCCACAATATGATGTATTAGCGACGATTTTCCGACGGGTTTTCGTCCATTTCAAGTATTAAATACTTAACTGTATAGACGCTAGCGACGGATATTCCGTCGGTAAACCGTCGTAGCAGTGTATCAGAGGGTATCATTCCGTCGCTAGTCCGTCGATCGCCGTCGCTAACAAAGGACGGATTAGCGACGGAATACTAACGGATTATCCGTCGACCATGTTCTGGAAATGCTTGACATTTCCAGAACCTTGGCGACGGATAAATCGTCGCTACGCCGTCGACAGAGCGACTGATTAGTGGCTGATTATCCGTCGCCATGGTTCTGGAAATGTCAAGCATTTCCAGAACCTTCTCGACGGATTTTCTGTCGCTACGCCGTCGAGAGAGCGACTGATTAGTGGCTGATTATCCGTCGCCTTGGCGACGGATTTTCTGTCGCTATTCCGTCGAATGATATACCACCAGAACCTTGCCGACGGATATTCCGTCGACCACCCGTCGCTACCTGGAAACAGTTTCAAATCTCCAGTTAGCGACGGAAATTCTGTCGAAAATTAGTCGAAAACTGGAAATATCCGTCGCTAACCGGTCACTAGTCCGTCGCTAACTGAGATTTTTTTGATAAAAAATTACAGCACTTTCCCTGTTCACAAAAATATGCATAAACCAAACCAATATATAATGCACACCAATCATCCAACAATCACATAGACCAAATATATAATGCACACCAATTATCCAAGAATCACATAGAACAAATATGCACATACGAATTTAATGCACACCAATTATCCAAGAATCACATAGACCAAACCAAATTAATATAAAATAGACATCAATTATCCTGAAGAGTAACCTAATATCCGTCGTTATAATCCGATCATAGCACAATTAATCCAAAATTTCCACAAATATTCCAAATTTTCTTAATTACAATATTTTAAGGAGGAGGAGGAGTTCGATTGCCAGGTGGTAGTAATCCCTGCTGCGACCGACGAATATACTCTTCCACTAGGTACGGCGGCAAGTGGTCGTAGATACTGCTCGGAAGTCGGCGTAGCTGCTCTGGCGACATGAGATCCAGAGTGCCGCAACAGTCGGAGGCGGTACCAGAGGGGCAGCAGGGTTGAAAGAAAGATGACCCACGGAAGAAGGACCGACACCAGCAGTCGACGGACCGGCACCAGTAGAAGACGGACCGACACCAGCAGCAGACGGAGGCAGAAAGTATGTGGCAAATTGCTCCCGCAAGGACGACACCGCCTCGTACAGCTACGTAAGCTGCGACCTAACATCATCGTCGGCCAGGGCCACGGGAGGAGGCGGTGTCGGTGGAAATCTCGGCGTCACCATGTGCAACGGCCGTAGGGAGCCGACTCCATACAGGAGCCCTTTCTTAAAGCCACCGACGGTATCTACGAACAAGTCGTTGCGAGCGGCCAAAGAAGAGGGCATCCGGGCGGGTGTTGTTTCACCGACATCCTCGGTGTCAGTTAACTGAGCCCGACTAAGGGCCTCACGATACGCAGCCTATCAAATGAATGTGTTTATATTATAAGATTTACCTAAGTTGTAATCTAAATCCTATATTTCACTAAGTTAAGTGTGAATCCTAAGTTTACCTAAGTTATAGTCCGAATACTTTTAATTATAACATAAATCTCATAAACATAAGTACTTACATCAGTCTGCTTGGCCCTCTCATCGACGAAGCTCCCGTCCTTCCGTCTTTTGTGCGTATGCTGGAACACGTCATGTATGGTGACCGATTCTGGTGCCCTTCCCTCCTTCACCGCCCGTTGGGCCTACATACGAAATTTTTGTAGAACTTAATTAACTCTGTATATCAATAATACCTAATTCGATAGTGAAATAAATTTACGGTATCTCACCAGATCTACATACGTCGCTGCGTGGGGCCTTGATCCCCCCGTATGAAGCCCCACGGCCTGTCGGTTCGCCTTCGCCTTCTCCGATTTCTCCTTTTATGCAGGAGAATTCATCATACCTAAGAAGTCCTCATAATCCTCCTGCCGGATCCAATTCGGCCTCGTATGCCTCATTTTCAGGTCATGAATCATATCCCGTATCTTCTTCGAGGCAGCGCTTCTGTAGGTCCTGCGGATCGCGTCCTCGCGATGGGGGGGCCACCAGTACGTTGTCTAACATAGAAATTCAATTATCACGTAATTTAAAAAATGGTTGATTAAAGAGTAACTAATAATTAACCAAAAGATATAGATATATACCCTCAACTCGTCGAGCCAGGCGTACTTCAAGTTTGGAGGCACCGACAAAAAGTTGAGATAGGGACCATAGAAGTTAGCCCTGATAATTTCTCCAAGAGCCCTGGCAACATTAAACGGAAAAAACCTACAAAGAAAAAATGACTGGATTATTAACATGAATAAATGAAAGAAATTTAAAAAATTATCTTAAATTTACTTACGAGGTCCCCGCGGGCCATAACTCTCGTCGAAACTCGCCTCTCGGCTTCTCTGGTGCCGTCGAAGGATCCGCGGGTCCGCGCATGTATTCCCCAGTAACCGGATAGAACCTAGTATGGGGGACTCCGAGGCCCACTGTGCAGTAACTAGGGGATCCACTGGTGGATCTGCTGCTGGTGGGTCCGATAGCTGAACGGATCCGCTAGCAGATCCGGACTCATGCCTCGATGAAGTGGTCAATCGACGGCGGGATGCGTCTGTGCCCGGGGTACTCTCCGGGTCGGGGTCGCTGTATGGGGTCACATCCTGGGAAGATTGAATGCGACCATGACCACCAGCACCACCACGACCACGGCCACCACCACCACCACCACCACCACCACCAGCACCACGACCACGGCCAGACATCATGACCTGTAAATAGAATACATAAACATAATTAACAATATAAAAGTGTAAATGAATATAAAATTCTAAACTAAAATATACATACCACCAGTAGGGAGACGAGTGTCGCCGTGACGAAAAAGACTAGGAGTGCCATCTGCAATAAGTAAATAATCGAATGAAAAAAATATGAATTCACGTAATTGCTTTTATGAGGTCAAACTTAATTCACGTAATTGGAAGTATTTTTAATATATAACAATATTTAACCTAATCATCGTCTTCGTTCTCATCCTCAGCATCATCTTCATCATCATCCTCCTCCTCATCCTCATCCTCATCCTTATCTTTATCGTCGATTTCATCTGTATCCTAGCTCATCCCCATCAAATTTCTCTTCTTCTTCTTCTTCTTCTTCTTCTTCTTCTTCTTCTTCTTTTTCTTCTTCTGCCTCAATATTTGGGACAAAACGCCTCTTTCTCCCCTGGTTGACAGCTAAGTCTTGTGTATCAACCTCTTTCTCCCCTCTATTTTCCTCAACAATATCTTCAACATCCATTGTATCCGAGTGTTGTCCCAAGTATTGGGACTTTTCGATCTGGTCCTCTTGTATGCTGGGTCTCCAACGTTGAATGTATTTCTAGATTTAATCTTGAAAACTGCCCACTAGTCAAATCGATCTCTACGATGCCTTGGGTAGCTTGTATAGTAGACTTGAACAGCCTGATTTGCTATTGCAAATGTATCGGACCCTCTATACCTCCTGCGATAATTTATATCGACAAATCTAAATTGTTTATCGATTCTCCAACCGATATTTGGTGTCGTATCGAACCACTCACATTTGAACATCACAATATGCATATCATATGGGCCAGTATATTGTAAATCTACAATATCCCGAAGCACTCCATAATAGTCAAAGTCCGGCTCGTCGTTCATAGATGGTGCCTCTTATGCAAACACCGGAATCCTTGGTACTGATGCCGTCATTGATAAATTCGACATTTATAGCATTCTGAGTTGACTTAAACCTGAAGCCATTAACGACATAGCCTGGCCAAGTCTTTATTTGCTTCTTCGGTCCCGATGCCAGATAACGAACACTTTCATGAGTGAGTGTTATTTCAGGCAATAAAACCTATAAACAAATATTTATAATTTAAATATTTTAGATTATATATTTATAATCTCGATTATAATCTCAGTTACTTACGTATTTGCGAAACCATGACGAAAATGTACAATCAACCTCTCTTTGAAGTCCCTCATCGGTAATATCGGGTGTCCTCATTTTGACTTCATCTCTAAATACACTATTAGAGAAAATAAGAATATATAAGTGTAGTCACTTACTTCATCAAATTAGAGATTATAACGAGTGCAAGTGTACTGCTTACTTCTCCAAATCTCTCACTTCTTGTATGTCACAGTTTAACAAGACATATCGGTGAGCTGCATCATACTCGTCGTCTGTCAACCATCATCTTTTAATAGCCCCAACAGGCTTGCCCCTTACATTGAATATACCTCCATCCTCAACGTCCTCGTCATTCCTTTGAGGTCTATTTCGATTTATCTTAACATGAGTATCGAAATAAATGGAGCAGAAGTTTGACACCTCTTCAATAAGATAGGCTTCGCATATCGAAGCCTCTATTTGAGCCTTGTTGCCAACTTTCTTCTTTAGATGGTGTAGGTATCTAGAGAGTCAAATTATCTTGAGAATTAAGAATAAATTTTAAAACCCACTAAAATTCAACTTAAATTATATCGATTTTTATGTACCTTTCAAATGGGTACATCCATCGATAATGAACAGATGCACCGACACGGGCTTCGTATACTAGATGAATCTGTAGATGCTCCATGCTGTCGAAGAAGCCAGGAGGAAATATTTTCTCCAACTTGCAAATTGTTAAGATAATCTTCTCCTCAAGTTCAACCATGTGTTGCACAGTCAACTTAGTTGAACAAATATCCCTATAGAATATAGATAGTTCGGCCAATGGAACCCATACAGCAGAAGGCAACAACTCTTTCAAAGCAATGGACAGTAATCTTTCTATAAACACGTGGCAGTCATGACTCTTCATTTTCGTTAGCTTGCGTTCATTGAGATCAACGTATCTAGACAAATTCGACACATAGCCATCGGGAAATCTTAAAGTAGATTCCCACTTGCAGATTATTAATCTATCTTTCTTGCTCAATGTGTATTGTGCTATAGGCTTACTTAATTGTCCAGCAGCTCCCCTTTGTATCAAGGTCAGATAAGAACGCTTGTATATCTCGAAAATGTCTTGTCTTGCTTTTGGATTGTCCTTCGTCTTTCCTTTAATATCCATGACCGTATTGAAGACATTATCGAACACATTCTTTTCGATATACAAAACATTAAGATTATGCCTTATAAGATTATCTTTCCAATAAGGCAAGTCCCAGAAGATACTCCGTTTAGTCCAGTTATGGCTTTGTCCGAACCCATCGACACGATTGTTCGATGGATCTTCCATTACAGTGGACAAGTCCTTTACATCTTTCCAAATATCGTATCCCGACAATCTGGCAGGCGGATGAGAAAATTCTTATTTTCCAGCTATGAACGTGTCCTTGTTCTTTCTCCAAGGATGACTCGCGGGCAGAAATTGACGATGACAATCAAAGAAAGAAGTTTTTCCTCCATGCTTAAGGCGGAACGTCTTACTATTTCCCATGCATATCGGACAAGACATGGTACCGTGAGTACTCCATCCCGACAGTATATCGTATACAGGAAAATCATTGATTCTCCACATCAGTGAAGCTCTCATATAAAAGTTCTGTTTCCTGGAAATATCATAGGTCGCGACGCCGATCTCCTACAGCTGTTTCAGCTCATCCACCAACGGCTGTAAATATATATCGATATTCTTCGTCGGATTTTTGGGACCCGATATGATAGCTGTCAAGAACTTATAAGGAGTCTTCATAAACATCCATGGTGGCAGATTGTAAGGTGTCAGAATGACTGGCCAACAGGAGTATTGAGATCCCGACTGCCCGAAAGGGGCGAAGCCATCAGAACATAGCCTCAGACGTACATTTCTAGGCTCTGTAGCAAAATCTGGATGACGCAAATCGAAATATTTCTACGCCTCTCCATCCGAAGGATGTGACAATTCTCCATCGTCCTTTGTGCATTCTTCGTTGTGCCACGTCATGTGTTCTGCTGTATTCTGAGACATATATATCCTCTGCAAGCGCTTCGTGATCGACAAGTAATGCATATACTTGTAAGGACGTCATTTTCTAGTTGACTTTCCTTTTCCCCTGACTGGCTTGTAACGATTCGTATTACAAAAGCTGCAACTTTCTATATCCTCGTTCTCCTTGTAGTACAACATGCAGCCGTTGCGACAACAATCTATCTTCTCGTACCCCAGTCCCAGTTGTTGGACAATCATCTTCGACTTGTAGAAGTTTTTTGGAAGCTCTTTTGATTCCTTCGATAACACCTTCTTGATTAGTTGTGTAATCCGATCATAGCAAGTTTGTGGCAAGTTAAAATCGGACTTTATGTTCAACAACCGCATCGTCACTGACAGTACGGAATGTGGCTCACAACCAGGATATAAAGAAGTTTCAGCATCCTGAAACATATCATAGAACTCCTTCGCCTCGGGATTAGGATCCTCCGGATCAAAATTAGGCCCTGCCGCGTCGTACACCATATCTTGTACAAGGTTCTGCAGGTCTCCATAATCAACAGAGCATTCGTCGTCTTCGACGATAAAATCTGTTACATCATTATTATCAAAAGCATAAGTAGCAGCATTCGCAACCTGTCTTTCCGCATATTGTTCACCTTGCGATGACCACAGGCCATAATCACGTACGAAACCCTTACGGGTCAAATGATCTCTTACACTCACCACCTCTTCGTAACGTCTATTGCGACAATTACGACATGGACACTTGATTTTGTTACCGTCCATATACTGAGCTTTTCTCATGGCATACTTAAGAAACACTTCCACGCCTGCCTAAAAATCTTCACTCACACCTATTCTGCTCTCGTGTTGTCGTTTGTACATCCATGTACGATCAACGAAATAATGATCCGTCACAGATTGGATGTAAAAATCTGTATCGTAAGACAAACTAAACAGAATTAGTATATAATCATGTAACTGGTGGATCCGCTAGTATATAGGCCGGATGTACTTAGCATCGACCGCATCAGACTAGTATCGGTCTATAGGTTTGGTATAGGCCGTATCAAATTGGTATTGACCTTAGCGAATTGGTATCGTCCTATTCGATATGTATCGGCCGTATAGCTAGGATTCGTACCGGCCTTATCGATCCGGTACGAATCCTAGCTATACGGCCGATACATATCGGATATGACGATACCAATTCGCTAAGGTCAATACCATCCAATACGACCTATACCAAGCCGATATACCGATACTAATCTGCTATGATCGATACTAAGTACATACAGATACCGATACCGATACCGATAGTTCGATACCGATAGTTTGATACTGATACTGATAGTGCGATACCGATACCAAAAGTTCGATACTGATACTGATAGTGCGATACCGATACCGATAGTTCGATACCGATAGTGCGATACCGATACCGATAGTGCGATACTGATAGTTCGATACCGATACCGATAGTCCGATAGTCCGATACCGATACCGATAGTTCGATACCGATACCGATAGTCCGATAGTCCGTTACTACCGATATCGCTGATACCAATACTCATAGGAAAAGTCCGATACCGATTCCGATACCGATACTTTGAACCTTAAAAAAAGAAAAGAAAAAAATATATATATATATATATATATATATATATATATATATATATATATATATATATATATAAAGCAATAGACTTTCTCATCCTATTTCTTAAACCAGGGTTTGTCATATTGCATTTTCTTTAAAGTATCGGCCGATACCGATCCGATACGGCCGATACCGATACAGTTTGGCATGTTCCGATCCGATATCGACCGATACCAAATATTGACCGATGCCGACATTGGGGGTCTTTGTTAGTTAGATATGACATATGTTAGAGTTATTTAGAAAATATATGTTGGTATCCTACTACTAGTTAGTATATTGGGATAAGGATGCTAGAAGTATAAGATAGTCGGTTAGATGGTTAGTAATAAGTTAGTGTCTAGAATGAGGTTAGTAGATATAAGTTAGATAGCTTATATGTTAGATAGTAGTGTATTAGAGTGTGTGTTTTGATATGATAGCTTAGAGTTTAGATAGATATATATTGGATATGTATAGTATCTTAGTTTTAGAGATTAAGTTAGATATTCGTATATTAGAGTTAAGATACTTGGTAACTTGAGATACCAAGTAGTATATTAGAATATATTGGGTTACCTTATTAGGGTAAGGTATTGGGTTACCGATATTGTGAAACTAGGTTGAAAGCATAATAAGGTTGTAAAAGCATGTAAAAGAATCCGATACTACCGATAATTATTTGTTGCCCAATACCAAAAAATCCGATACTCCGATCCGAAACTGCCGATACTACCGATATCGCCGATATCCTATTTCTTAAACTAGGATTTGTCATATCGCCGATACTACTCACTGTATTTGTACCCCGTACTGCCCCGCGCGTGCCACCCCCGCCGCCCCTCGCAGCCCAGAGCGCGCCAGCACCCCTCCCTCCCCCCGCCGCACCTCCCAACCCCCACCGTCCCCTAACCCCACGCTGCCCCGCGCGCGCCACCCCCGTCGCCCCCCGCTGCCCCGGAGCGCGCTGCCCCCCGCCGTCCGCCGTAGTCCCGTGCGCGCCCGCCGCAGCCCCGCGCTGCCCCATGCGTGCCACCCCTGCAGTCCCCGCCGCCCCCGCAGCCCACGATGCCCCCGACAACCCACGACACCCACGACCACCAAGAGAGAGAGAGAGAGAGAGAGAGAGAGAGAGATTACCTTTGGGAGAGAGAGTGAAGAGGTCGCCGATCACCGCCGCAGGAGAGAGAGAAAGGAGAGTGAGGTCGCCGACCACCGCAAGAGAGAGAAAGAGAGAGGAGAGAGAATGAAATTTGGGGGAAATGAAAAGTTTCCCCCGTCGTTTCAATTTAATTCCGGGCCCTTTATTTAGCGACGGACTAGCGACGGATTATATCCGTCGCTAGGCCGTCGCTCTTTTTGATACTTGCCGACGGAACATCCGTCGCTACGTAGTCGAAGAATTGACCCGCCATTTCTCTCAACAATTCCCGCCAAATAATCGACTGCATAGCGACGGTTACTTACCCGTCGCTATATCTCCGATGCCCTAGCGACGGATGAGCGATCTTTTCTCCCCCTTAAAATAAAATAAAAATTGTATCGGCTTGTCGTCGGTATGCCGTCGGTTATTTACCACAAATCCGTCGCTAACGCCGACGGAAGTTGTCCGTCGCTAATGTGTCGTCGCTAATTTACTGTATTTTGGTAGTGGTTTTTATTATCCATCATCTATTGTGCTTGTACTGTATCTTTGGTATTTGTGATGTTTGCCCCACTGGAGGACTATTTGTGGACCTATTACCCTTGGCATACCTTGGTTTTAGGTACGGATAATAAGTTTGATTAGGGATACCTAGAACGATTCCACAGTAAGGTGACCATGGAAGTTTTTGGTATCGAGCGAAAGAGTGCCATGGGGCAGCTGGGCCCCAGAGGCATGATGAGAAAGGAGCTGCATGTACTAGAGGACTTAGTACAAAATTTGTGGTCGCAGAGGACATTTGTAGTCAACAGAGGACATTTGTGGTCAACTGAGGACATTTGTGGTCAACAGAGGACATTTGTGGGCCTATTATCCTCGGCGTACCCTGGTTTTAGGTACGGATAATAAGTCGAGAGAGAACCAACATACTTACTCAAAGGTAATGAGGACGTGGTAAATATGAGGGTTTCTTCGATGGAATCTTCCTACTCAGAGGTAATGAGGACGTGGTAGGAGTGGACACCATGAAGGGTACATAGAACAACTTAGAGGTAATATGGACGTGGAAGTTCTACGTGAGGGGCGGTTTGTTTTTGATGGAAGTGAAACAACTCAGAGGTGACATCGACGTGGTTGTTTCGGGAAATTTGTGGATCTGTTACCCTTTTTACGCACTGAAAGTACGGGTAATAGATCATGAGGAAGATGCTCTTTTAGGAAGGAAGTTCAGATGTATGATCATACATGACTTACTACCCAAAAGATGCGATATAGATTCATCTGGAGTGACCAGAGCGTAAGTTCAGCAGTACTTGCGGGTACATAACTCAACAATCTGGAAGATTTGGAATCAGAGTGTAAGTTCAGCGATACCATAGGGTACATAACTCAATAATTTGGGAGATTTGGAGTCAGAGTATAAGTTCAGCGGTACTAAAGGGTACATAACTCAACAATCTGGAAGATTTAGAGTCAGAGTGTAAGTTCAGCGGTACCAGAGGGTACATAACTCAACAATCTGGGAGACTTGGAGTCAGAGTATAAGTTCAACAGTACCAGAGGGTACATAACTCAACAATCTGGGAGATTTGGAGTCAGAGTGTAAGTTCAGCGGTACCAGAGGGTATATAACTCAACAATCTGGGAGATTTGGAGAATGTCGTTCTAGACATAGTCCTTCTTTAGGACTTGCCGTTGATGGGCAACATGAGCAAGTCTCCGTCTTGTTTTGTGAGGCGGTAAGCACCATTAGAGAATACAGCCTCGATGACAAATGGGCCTCCCCACTTTGGCTGGAATTTGTCGGTGGTTTAGTGAGTCATAACCATCGGCCTCCGAACTGCCAGAAAGAGATCGCCCACTTGGAAAGTTCTAATTTTAACCTTCTTGTTAAAAGCTCCCAAGATACGTGCTTGGTACAGCTCGATTCATTGTTGACCTAACAGGCGCTTCTCATCTAGAGCCTCCAACTCTTGTAACCGGCGATGGTGATTATCATCCGTTGTCAATCGATAGGTAAGGGCAACACGGAGTGAGGGGATTTGAGTCTCCAATGGGAGAACTACCTCACTCCCGTACACAAGGAGAATGGTGTGTTCCCAGTGGCCGCCCGGACTGTAGTACGATATGCCTATAAGCATTAGCCAAGCTTCTGATTCCAGTCGTGTTTGTTTGAAGACACGAACTTCTTGAGCAGCTTGATTATAGTTTTATTGAATGCTTCTGCCAACCCATTTACTGCCGGATTGTATGGTGTTGTAGCAACATTCTGGATTCGGTGTTTGTCGTAAAATCGATAGAAGGCGTGGCTTGCTAATTGTGGACCATTGTCGTGGATGATCCTTCGGGGCAATCCAAAGCGATAGATGACGTGATGTTTGAGGAAGCTAATCACATTTGAAGCCTTCACTTCTGCCAGCGGAATAGCCTCCGCCTATTTGGAGAAGTAATATGTGATTATGAGTATGAAGCGATGTCCTCGGGACGAAGGCGGAGTGATTGGACCAATGATGTCCATTCTTCATGCTTCGAATGGCCAGGATGCCACCGTTAGATGTAGAAACTTGGATGGCTGGTGGATGAAATCTGTGTGGACTTGATAGGCTTTGCATTTTCTTGCATAGTCTGTCGCATCTGCAACCATCGTGGGCCAGTAATAGCCCATTCGGCGAAGGCGGTCTTGCAATTTTGGGCTAGGCTGACGGGCCTCGCAGATGCCGTCGTGAGCTTCACGTACAGCTTCTTTGGCTTCTGTATTTGACAGACACCAAAGCAGTAATCCATCGTATGATCGTCGATACAGCATTTTTGCCTCCGCATCATAGAAGAATCTGAGGGAACGCCTTCTGATAGAAGTGGCTTCCTTTGGATTCTCGGGCAAGATGCCATAGACTACGAAGTCTATGAATGGTTGTCTCCAGTCTGGTGCTTCGTCGACCGTCTGAGCGGAATGACTCGCTACAAATTGAACGTTATTCTTGGGACAGACCAATTCGTGGCCTATTACGTCCACCAAATGATGAGTATATTTTGGGACCGCTAGGGAAGCAGCAAGACCTGCTAGGGCATCGGCTTCAATATTTTGGAGTCAATAAACATATTCTATGAAGAACCCTTCAAATGATGAAATGATGTTAATCGTTATTTGGTGATAGGGGATCATATCTTCATGGCGAGATTCATATGAACCCCAGATCTGATTGACGATTAACTGCGAATCGCCGTATGCTTCAAGATACTCTACCCCCAGCTCCTTTGCATGTCGGAGGCCAATGACCAAAGCATTGTACTCGGCCACGTTGTTTGAACAGGGCTCCGTGAGGGAGTAAGTTCGATTGATCACCAGCCCGAAGGAAGAAATTAGCACCACTCCGACTCCAGCAACGATGTTACCCTTGGGCCCAGTTCTGGAAGCGCCGTCGAAGAACATTCGCCATACGGTATCATGAGAGGCCACGTTTGAATGGACGACCTCATCTGGAATCTTTTCGTCTATTCTGGTTGATTCTGAACCTGGATGAGCTGCTAAAAAGTCTGCCAGAGCTTGACCTTTAACAGCCTTCTGTGGGACGAAGATCATGTGGTAGGGAGACAATAATATTGCCCAGGTAGCAAGCCGAGAACTGAGTGCACCTGGCTAGGTCATAAGGACCCTGAGGGGGTTAACTCTTGATACAACATGGATGGTTTGCCCCGTGACGTAGTGTCGCATCTTCTAAATGGCAAAAACCAGAGCAAAGCACTCCTTCTCCACGGCAGTGTATCGATGCTCCGGCTCCATCATCATTCGGCTGAGGTAATATATAGCTTGCTCATGGCCTGCATCATTGTTTTGTGCTAGCAAAGCACCGAGAGAATGCTCCATTGCTCGCACATAGAGCAGGAATGGTTTTCCAGCAACCGGGGCTACCAGGACTGGAGGGTTCGACAGATATTCTTTGATGTTGTCGAAGACACGCTGGCATTCTTCATCCCATATGAATGAAATGCCCTTCTTCATGAGGTAGGCGAATGATTGACATCGTCCGGAGAGGTTAGAGATAAACCTCCTGATGTAAGCTAGCCTCCCTTGAAGGCCTCGGAGTTTACGGAGATTTCTCGAAGGACCCATTTCCATGATTGCCTTCGTCTTCTCAGGGCCTATGTAGACTCCCTGGGCAGTAATGATAAAACCCAGGAATTTTCTACTAGATACGCCCAAGAAGGATTTGGTAGGATTCATCTTCAAGTTGTGCGCTCGCATCAGGTCGAATACCGTCCTCAGATCCTGCAGATGGTCTCCTTTAGAGCGGCTTTTGACCGCTATATCGTCGACGTAACACTCTACGGTCTTACGCAGGTGATCTCTGAAGATGATACTCATGGCTCTTTGATATGTAGCACCGACATTCCTTAAGCTGAAAGGCATGACGGTGTAACAGTACACGCCAATCGATGTCCAGAATAATGTATGCTTCTCGTCATCAAGAAATATCTTGATTTAATTGTATCCTACAAATCTATCCATGAATGATATGCGCTCAAAGCCACATGTGTTGTCGATCATGATGTCCGTGATGGGAAGAGTTAACTCATCTTTAGGACAAGCTTCGTTTAGATTTCGGAAGTCGATGCAAATTCGGATCTTTTTATTCTTTTTGAGGACTGGCACTATGTTGGCGACCCAGTCTGTATGTTGCTCCACCCGGATGAAGCTGCTGGCTATCAGTTTGTTGACCTCAGCTTCGATAGAATTCATGATGTCCGGGCAAAAACGTCTTTGCTGTTGTTTGATCGGCTTTGCGTCCGGACGAATGTTGAGTTTATGAAGTGCGACCTCGGGGTCTAGCCCTGGCATGTCTTCATAACTCCAGGCAAACACGTCAATGTACTCTCTGACGAGTTGCAAAAGCGCCTCCCGCTCTTCATCTGTCAGGCTTTTGCTTACGAAGATTTGCTTTGGAGAGGATTCGTCGCCGAGGTTAACTTGTAGAACCTCATCTTCAGTGGGAAGTTCACGAAGTTCAAAGCACTTCTCCCATAGTGCGTCTAGTTGCTGGACCCAAGATTCTAGCTCGAGAAGATCGGGTACATCTTCATCTTCTTCGTAGGCATCGGCAAATACCATATTGACAGACAAAGCTTGCCTGAACACGTCCCCTATGCTGACATCCGAATCGGAAGTGGGTGATCCGGTTGAATGCGAATGCCAGTTGCGTACCTCATCTGAACTTTCGGGAGTTGTTGCAGGTGTAACATAACCTAGCCCACATCTGGTCTTGTTGTAGTAATCTCGTAGTTTTCCAGCCGGGACTGGCAACTGTAAGGGTAGCCGCCGTCCAGTGTCGTAGTTCAAGCCTGGCATAGTTTCCAGATCATACCCCTATTTTTGCATAAGGTACTTGGATCGGGAACTATATAGATAAAGGGGCAGTATCTCGGTGTCGGGTTAGAGATCAACTTCTTTTATCCTGAAGGGCTGTGGATCATTCTTCCGACCGAAGATGATTGGATGATCCTCTCCCTTAACTATGCGGTAAGCATCTTCTACTGGAGTAAGTTGATTTGCGATGTAGACATTTGTCACCTATGTGTGTAGGTGGGTGCCTATACCGTGTTCCACGGCATACATTGTACAGAGCTTATTAAGCTCAAGGTAGTTTAAAGATAGCCCTTTATTGAAGAAGTATGGTATCTTTTCCAGTGGAATTACATCATCTGCGGATGGAACATCAGTGTGAGCAGCCACATACTTGGCCAGCTCTGACTCTTCTTCGGCTACCCCCTGTGTCAATGAAGACTGGGAGGATGACTTGGGCAGCTTAATCATCAGGGGCTCCACTGGTGGAGTAGAACATGGAGTCGTAGGCATACTAGCGACCCCCAGCTTAGTGTTTGGTGTGGGACGGGGAGTTGTTGGCTCACTTGCAGTCCCCGGCTTCGCGTTCAGCAGCCGATTTATTCTGGAATGACGAATCGTCATCGGCTTGACAGAGGGATTGAGCTCCTCTGTTTGTTTCTGGCTAGCTATAGGCAGCCTGATTGTCAGTGGCTCTGTCGTAGGCCTTGGCGCTTGGCCAGACCTTGGTAGTTAGATTATCATCTGCTCCTCATGTGCAGAGAGGCTGATTGCATCCTTATGCTGTAACACCCAGTTTTCCAGATGAGGGTAATTTTAAAATTTTGTAATTATTATTATTATTTATTGATATTTATTTCACATTATGATTTTTGGTAATTTTTAATCATTTTTAAAATATTTAAAAACTGTTTTAAGTCATGACTTGTGATTTTGATGTGCTGCTAGTGAAACCCTAGAGACTGCATGACCTAGAGCCTAACCATGTGATTAGGGATATTTAATTATCATTTTTAGCCTAGGAGTAATTTGGTCATTTTGACTTATTTGAATTATTTGATTATTTATTGAATTGGTGAATTCTAGTTTGACTTTGACTTGTTGAGACCTAGTGGACTAGCCTAGAACCTAACCCTAGCTATGGTAACCCTAGTCTAACTTGAGTTAACTCATTTTAGTCATTAGAAGTTAGTTCTAGAATGAGAGGATTAAGTTTAGAGTAAACTAGTCATGACTTATGGTTTAATGCAATGACTTACGAATTCATGACTTAATGACTTGTGACTTAAGCCCATAGCCCAAATAACTAAACCCAAACCCTAGAAATCAGCCCATGGCCAGCCACTTAGGGCTTCCCCCTTCCCTATAAGTATTCTCCCAATTAGTTCTTGCCTCTTTTGTATTGAAGGAGCACTTAAAGAAGGAAAGGTTTGTTAATTCTTCCCTATTCCATAAAATCTTCATTTTAAATCCTTTTCTACTCTAGTTTCTTGCATTAGAGCCTAATACCCTCCTATTTTCTGATTGTGGAGTTTAATCCCAGCTTTGGGACAATTTGGGAGCATTTGGCTAGCAAGGAGGAATCCTCCATTTGGAGCTTTTTTAAGCTTTTTGCACCTATAGGTAAAATCTCTTAAATTGTATTTTTAATTTTGTTTTCTTTGCATTTAGGGCTAGATCTAGGAGTCCCCTAGTTGTACCTCAAATTTGGGTGGATTTTGTGTCCGTTTGGTGTCCGTATCGGACACGTATCAACGTATGTACATAGGTGTTCGACGAAATGTCTCTTAGAACTTTTCGTTCTTGGTTTTCAAAACAAAATATATATTTAGGTAGCTAATAATGTGTAGATCATGAATGTATATGACTGAGCACGATTCTGTGGATTTTTCATGTCCAAAACGGACACGCACCTCGTGTACGATACTGCGCACAGGCCTCGTGCGGTGTTCTGCTGCTCGGGTGCTCTAGCGGACACGATACGGCACCCCGACACCTGAAAATTGGTGTGTGGGTGCAGGCAATGACTGACACTGTACACACAAAATTAGAGATGATTTCGTTGAATGGATTGGGAGAAATCCCGACCATACTGTCTCGACCACACGTACACACGCGGACGTACGAGCCACTGATACGCGGTTCAACACGACACCACGGTTCACATGGACACGGGACAGGCACTTGGACATGTCCCCATAGTCTAGGCAAACACGTGTGCACGGCCACGTGTCTCCACGTGGCCTGTGTCGTGAGTTGGACACACGTGCACGCGTGCACGAAGACTGGGATTTCTATTTTCTGTCATTTTCAATTTTAGGATTTTGGACTCCTCGTGTCCTAATTCTTGGACTCGTAGGTGTCCCATTAGACACGAGTGACATGTCCCCATGCCTGTAGACCCTATTCTTCTATTTTTGATTCAAATTTGGCCTTTGGGTATGTCTCGAACACTGATACACTAATGTATCTGTTGCTGTTTCTTTTTAATGTTTTGAATGATGTTTAATTCATTTTAAGATGCTAAATTCCTATTGTTAACTGTTGGTTAATATACTGATTGCTAGTTAATCCTATTTGCTAAGGTTAGAGTTCGTTTTAAGGCAAGTTATTTGGTTTTTGGTGTTCGTTTTTCTTCTAATTTCCTGAAATCCTAAACTAATGACTGAGATACTAAGGGTCTCAACAGGGCAATGTATCAGAATTAGTATAGGATCAATGTATCAAAATCTGGGGCAATAGATCGATATCCAAGAGTTTTATATAGAGGGTGATGTTGGCCTTAACTAGTATGAGGTTCAGTCAAATGATACTTGGAGTATCAGAAGGTACAAGATACTTAGAGTTGGGAGCTCGAGATTAGACCCTGCAGCAGTAATTAAGAGAGGAAAGATAAGTGTGACTGATACTAAGTATTAGCTGATATCACAGGGGGTCGAACAGTATAGGGGTTCATTCTTTTGGATTAACCAAGAGTGGACAGTCAGGTTGTAGTGAGTGAAGGAAGGCTGAATTGGGGGAAATCAGTTGCAATTGAGTTGAGCCTTGTTTTTCTAAGTTTGATTAGGTTTAGTTCAGGTTTGGGGTTTGATGTTTGTGAGTTTTGTTTGCAAAAACAAAAGTGTTTTTTTATTTCACAAACTTTGTAAGAAGATTACAATTGAATTCTGGGAATATACAACTATAGGAATCCGATCTGAAGACGATCGCTTTATCCCTTGGACGATGTGAACTTTGAAGACGGTAGCCTCTGAAGAATACAGCCGCACTTTGGTAAAACTCCTGATCTTTGGTGATGATCTTGAATGATCTCCTCTTAATTCTGATTATCTCTGATTCTCCCTCTGATCCCTATTATGAAGGACTTGAAACTCTATTTATAGAGTTCTGGAAAATAACTAATTAGTAGTTATTTCTGGATTGTGCAGGATGGATTACGCAGGCATTGGTCTGCACAAGCAGCGAACTGCGCTGGCAGTTACTCGATCGTGGGCCAACTGTATGAGACGCGTGGCATTGTTTGATTGAAATGCCTTGGTCGTGTACAGACGGTTGCCACGTGGTGAGCAATTGATGGCATGTATGCCACGTACAAAATGTCAGTTATCTTGATGGATTACGCCACTTGAACTGCACAAGCATCAGACTGTGCTTCCAATGGGTTGCACTAAGACTCGGATTACGCTGAGGTTGAGCTGTCAGACTGTGTTGGCTTTTGGCAGTTGGACCGCGCTAGACAGCTGTCATGGCGGCGTGGCACAAGAAACGAACAGTTTCTTCGTTCTTCGGACTGTCAGTTGTCAGAAGATCTGATTTTGTGTCAGGTAATGATGACGTTGCCACGTCAGCTAGCGCGCATGGATGGGTGTGCAGTTCAACTTGCACAGTTGAGTTGTTGCACAATCTGTCTCCTGCACAGTTCATTTGAAGGATGCACAATTTGATTTTCATTGCTTCTTTGATGGGTGCAACTTGATTTTTAGGACCTACAAGACCGCCTTCAAAGTTTTTGAAATTTGAAAATATTCAAAGTTTGGAAATACTTTGAATTTTAAATTTAAAATCAAGTTGCGCAAGTGATGCCTTGACTGCGCGTTTGGAGGAATCAGCTCCTAATTTTTCGGCGCAATCTGAGGCGACTGTTACTTTTGAAAAACTATAAAGAGTTTCCATTCTTCTTTCTTTCATTCTTTACTTGTTTCCGACTGTTCAAAAGAGAGAAAAGCTTCTGTGCCAACTCCGACTACTTCTCCTTCTCTTCGCCGTTGATGTCAATGGCCCCCAAACGTTTAGCCACCGAGAAGGGCAAAGCCCCCGCTGAGTCTTCGACTAGGGTTGCGCCCCGAATTTCTCGTCATGAAGTTGGCCATCCCGCACTACAAGGTAGATGATGAACTCGATCAAAACCCTTTTTAGGGTTCTTGACATTTTTGAACCTTCATACCTCTCTCTTTTTAGAGATTTGATGGTATTGCGCCGCCCAGTTTAGGGTTTTGGTTGCACACACACAATAGTTTTCATTTTTATGAAAACTATATTCTTGCACACGATTGAAAAGCGCTGGCAGATGTTCGGCACAATCTATCGATTTGCGCAAGTCTGTTGAGCCAGCGCAAACTGATGCCTTGCACAAGTAGGTTAGCACAACCTGATGTCTTGCGCAAGCGGATGTGTTGGCGCAACTGGATATTTTGCCCATGTAGGCTGCATTAGCACAATCTGATGCTTTGTACAAAGCGCAATCTGACACTTGCACAATTTGCTGGTCTTTTGAACAGACTCTTTGATTTTGTATGTACTGAATTTTGTCTCTTTGTTTGATGCAGTTAACCTCAGGGAAGACCCCAATTATGAGATCTTTGCAGAGACTTTGGCTGAACCTGAGTTTAAAGAGGATCTTTCCCATGTGACATTTCCTCAGTATGCCCTGCCATCATCTCGACAAGCCATACTAACAGCACAAGACAATGAAACATTGCTGAGTCTGATGAACGGGCAGCCTCTACAAACTGCTGACGCTGTTATTCATAAGAAGCCTCTGTTTCTGTTTGGTGAGGCTCTTGATAAGAGTTCTCAGCCCAGACCTCGAGTTGAACAGAGACTTTTTCAGAGAGGCGAGAAAAGGATACTTTTACCAGAGATTTCCAGATGCCTTCCCCTATTTCGCTATGCTTTTGCGAGCTATCCCAGGAGAATGGAATGGGATATAACTCCTCTTCAACAAGCCCGAACAGAAAACATTTGTGTGAAAAAGGGGCCAAACAACAAGGACATGTTTTACAGTTCTTTGGAGCGTCACAGCTCCCTACTCAGAGGACTGAAACCTGGGTGCATCCTACCAGAAAACTCCTCCCTACTGCTACCGGTCAGAACGCTGATATTCGCAAATAAGTTTACGAAGGTTGAGGGAAGATATCCAGACCAAGATATCCGATTGACAGGTCTTGTTAATTCGGATAACAAGAGATGGAATTGTATAGCCAATTGGATATTGGCTCAATTCGAAGAGAAGCTCAAGGAGATTGAGCTGTACCAACCGGTGTATTCTACCGTTTACGGCTTCCACCCCAATCCTCACCTATTCTTTGCTTTGGCAGAGAGGTACAACTTCAGAACAGGGACTTTTATGACGCCCTGTGGGGAGATCGGATTGGCTCTTCACGAGATGAAGTACATCTCGAGCCTGCCAATGGGGAATATCCCTTATAAGGAATTTGTCCAAACCAATAACGAGTTGGACAAACTTCGTCAGGAGAATGCTGATATGGTGGCCGTTTTTGAAGAGTTGTTGTGCCACTACAAGATCTGTTCCTTGTATTACAAGAGTGGTTCATCAGGCACCTGCTACTCGACGAAAAGGTTGCCATATCTCTTTCTCAACCACATTATGGAGAAGAAGACGAAGGAACACGATAATTGTAAACCCAACTTCTTCAAACCACTTAGCAGCAGCGAGGTGATAGGGTTGATAGAGGAGAACAAAGAGATGGATATCAAGATTGATGATGATCTTCAATATCCTCCTTTCAAGACAGGAGATATTATTGAAAGTTTTATGAGGATGGGCTATAGGCCCATGTTAAAGGAAGCCCAGCTGGCGGGTTTCCTCACCTGCTGGCTTCGACGATTCGTCGTCCCTAGAGCCAGCACTGTCAATCACTTTTATCGAGACGTGCTGTTTGCTGCCGTCCGCTTAGTCTTCGGCTATCGGATGGATCTATTGTCAGCAATGACTTGCAGAGTGAACGCTGGCCTCCGCCTTTTTGTCGATTCGATGCTTAAAGGAAAAGGCGAGAATGGAAGCTTTCCTCTGCTAGAGCTACCATATACATATCTATTCGGATGGCTGCTTCTGCACTATCCTACCCTGATGAATCCCGATATGGGAACGGTAAGCGGCAGCTTCTTGAGGAGATTCTCCAGAAGCAAGTGGATATACACCAGTTTAAGAGATTGCAGACGTGCTCTGAATCTCGAAAAGGGATGGAACTTTTATTGTGTTCCCCCTCCAGCTGGCTACGAGCACATGTCTTCAAATCTGGTCGACTCTGGAAGGCAGCCTTTGGGTCATGCAGTTTTTGATTGGTTGAGGACAATCCGGCCGTCACACCTGGTCTACAGATTTGAAGACAAATGTTATTTGGAGCCCTATCTTCCCCGCCATTTTGTGTGCCAATTCGGCTATGACCAGTTTCATGTAGGCAACGCCATCACATGCCTACAAGAAAAAGGTTATCTGATCGATGGAGCCCGGGCTTGGGCCTACTATAATGCTCGAGACACAAGAACAACATTCTCAATGCCGATGAAGAGCGATCATGGTCGTCGGATGCTGTATACATATTCACTCTTCTATACATCAGCGAATACCTTTGCCGAGAACTTCAGTCTCGCAGACAGTTTTGCAACAGCGGCCCGATTAAAGAAGGGAGCATCTGTTGTGTTGGCTTCTGTCAATGATGAAGAGCGTGAGCCGGCCGATGCACCGTTAGAAGCTTCGAGGGAAGCCAACTTTCCTGAAGAAGTCAACGAGCCACGGCGCATCTCCTTGAAGGTTGTCAAATCTCCAGCCAAGGAGAAGAAAAGAAGGATAGAAGAACCTTCTTCTCCAGTTGCTAAGAAGAAGCTTGTCTTGGAATCATTGGAAAGGGTTACTACCCGGTCACAATCTCGGCAGCAGGCCGAGTCAATTCAAAGAGAAGAAGCGACGACCCCGACCTCTATCCAAAGACAAGAAAATGTTGTAGATGTAGAGAGTCCGGATAGACCTCTACACAGAAAGAAAATAGTCTTCAGGAGAAAGAAAGTAGTCACTCCTCCAAGACCTATCCTGTCATCGGTCGTGGCTAGTGCTGTGGCCGGAATCACAATGTCGTCTTCTACACCTATCCCTGAGCCTAGACAAGAAGCTTTCAGTCCAGAGAGGAGGGATGAGGTTGTAGAGACCAGGAAGGAAGTCATGGAGAAAGATGATGAAGTGTTGCGATCTCCTACACTTGCAGTAGAGATTACCCAGCTTCCAGCTACACCGAGAAAACTTCGTGATGAAGAAGATCGATTAATGATCGATGCTCTGAATGATTGCGACTTCGGCCTCCATGATGATGTAGATCTGATCGCAGCATCTGATAGTAAAGAAGCACCAGAAGAAAGTGCAAGTAATGAAGATACATCAACAGAGGCTGTTGATGACACTCAAAATCCAGAAGAAGATGTTGATGTACATGCATCACCAGAAAAGAATGCAGTTGAAGAAGTAGCACCTGAGGAAATTACTATTGCTGATCCCAAAGGTATTGAATGATATTATCAATCTTCTTTTTATAGATTAAATGGCTGACATCTAAATTTTTATCCATGCAGAAATTGAATCTTCTCTGATTCCTCCAACATGCACTGATATAGTGCCAATAAAGGAGATAGCCAGCAGTAGCAGACATTTTTCGGGCAGCTCCGAAGCAGGTAGTAGCCAGGCAGTAATGTCTGAAGCTACTTCTGCGAGGTTGCAACCCGTGTCAGCAGATAACAAACTTGTCGTTGGACCCAGCAATGGTAAGATTGCTCTTACTTTTGATCCTTCTCGATAGTTGCTAATGACAGCCAACTGATGGTGTTTGTTTGATTTCGCAGAGGAACACCTGGGAGGGGCGACTAGCTTTACCATGGCTCCTTTATCCAAAGAGACCTCCACTCACGTGCAAGAAGCTGAACGTCCATCTGTACAGGCACTTGCTGCTTCGACGTCTATGGGAGTAGCTGCTACTCCTGGTGCCATTGCCACTAACAGATTCATAATCGATTCCTTCACCAACCTTTTCTTCAATTCACTAGGACCCTTAGTAGAAAGGGTAATGGGAAAAGAAGATGTTGGTTTCATAACTGTTAGGCGTCCAAACTCTTATCTGATCGCTGCCATCCGAAGTCAAGGTGATGAAGCGCAAGTTGCTTACCTTGAACACTTACTGGATGAGCTAAAAGAATCAGTTAAGATCTATAAAGATCTCAATCGGGGAGAGATGGAATCCTTGATACATGCTGAGTTTTAGAGGATGTCTCAAGAGGCTGCAGTTGCAAAAGTTGATTTCCAAATTTTCTTGGATACTTTCGCTGCCAAGTCTTCAGAGTATAACTCTCAAATAGAGATAAAAGCATCGGCTGCTGAGGAGAAGGGAAAGAAAGTTGCTGAGCTAAAAGCAGAATCTGCCCGTCTTCAAGAAGAGTTGAGACTTGTTCAGCTTGCTCTGGAAGATGAGGCCACATAACATCAAGCTACAGTTCAGCAACTGGACGCCCTGACCCAGGAAAGAAATGAGTATGTCGCAACTCATCAAGCTAAAATATCCCGTCGACTAGTAACCTTACCGACTTTTGATGAAAATTTTGGTATGGAGGAAGCTAGAAGGCGAGTGATGGATTCTAGGGAGGAACGACTTCAGACTTTAAAGCAGCAGATGACTAGTTTGATGACTCCACCAGCTAAATAGGAAGACCTTTTGTATCTTCTATTTTGTGACATGTAATTTTGTAATGTCTTTTAATTTTGATCAATAAAAAGACATTTTCTAAAAAGACATTTTCTTTGTGGCTCTATTATTTATTGTATATCTCATTCGGATATAAATAATAGCAATAGAAAATATATTCAGAGGTCCGAGACATGATATATTTCTTGATTTAGAAAATAATTATATTCATTATATCTGTTCAGAGGTAATGTGGACATGGCAGAATATAATTTGTTGAATATCATTATTTTAGGAGACAACTTAATCAAAGATAACAAATAGATGATAAGTTGCTGATATGAACAAAATGGATGAATCGTCAAAATGTGTGAACGAAATAAATCGTCAGGATGAACGGATGGACCGTCAAATGAATGGAATGAACGGATGAACCGTCAGATAGATGAAAATGAACGGGTGAACCGTCAAATAAATATAATGAACTGGCAAACCGTCGGATGAATGTAATGAACTGGCAAACCGTCAGATGAATATGATGAACGGACGAACCATCGGATGAATGTAGCGAACCGTCGGATGAATGTAATGAACGGGCGAAACGTCAGACGAATGTAATGAACGGACGAACCGTCAGATGAATATAATGAACAGGCAAACCGTCAGATGAATGTAATGAATGGGTGAACCGTCAGATGAATGTAATAAACGGGCAAACCGTCAGATGAATGTGATGAACGGGTGAACCGTCGGATGAATGTAATGAACGGACGAACCGTCGGATGAATGTAATGAACGGGCGAACCGTCAGATGAATGTGATGAACGGGCGAACCGTCGGATGAATGTAATGAACAGGCGGGCCGTCGGGTGAATATAATGAACGGGCGAACCGTCGGGTGAATGTGATGAACGGGCGAACCGTCAGATGAATGTGATGAACGGGTGAACCGTCAGATGAATGTGTCGCTTCATTGTCTTAGGAATCTCTGTCTATAAATAGAACAGAAAATGAGATAGAATGATCACTTTCACTTTTCAACATAAATATGTCGTCTGGAGATGCATCCAAGAAGGCTGAGATCGCCCCGAAGGTTGAAACGGTTACTGAAGAACGTCCAGTCGAACCGGCCCAGCCAAAATAGGCAGAGGCAGGCGAAGGTTCGTTTGTACCCAAACCGCCAAGGGACATCTTGGACTTCCTTCTTGAACCAGGGACAACAGAGGAAGAAGAGGCCATGAGGATGGCTGCTTGCAAATTCCTGTTGGGTTCGAGCAAGGATGTTCTCGGCACTTTTGCTGATTATGTTTTTGAAAATGATGGTAGTGGTCCTCGTCCTGTCTATAAAAAGGACGATAGTGGTTCTCGTCCTTGATGTTATGTAACATCATTCATGATGAAATAAAATCAAACTTTATTTATGAACTGTCTGATCATATTTATATGAAATCCCTGTTACATTCATGTATAGTATTTTTTTAGAAATTTGTCATTGATGGGCATTATTGCAACTCGACCGTCTAGCTCTAAGAGTTGATAGGCTCCATTTGAAAAGACTTTGCTCACAATGTAAGGCCCTTCCCACTTCGCATCGAACTTGCCCTTGCTTATGTGAGTCATAGTCATAGAACGTCTGACGGTTAGAACGAGCTCTCCTTTCTGAAAAGCTCTGACCTTAACTTTGCGATTGAAGGTCTTTGAGATGCGGGCTTGATATAGCTCAATATGCTGTTGAGCCAATAGCCGTTTCTCGTCGAGCGCTTCCAATTCTTGGAGTCGAAGAAGGTCGTTGTTCTCTGTAGTGAGCTCGTTGGCGATGGCAATCCTTAAGGATGGAATTTGAAGTTCCAGGGGTAGAACTGCTTCACAGCCGTACACCAAAAAGAATGGTGTACAGCCTGTGGGGTTACGGACCATCGTACGGTAGGCCCATAGACATTCTCTAAGCTTTTCACTCCAGTTCCGTTTGTTAGTAGACACATACTTCTTGAGGAGCTTGATGATAGTCTTGTTGAAAGCTTCAGCCAAGCCATTAGCAGCATGATTGTAAGCTGTCGAAGCGACATTGTCAATCCGATGATCGTCACAGAACCTTGTAAACTTTTGACTGATGAACTGAGGTCCATTGTCATGAATGATTCATCGAGGTACACCAAATCTATAGATGACATAATATTTTACGAAGTTGATGACACTGCTGGTCTTGACTTCAGCCAAGGGTATAGCTTCGGCCCATTTGGAGAAGTAGTCGTTTATTGCTAGTATGAACCGATGTCCTCTAGAAGAAGGAGGATTGATGGGACCTATAATATCCATGCCCCAAGCTTCAAAAGGCCAGGAAGCAGCAGTCGGATGAAGGAATTCCGACGGTTGGTGAATAAAATCTGCGTGAATTTGACAAGCTCGACATTTTATTGCATATTCGATGACATCGGTTACCATAGTGGGCCAGTAGTAACCAATGCGTCGGATACGGTCTTGTAGCTTAGGACCGGGTTGATGTGCTTCGCAGACACCATCGTGAGCTTCACACAATACTTGCTTCGCTTCATCACCAGCAAGACAGTGCAAGAGTAGGCCGTCATAAGTCCATCGTGAGCTTCACGCAATACTTGCTCCGCAGACACCGTCTGATTGTAGTAGAATTGCAGAGACCGCCGACGAATACTCGTAGCCTCCTTGGGATCTTCAGGAAGTATGTCATAAACTACAAAGTCGATGAAGGGAGCTCTCCAATCTTCACTAATAATGTTGGCTTCAGTAAGATTACTGAACTCAATATTACGATTGTTTTCGATGCAGAACAATTCCCGATTAGAGACAACCACCACCTGCTATCTTTTGATAAGGATGGCTAAGACTGCTGCAAGATTAGCCAAAGCATCTGCTTCAGTATTGCAAGCTCGACGGACATATTCGATGAAGAAGGCTTTGAATGATGTAACCACGTTGATTGTCGCTTCATAGTAAGGCACTAGATCTTGATGGCGAACTTCATAGGTTCCACTAACATGGTTAACAACCAGCTTGGAGTCACCATAAATTTCAAGATATTCGACGTCCAGTTGTTTAGCTAACTGAAGGCCAATGAGTAGAGCATTGTATTCTGCTATATTGTTGGAGCAAGGTTCATCTAAGGAGTAGGATCTTTGAATAGTTGACCCGTCTGGAGAAACAAGGACAACTCCAACTCCTGCAACAATGGCACCATTGGGTCCAATCCTGGATGCACCATCAAAGAATAGACGTCAAGTAGGAAATTCTTCGGAGATTATATTTGATTCCAATGTCTCGTCTATAATTTCATCATAAAGTTTGGATGTCTCTGGTACAGGATGAGCTGCTAAGAAATCCGCCAGTGCTTGACCTTTAATAGAATTTTGAGGAACATAAACCATGTCATATTGGGCTAACAGAATGGCCCATGTAGCCAGCCGAGAATTGAGTGTGCTAGGCTTCTTCATCAGTACCCGAAGAGGATTAACTCGGAATATGATATGAATAGTTTGGCCAATGATGTAATGCCTCGTCTTTTGAACAGCAAACATAAGAGCTAGGCATTCATTTTCGACCGGACTATGACGGTGTTCGGTACCAATCATAGTACGACTGAGGTAATAGATGGCCTGTTCGTGACCTTCTTTGTTCTTTTGGGCAAGTAAAGCACCCAACGAATGATCTATAGCACGGACATACATTAAGAATGGTATGCCTGAAATTGGTGGCACCAAGACTGGTGGGTTCATGAGATATCGCTTTATGTCGTAAAATACTCGTTGACATTCTTCAGTCCAAATGAAAGATACACCCTTCTTTATTAGATGAGTAAATGGTCTGCAGCATCCAGACAGATTCGAAATGAACCTTCTGATGTACGCAAGTCGACCTTAGAATCCTCGTAGCTCTTTTAGGTTGCTTGGAGGACGCATCTCTTGAATGGCTTTGATCTTCTCGGGATCCACGTGTATACCTTTAGAGGTAACGACGAAGCCGAGAAATTTGCCACTAGAGACACCCAAGAATGACTTGGTGGGATTCATTTTGAGTTGATGTTGGCACATTAGATTGAAGATAGTTCTCAAGTCTTGGATGTGATCTTCCTTTAGACGACTTTTGACAGCAATATCGTCAACATAGCATTCGACAGTCTTGCGAAGATGATCTCGAAAGATGGTACTCATAGCTCGTTGGTAAGTTGCACCAGCGTTCTTGAGACCAAATGGCATTACGGTATAGCAGTAGACTCCGCGAGGAGTACGGAAAGAGGTATGTTTTTCATCTTCAGGATTCATCCGAATCTGATTGTATCCAGAGAATCCATCCATGAAAGATATTCGCTCAAACCCACAGGTGTTGTCAATCATGACGTCTGTGATAGAGAGGGAAAATCCATCTTTTGGACAGGCTTCATTAAGATCCCGAAAGTCGATGCAAACTCGAACTTTTTCGATTTTCTTCAAAACTGGGACAATATTGGCTACCCAATCTGGATGTTGTTCTTCTCGGATAAAGCCACAAGCGATGAGCTTCTTGACTTCATCGTCGATTGCGTTCATCATTTCTGGCTTGAAGCGTCGTTGTTGCTGTTTGACTGGTTTTGCATTAGACAAAATATTCAATTTCTGAGTAGCAACTCTGGGATCTAGACCTGATATGTCTTTATAGCTCCAAGCAAAGACATCAATGTATTCTTGAATAAGAAGAATTAGTTCTTGCTTATCTGCCTCTGGAAGGTTCTTACTGATGAATATTGGACGAGGTGACCCGCTCTCTCCTACATCAATTTGAACCAATTGATCTTCGGTAGGAGGTTCTCATTGTTCGAATCGGAGTTCCCATTGGGTATCCATTTGTTGAGCCCAAGGATCTGTTTCGGGATTTTCTTCAATATCCTCGTCATAGGCTTCTGGAAGTTCAATGGAGACCATGTTAGAAGATACGATCAATCGATGAACTTGACCGATGCTGGTGTCAGAATCCCATAATCTAGAATCAGAAGAGTTAGAGCGCTCCTCACTATCGAACTCGAAGACAGCTGGGAATAATACCAGAGGTAAAGTATATCCGAGACCTCTTTTGGTCCTGCTATAGTACATCTCTGATTTTCCTTTCGGAACAACCGTACGGATAGGAGTTCTTCTACCCTTACCGTAGTTGAGGCCATTCTTGAAGTCATAACCCATCGTTCTAATGATGTCTTTTGATTGTTGACTATAACGATGAAGTTGAAGATGCCCCGCATCGTTGCTTTTGTTGTCATCCGTATAACTGAATTTTTGTTCTGGTCCTTTACTAAAAAGTATTGGACTCTCGCCTCTCTTTCGAAAAGGGACAACAAATTATGAATCATCTGGGTGTTCGAGTAAGACCTCTGTTTGAAGAGACTGTACGACTCCTATTGTAAATGACTGAAAGCTATTTAACATATCCAAATAGCACTTAGTATGATAAATGACATCAGTATACTGGAAAGGAGATGCTTTTTTATTGATTTGTACATCTGTATTTACAACAGGACCTTTAGCCTTAGCAGGCTTGGTCAGATTGATTACAAGAGGGGAAGAAGAAGAACGTGGAGGAGGATTGGACTTGTTACGACGGAGAACAATAACAAGTGGCTCGGAGGAGGTGAGCTCCCTTTTATCCTTGTTATGACGTAGGTCGATAACAAGTGGCTCAGAAGAGGTGAGCCCCCTTTTATCTTGACCATCATCAGATGGTTGCTTCTGGACTGGCAAGTGAATAGCCAGTGGTTTAGAGGATTGATAATGAGAAACACGCCCTTTGACAGGTATGATGAGGGTGTCATTAGGCACTGCTTCTTGTTCTTCTTCAGTATCCAAAGCCAATACTACCTTCATGAACTCATCCTTATACATGAGAGCATCGTTACAATATGCTTCGACACCTTTGAAAGGATAGAGATCCGCAACCTCCTTTTGAACCTTTCCATTGTCATCAACATATTTAAAACATTGATGGAGAGTCGAAGGAACAATGTTGTGTTCGTGAAGAAATGGTCTCCCCAAAAGAGCATTGTAAGAACAACCATGGTTGTCTATGATGTAGAAGGTCACCTTTGTGCGAAGATTGCCTATTTGGAGTTTTAGGCGAATCTTGCCCAGAAGTTCACTTCTTCCCTGGTTGAACCCCAAGATGGTGGTGATTGTGCCAGAAAGACTATGTACTGGGATCTTCAGTACATCTAGCATTGTCTTTGGCATGATGCTGAGTGCTGACCCTGGATCTATCAGAATACGATCGACTTTCATCGAGTCGACATATCCTGTATAGTATGGAGGACGGTCATGCATATTGTCTTCCATCAGCATATCATCCTGTGTGAAGGTAATGTTTGGAATTAACTCCAACACACTATGACAATGGAGGCAAGAGACAGGCTCTGCCTTCGGCTTCTTTAGAAGGGTTAAACAGGTTTCTGCCTGCATTAGAGCTTCACTCAGAGTTTCTTTAGAGAGACGCAAGAGCTCGAAGATTGACAGCCTGGCCGGTGTATTGGCTACTTGGGCCAAAATATCAAAGTTATATGGCTTCTCAAGTCCAGAAGGAGATGACTTTTTCAAAGGTTTATCGAAGCGGACTTGTTGTTTGCCTTTGTCGGCTACCGTCGGTTTGGGAGGAATGGGTTCTACAACCGGTGAGGATACAGAAAGGATGTCCTCAGTGGAAACAGGTTGCACTGGAGCGGACTCAGAAGAAGAAGCAGGGTTTTCTTGATTTTCAGGAACTTTCCGTAAGTAGGCGTTTTCTGATCTAGTGCCCAGCAAGATTTCCTCTTCAACTATGGAGTCAAAAGATACCATATTACAGATCTTTGTTCTACTCTTGGAGCGTTATTTCTTCTTGGAGGAAGAGGGAATTTCGAACTCGGAAGCAAGATCAGGGTGAATCCACATAATCTCGCCATTGTCAAGAGACAAGGGGACGAGACCTTCACTTCGTGGAGGAGAAAGATTCTCGATCTCAAGAGTAGCCTTGGGGATAGGGATGACACCGTGATGTACCATCTGCAGAGGAAAGTTACCGAACTGAACTGAGACCATGTTCGCAGTAATAGTCTTCTTGTCTTGCTGCAGAGTGACAACACCAGCGTTGACTAGCTCTTGAATCTTGCCTTTGAGCACATAACATGCTCGAGTGGGATGCCCAATGAACCAGTGATAGACACAATATTTGGGATGATCAGTCTTACCGACCTTATCAGGCTTCTTCAGGTCTGGGAGTTGGAGCTTAGTGCTTTTAATCAAGCAATCAAAGATGCTCACGGTGTCGTTCTCGTCAAAGGAGTACTCTACTTTCGGACGAGGTTCCCATGGTGGAGGTGCAGAAGGAGTAGAAGTAGACGTAGGTGGAGCTATGTTGACCGCCAGAGATTCTTTATTCTTCAAGTTGATATTCAAAGTCTTTCCTTGTGGTTGTTCTAGCGATTACCGCTACTCGATGTCGGGTGTTCATCCCGGTCAGGGTTAGACATGTGCACCCCTAGCTGCTTGAACTTGTCAGCACTAACTTCAGCTGCTTTAGCATTGAAAATGAAGGATGGCCAGTCTTGGAACTGAGTTGACCCCATCCACATGCTGATAATAGGAAAAAGATTTGCCTTGCAGGTGTCTATAGTGACAGCGGCCGGAGTTCCAGAAGGTATTTTTAAAGCTTCTCGGCAGAACCTTTCAAAGAAACTCTCAGCGGTTTCATTATGTCTTTGTTTAATTTTATTAAGGGCTGACATGGTCATGTCGTTGATCCCCTCATAGAATCATTCCAAGAAGAACTATTTAAAACCCGAAAAAGAGGTGATACAGCCATCAGGTAAGGTTCTGTACCAATCGTATGCCACACTGGCTAAAAAGCCGACAAATACCCTGGTAAGAAGAGCATCATTTGGCTGAAGTTGGACAGTCATTACCTCAAAGTGGTTAATGAACTGACTAGGAGAAGTGCTGCCATCAAACAGGGTGATTGTTGGAATCTTGTGCTTAGGAGAAAACGGAACTTCCTTCCATTCAATAGGATAAGGTTGCTTGATTCCCAATCTCTACAAATTATCCTTCTCTTTAAAAGCCTCTAATTGAGTGCACAGGAGTTTGACAGCTTCATTAGCATCCTCCGATGATGAAGAAGGAGCAGGCTGAATAAGAGTGTTAAGGGAAGGAACAGCGTGGTAAGCACTACCCCCAGCACCTGACTGACTCGGTGTAGGTTGAATTTGTACAGGAGGTACGTGAGGAGATACTACCCACAGCCCTGCATTGACAGGCACCGACGATGCTATGATCTCAGGATTTGCAGCAGGTACAGTCGGTGGTACTGTATGTTGGGCCACGATGATAGAATATATACTTGCAACCATTTCAGCCATGGTCTTCAACTTGTCTTCTAGTGCAGCTATTCGTTGTTCTTGACTAGCCGAACTAGAAGCATCTGGGTCTTCAGTGACAACATAAGCTGTCATTTCTCTCGGTACAGTGGAGGACACTGTCTGTTCAGAACTTTCGCTGTATGCATCATAATCAGAGAAAGAATCATCTCCTGAGTGAGAAAGAGGGAGATGACCGGAAGGATCTTGGAGAAGATTCCTTTGACTGATTGTATCTCGATTTCGGGATCGGGTATGTTGGAATACTCCTTCAGAAGATTCTTGGAGTAGATCTAAATACCGCTGGCTGGGCTTGCGAGGCTTGTCGTGCTTGGAGCACTTTCTACCCCCAGTGTCTCGAGAAGCCATGTTGACAGAAGCATACAACCCTTCGTCTTCATCTTCTGATATTGGTTCAGACGTTACAAAATTTAAACGATCGAAGACAGATTATTTTGTTGTCTGACAACAACACTTGATGACAACCTTGTGATTACAATGGTGTCCAAGTGGTTGAACTGGAGGTGTTGAGATATTGTCCCATTTTTGTTTGAGGTGTTTTCGAAGATCAGGAACAATGACGGAACGAGAAGAAGTCTGAGGGATATGTTCTTTAACAACATTCGGAACATGGTTCCGGTTCTTCAAATGTTTTGTCCCATGAGTATATAGAGAAGTACTCATTTTATTAGCATAGGTGTCAGGATTCTTCATCTTGGAAGTTTGCCTCTGATGCTGGTTGATCTTCGGTATTGGCTGTTTGCGTTTCATAAAAACTGGTCTATTGAGATAAGTCCTTAGATCAGCAAATTCACCCCCAGGGGTTTCTGTCTGAGACACCAGTAATTTTCCCTATTTTGAGCTGAATATCCTGAGAGTTGGAAGATCTTGGAATTCTGCTACCGGAGTAGGTAAAATACCTCTATGATCAGTACACTTCCCTTTGATAAGGAGGGAAGAAGAACTCTTGTTTAATAGAGTTCTTGTACTGATTGGTGCCGAGGCACGTTCAGATTGATCTTCTATAGTAAAAACCGAGAAAGACTGAGAAAAGACCAAAAGACATTTTCCTTTATTTTGTGAAGAAGGGTTGGCTAAAGAGCGTTTCCCTCTGTTGTCTTCCGAGTCGTAGAACGAGGAAGTTTGAGAAAAGACCAACATGCCTTTTTCTTTGTTCTGAGAAGGAGGAGGAATAGTCAACAGACTACCCCCAGTGGATTGTGCTGGAGCAACAGGGTGCTTGGAAAGAGGAGCAGAGTTTTTTCCCATGCTGTGAGAAGAAGGAAGATTAGCCAAAAGGCTATCCCTCTTAGATTGTGCTGGTATAGTTTACACAGGGGTTGAAGTGGCAGTAGGCGCATTGGCTGGTTGCGCATGAGAAGCTTTGACAAATGGCCTTTTGGCCATAGACACTGTAGCTTGCGCAGCAGGAGTCTTGACTTCAGAGTGCTTGAGTTGCATTCTGGTTGATGGAGTGGTGGACTGCGCAGGAAGAGTTGCAGCCAACTGCGCCAGGGGAAGAGGAGTCTTGAACTTTGCCAGAGCAGCATAGGAAGTTGTTTGTGCACTGGCAAGAGGAGCAGTATACTACGCATGGGCAGTAGAGGCAGCAGACTGTGCAGCAGTTTTGGGAGCAGAGATAGCAGACTGCGCAGAGGATTGTGCAGAGGATTGTGCAGAGGAATTTTGAGTCCACACTGAACAGACTTTGCTCTTGGCAGAAGTTGCAGTACGACGAGTAGTCCCAGAGTTGATCATCGCCTCATAGGCCGTCTGGTTGACCTTTACAACCAGCGTCTTCTGCGTCTTTCCGATAGACGCAACGTCACATTGAGTTATCACTTTCTCGTCGGAGGAGAAAGTCATCCCCAGCAGAGTCGCCATTTTGTTTGCAAAAACAAAAGTGTTTCTTTATTTTACAAACTTTGTAAGAAGATTATAATTGAATTCTGGGAAAGTACAACTATAGGAATCCGATCTGAAGACGATCGCTTTATCCCTTGGACGATGTAAACTTTGAAGACGGTAGCCTCTGAAGAATGCAGCAGCACTTTGGTAAGAACTTCTGATCTCTGGTCATGATCTTGAATGATCTCCTCTTAATTCTGATTATCTCTGATTCTCTCTCTGATCCCTATTATGAAGGACTTGAAACTCTATTTATAGAGTTCTGGAAAATAACTAATTAGTAGTTATTTCTGGATGCGCAGGATGGATTGTACAGGCATTAGATTGTGCAAGCAGTGAACTGCGCTGGCAGTTACTCGATCGTGGGCCAACTGTATGAGACGCGTGGCATTGTTTGATTGAAATGCGCTTGGTCGTATACAGACGGATGCCACGTGGTGAGCAATTGATGGCATGTATGCCACGTACAAAATGTCAGTTATCTTGATGGATTGTGCCACTTGAACTGCGCTAGCATCAGACTGCGCTTCCAATGGATTGCGCTAAGACTCGGATTGCACTGAGGTTGAGCTGTCAGACTGTGCTGGCTTTTGGCAGCTGGACCACGCTAGACAGCTGTCATGGCGGCGTGGCACAAGAAACGAACAGTTTCCTCATTCTTCAGGCTGTCAGTTGTCAGAAGATCTGATTTTGTGTCAGGTAATGATGACGTTGCCACGTCAGCTAGCGCGCTTGGATGGGTGCGTAGTTCAGCTTGCGCAGTTGAGTTGTTGCGCAATCTGTCTCCTGCACAGTTCATTTGAAGGATGCACAATTTGATTTTCATTGCTTCTTTGATGGGTGCAACTTGATTTTTAGGACCTACAAGTTTAGTTTGGATTTTGGCTGAGGATAACAAGGATTGGAGGTTCGAAATAAGTTTTGGGACTGAATGTTGTAAACTGGATTTATATTAAGATGGTTTCATGATTTGAACCTGAGAACTGGATTATATTATAAACTGGCTTATCTACCTGAGAACCTGAGAAGGATATTTGCTAAGATGTTGGTTCAAGGAGGGGAGGTTCATGAGTGAAGGGAATTAGATTGACTGTATCCTGAGATTAACATTATTTCAGTTTTGGATTGAGTTTAGATATACTAAGTTCATTCCACATTTCACTGATTCAACCCTGTGAACACTTAACATATGATCACTATTTTCGTACACTGTTGGTAATCCTGAGGATCAGCTATACATTAGCTAGTATAAACCTTTTTACTTGCAATGCCCTACCTTGTGTCCAGTTGGTACCTGGCAAGATAGATTCAACTGTTCACATCTAGTTCTGCCTATGCATATACATGATTTGTGTTCAGTCCCTTGTTTTAATTTAAGTTACCTATATGCAATTGTACACATATATGTTGGGACTGTTATGTGAACACTGCCATTTCCTGTGAACACAAACACACCACTACACTGTAAGCTGAGAACAGGGTACACTGATATCCCACCATACACACATATATACATGACCCCCTACCTTTCCATATGTATGCAACATATGTAAAATGAATACATGAATGAATAAGGCAGGTATGCCATGATATATGCAATGTAGGCAATGCATGTTATGAGTAGAATGAATGAATATATGTAAGAATGATGTGATGTAATGCAATATATACAAGTGCCTTTGCATCTTGTATGAATGTATGTATATACTCATAGATATATAGTTGAGTGATACATATATATATGTTGGTTTAAGGCTAAGTTGACTTGGGGGTTATTCACTTAGATGTTTAGAGCTTCGCTAGTATATCTTTAGATACCATAGAGTTGCTTGGTCTCATATTATATATATAGGGTTAATGTTAGATTGTGTAAATGTATGTAATGTCCTATATGTATAGGATATAGGTATTTGTGTTATACCTTAGCACATGTGTTAAAGTTGAGTTAGAGATTGAGTCTAGTTAATGTAGAAATTGACTAGATGGTTAACCCTAGAAATAGCCTAGTTGACCCTCGACCAAGATTTGACCTCATAGTCTAAGTTTGACTTAGAGTTGACCAAGAGTTGACTTTTGACCTAGATTAGCCTAGAAATTATGTAGATTGTATCATAAACTTTATTTACCTTATTTTAAACATATTATAACCTGTACTGCTCTATTTAGGACATTGTGACTCCGGTGCAGACATCTGATATTACACTACTCTTTTCAGAGTAGCAGGCGAGTACATTCTCTGATAGTTCTCTCATTTATTTATCAATTACTGTACTTCAGTTCTAGTTAGTTGTATGTGATTCTCTGTTACAAATACGTATTGTTATTACTGAATCCATGTATACGACACACATACTTACTCGTCTTGTCTCTATTATTCGAATCACCAAACGAATCACTATTCGAACCACCTATTCGTATCTTTATGTGCTGGTTGGACTTGTATTCGTCTTATGTGTTGGATTATGGATTCATCTTGTATTAGACTGGGCTGAGAAATACTGATTAGACATGTGAACATTCCTACTATTCGAACCACGCCCTGTGAATGATATTCGAATGATAGCCATCTCTCACCTGATCAATGCGTGATGTGCCAGATTTACCCATAGCCGTTTACATGTCGATCTCAGTATTTTAAAACACACTTGGAAAATTTATTCGAATTATTGTTAGATCATCATATGAATCCCTATTCGAATCACCTTATTCGTATCACCCTATTCGAATCACCTTTTTAGAACAATGATTAGAATCATATTCGACTCTTCATGTATTAGACTCACATTGGGATTACACTCGACTTATATTGTACTGTCTGGACTCACCATGTTACTCTAGTTCAGCTAGATTTTATTATAGTCTTTATTGCTATGATTCTTCTCTTGTTTAGTTACTTACTTTCTTTATACTTTATCTGTCTCTCTATACCATCACCTGAATATAAACTGCCATGTTTATCAATATAACTGTCTATAACTGCTTTCAAGTTCTCTGTCATTTACTTAGGATTTCTTGATGAATTGTACTCGTTCCTGTCCTGACTGGACCTGTTGAAAATATTACAGATGATTGCCCTGAGGACATTTGCCCTACTTGCCTTGGAGCAGGAGATGGCTTAGCTACCTATGGTCCCGACACTCAGGAGTGATCGGGAGACTAGCTAGTAGACTTGGTTTAGTTTTTATGTTTTTGAACTTGAATTGTAATAACTTGAGATACGAGTTTGTATTTGAGTTTGTTTGAGATATTATTATTTTAGTAGTTTATAATCGTTGTTATTTAGTCTTTAGTTATAAACTTCTGTGTTATCTTATCGTGCTTAGACTGTGATTGAGATTTCATTATATCTATACTTGTCCTCCGTTCGGAGTTGAGATTTGCCAAGTACATTATATAATTGCGTGAGTTGTTGATTAGATAGTAACCTAGGACAGCGTTCTACCGCCGATACTGCGACATAGGCTGGACGTTGTTACATGCTCGTACCCTCACAGTGGGTGCAGGTCGTGACACGTTTTTAGTGGTGGCCCATGCAGGTCGAGAGTTGCATTAGTACGATATCGTTGTAGTACGGCGACTTAGTTGTACTGCTGCGAGCCTGCAATAGGATTGAGAGATAGGCTTTATCGGAGATGTATTCAATCACAGTTAGGACTACTTGAGAAGATTCCTAGGATAACCCTTAAGAATCTCATTATAAACTATCTCGAAATTCGTTTCTGACAGTATCTGTCTATCTTCCTGGTTCATCGTTGAATTTGATTCTTGGTATTCATTATTGACTTGATTTTCTTCCAAGATAACATTATGGATTAGGTTGCCTCAGTCATGGAATCTAAAGTCTTCTACAGCCATATTAGCTGGTTGGCGATAAGATAGAGTCTAATTTTGGATATATTTCTCGGGTGTGGGAATTTAAAGTTTTCGCAGCCAAGCTAGCGGCAATGCAAAAATTTTAAATACCATGATTCTAGAGGTATGTACATTAGTTGTGGACTCTATGTATTATCACAGCCATACTTACTGGTGTGACGAGGATTCTGGTAACATGGTTCTGAATAGACGGGTATGATTATCAGATTGCAGAATAGATAGCATATAGATGGTGCCCTAGAGTAATTGAGTGGAATATCAGGGTGGATATTACTTGAGTGTCAAGGATTAGATAGAGGGAGCTAGGCCACCTGTAGCGCATCATCGTGCCCTGCACCAATAGAGGGATACACCCCAGAGGGCAGGGCTTTTGTGCTGACAGTCGAGTAGACCGACGCTACGGGTGACGGGTTAGCATGTATGTCTTCTTGTTCTTCTTTCCATCTTGTTGTGTGATTCCATTAGTACCTGTCAGGATGTTTTGTGCTGTGATAGATAGTATAGTGACCCTGATCAAGACCGTGATATCACGGCCAGTAGGATTGTGTAACATGTTAACTATCGACCTTGATTGTTGGGGGTTTAACCTAGTAGGGGTACGATCATCTTAATTTCGAGGACAAAATTTTTCTAAGGGGGTAGGATTGTAACACCCAGTTTTCCAGATGAGGGTAATTTTGAAATTTTGTAATTATTATTATTATTTATTGATATTTATTTTATATTATAATTTTTGGTGATTTTTAATCATTTTTAAATTATTTAAAAACTGTTTTAAGTCATGACTTGTGATTTTGATGTGCTGCTAGTGAAACCCTAGACACTGTATGACCTAGAGCCTAACCATGTGATTAGGGATATTTAATTATTATTTTTAGCCTAGGAGTAATTTGGTCATTTTGACTTATTTGAATTATTTGATTATTTATTGAATTGGTGAATTCTAGTTTGACTTTGACTTGTTGAGACCTAGTGGACTAATCTAGAACTTAACCCTAGCTATGGTAACCCTAGTCTAACTTGAGTTAACCCATTTTAGTCATTAGAAGTTAGTTCTAGAATGAGAGGATTAAGTTTAGAGTAAACTAGTCATGACTTATGGTTTAATGCAATGACTTACGATTTCATGACTTAATGACTTGTGACTTAAGCCCATAGCCCAAATAACTAAACCCTAACCCTAGAAATCAGCTAATGGCCAGCCACTTAGGGCTTCCCCCTTCCCTATAAGTATTCTCCCAATAAGTTCTTGCCTCTTTTGTATTGAAGGAGCACTTAGAGAAGGAAAGGTTTGTTAATTCTTCCCCATTCCATGAAATCTTCATTTTAAATCCTTTTCTTCTCTAGTTTCTTGCATTAGAGCCTAATACCCTCCTATTTTTTGATTGTGGAGTTTAATCCCAGCTTTAGGACAATTTGGGAGCATTTGGCTAGCAAGGAGGAATCCCCCATCTGGAGCTTTTTCAATCTTTTTGCACCTATAGGTAAAATCCCTTAAATTGTATTTTAATTTCGTTTTCTTTGCATTTAGGGCTAGATCTAGGAGTCCCCTAGCTGTACCTCGAATTTGGGTGGATTTTGTGTCCGTTTGGTGTCCGTATCGGACACGTATCAACGCATGTACATAGGTATTCGACGAAATGTCTCTTAGAACTTTTCGTTCTTGGTTTTCAAAACAAAATATATATTTGGGTAGCTAATAATGTGTAGATCATGAATGTATATGACTGAGCACAATTTTGTGGATTTTTTGTGGCCAAAACAGACACGCACCTCGTGCACGCCACTGCGCACAGGCCCCGTGCGGTGTCCTGCTGCTCGAGTGCTCTAGCGGACACGACACGGCACCCCGACACCCGAAAATTGGTGTGTGGGTGCGGGTATGCACACAAAATTTGAGATGATTTCGTTGAGTGGATTAGGAGAAATCCCGACCACACGCACACACGCGCACGTACGAGCCACTGATACGCGGTTCGACACGACACCACTATTCACGTGGACATGGGACAGGCACTGGGACACGTCCCCCTAGTCTAGGCGAACACGTGTGCACGGCCACGTGTCTCCACGTGGCCTGTGTCGTGAGTTGGACACACGTGTACGTGTGCACGAGGACTGGGATTTCTGTTTTCTGTCATTTTCGATTTTGGGATTTTGGACACCTCGTGTCCTAATTCTTGGACTCGTGGGTGTCCCATTAGACACGTGTGACATGTCCCCACGCCTGTACACCCTATTCTTCTATTTTTGATTCAAATTTGGCCTTTGGGTATGTCTCGAACACTGATACACTGATGTATCGGTTGATGTTTCTTTTTAATGTTTTGAATGATGTTTAATTCATTTTAAAATGCTAAATTCCTGTTGTTAACTGATGGTTAATATACTGATTGCTAGTTAATCCTATTTGCTAAGGTTAGAGTTCGTTTTATGGCAAGTTGTTTGGTTTTTGGTGTTCGTTTTTCTTCTAATTTCCTGAAATCCTAAACTAATGACTGAGATACTAAGGGGCTCAGCAGGACAATGTATCAGAATTAGTATAGGATCAATGTATCAGAATCTGGGGCAATAGACCTATATCCAAGAGTTTTATATAGAGGGTGATGTTGGCCTTAACTAGTATGAGGTTCAGTCAAATGATTCTTGGAGTATCAGAGGGTACAAGATACTTGGAGTTGGAAGCTCGAGATTAGACCCTGCAGCAGTAATTAAGAGAGGGAAGGTAAGTGTGACGATACTAAGTATTAGCTGATATCACAGGGGGTCGAACAGTATAGGTATTCATTCTTTTGGATTAACCAAGAGTGGCCAGTCAGGTTGTAGTGAGTGAAGGAAGGCTGAATTGGGGGAAATAAGTTGCAACAGAGTTGAGCCTTGTTTTCCTAAGTTTGATTTGGTTTAGTTCAGGTTTGGGGTTTGATGTTTGTGAGTTTAGTTTGGATTTTGACTGAGGATAACAAGGATTGGAGGTTCGAAATAAGTTTTGGGACTGAATGTTGTAAACTGGATTTATATTGAGATGGTTTCAGGATTTGAACCTGAGAACTGGATTATATTGTAAACTGGCTTATCTACCTGAGAACCTGAGAAGGATATGTGCTAAGATATTGGTTCAAGGAGGGGAGGTTCATGAGTGAAGGGAATTAGATTAACTGTATCCTGAGATTAACATTATTTCAGTTTTGGATTGAGTTTAGATACACAAGTTCATTCCACATTTCACTGATTCAACCCTGTGAACACTTGACACATGATCACTGTTTTCGTACAATGTTGGTAATCCTGAGGATCAGCTATACATTAGCTAGTGCAAACCTTTTTACTTGCAATACCCTACCTTGAGTCCAGTTGGTACCTGGCAAGATAGATTCAGTTGTTCACATCTAGTTCTGCCTATGCATATACATGATTTGTGTTCAGTCCCTTGTTTTAAGTTAAGTTACCTATATGCAATTGTACACATATATGTTAGGACTGTTATGTGAACACTGCCATTTCCTGTGAACACAAAGACACCACTACACTGTAAGCTGAGAACAGGGTACACTGTTCTCCTAATATCCTACCACACTCACATATATGCATGACCCCCTACCTTTCTATATGTATGCAACATATGTAAAATGAATACATGAATGAATAAGGTAGGTATGCCATGATATATACAATATAGGCAATGCATGTTATGAGTAGAATGAATGAATATATGCAAGAATGATGTGATATGATATAATGCAATGTATACAAGTGCCTTTGCATCTTGTATGAATGTATGTATATACTCATGGATATATAGTTGAGTGATACATATATATGTTTGTTTAAGGCTAAGTTGACTTGGGGGTTATTCACATAGATGTTTAGAACTTAGCTAGTATATCTCTAGATACCATAGAGTTGCTTGGTCTCATATTATATATATAGGGTTAATGTTAGATTGTGTAAATGTATGTAATGTCCTATATGTATAAGATATAGGTATTTGTGTTATACCTTAGCACATGTGTTAAAGTTGAGTTAGAGTTTGAGTCTAGTTAATATAGAAATTGACTAGATGGTTAACCCTAGAAATAGCCTAGTTGACCCTTGACCAAGATTTGACCTCATAGTCTAAGTTTGACTTAGAGTTGACCAAGAGTTGACTTTTGACCTAGATTAGCCTAGAAATCATGTAGATTGCATCATAAACTTTATTTACCTTATTTTAAACATATTATAACCTGTACTGCTCTATTTAGGACATTGTGACTCCGGTGCAGACATCTGATATTACACTACTCTTTTCAGAGTAGCAGGCGAGTACATTCTCTGATAGTTCTCTCATTTATTTGTCAATTACTGTACTTCAGTTCTAGTTAGCTGTATGTGATTCTCTGTTACAAACACGTATTGTTATTACTGAATCCATGTATGCGACACACATACTTACTCGTCTTGCCTCTATTATTCGAATCACCATACGAATCACTATTCGAACCACCTATTCGTATCTTCATGTGCTGGTTGGACTTGTATTCGTCTTATGTGTTGGATTATGGATTCATCTTGTATTGGACTGGGCGGGGAAATACTGATTAGACATGTGAACATTCCCACTATTCGAACTACCCCCTGTGAATGATATTCGAACGATAGCCATCTCTCACCTGATCAGTGCATGATGTGCCGGATTTACCCATAGCCGTTTACATGTCGATCTCAGTATTTTAAAACACACTTGGAGAATTTATTCGAATTATTGTTAGATCATCATATGAATCCCTATTCGAATCACCTTATTCGTATCACCCTATTCGAATCACCTTATTAGAACAATGATTAGAATCACATTCGACTCTTCTTGTATTAGACTCAAATTGGGATTACACTCGACTTATATTGTACTGTCTGGATTCATCATGTTACTCTAGTTCAGCTAGATTTTATTTTACAGTCTTTATTGCCATGATTCTTCTCTTGTTTAGTTACTTACTTTCCTTGTACTTTATCTGTCTCTCTATACCATCACCTGAATATAAACTGCCATGTTCATCAATACAACTGTCTATAACTGCTTAATATTTCTTTGTCATTTACTTAGGATTTCTTGATGAATTGTACTCGTTCCTGTCCTGACTGGACCTGTTGAAAATATTACAGATGATTGTCCTAAGGACATTTGCCCTACTTGCCTTAGAGCAGGAGATGGCTTAGCTACCTATGGCCCCGATACTCAGGAGTGATCGGGAGACTAGCTAGTAGACTTAGTTTAGTTTTTATGTTTTAGAACTTGAATTGTAATAACTTGAGATACGAGTTTGTATTTGAGTTTGTTTGAGATATTATTATTTTAGTAGTTTATAATCGTTGTTATTTAGTCTTTAGTTATAAACTTTTGTGTTATCTTATCGTGCTTAGACTGTGATTGAGATTTCATTATATCTATACTTGTCCTCCGTTCGGAGTTGAGATTTGACAAGTACAATATATAATTGCGTGAGTTGTTGATTAGATAGTAACCTAGGACAGCGTTCTACCGCCGACACTGCGGCGTAGGCTGGGCAATGTTACGTGCTCGTACCCTCACAGTGGGTACGGGTCGTGACATACGCAGAATGGCTTTAAGGGGTACAGTTCTGCCAGGTTTGCGGGCTTGGAGGTGGATCGTCATAGGTTCTTCCGATCTAGTTGCCGCCTCAGTTTGAGCTTGAGTATCTCCTTCGACAAGGTACCTTTTTGACTTCTCGTACAAGCATGAGTCTGAATAGTAGGATTCGACCGCTTTTAAGGGATCGATGTCGGCAAATTCTGTCCTTACGAAGACGTGCTTGTCGACGTACTTGAAATACTGGTGCAGTATGGAAGGTACGATCATGTAATCGTATATCCAAGGGCACCCTAGGAGAATATTGTAGGAAGTGTCCGCATCTATGACATAACAGGTCACTTCTGATTGAAGATCGCCGATTTGGCATTTCAGACGAATCTTCCCGATCGGATAGCTTCTGCCTGAATTAAAACCGCTGATGGCATGGCTTGTCGGCGTCAGGCAATGCATTGGGATGCGCAGGTGGTGCATTGGGATGATGCTTATGGAAGAACCGGGATCAATATGCATTCGATCCACCTTTATATCGCCAACGTATCCAGTATAATACAGAGGGCGATCGTGCAGGTTGGTCTTGATGAGCATATCCTGCGAAGTGAAGACAATGTTGGGCATTGTACCTGTGTAAGCGCTGTCTTGAAGATCTGCAGGCGAGCTCTCCCTAGTGAGATTGGACTGAGCCAGATATGCGTCGGCATTATGGAGTGCCTCGCTCAATGCGATGCGAACATCTTTGGAGAGTCTCAGGAGCTCCTATAGTGATAATTTGGCTGGTGTGTTGTCCAATTGTGCCAAGATGTCAAAGTTGTAGGGCCTCTCCAGCCCATGAGGTGCCTCTTTTCGGAGTGGTTTATCAAAGCGAGTCTCCTTTCGCCTAGGCTTGTCGGTCGTCGGAGGCTGAGACGGTCCTGGAGCATCAGCAGTAGCCGGCTGATGATCTTCAGCCGAGTTACCCGGTGTAGGTTAGGATTGTGCACCCGACCGGGTGACGACAGCTGTAGCTTCTTCGACTTCTGTCGAGATTGTGCGGTAGGACTTGACTTTTCCACTCTTCTTCTTGCTGGTGGAGGACGGTGCGGACTGAGTCACTTTAGGTACCAGGTCCGGATGGACACACATGACCTCCCCTCACGATGTGGTGAGAGGCACTAGACCAGCAGCCTGGTCTCGGAGAGGTGGAAGGTTAGCGACCTTCATCTTTGCCCTGGGGATGGGTACTACTCCATCTTGAGTCTTTGTCGGAGGGAAGCTGCCGAACTGTACTGACACCATGTTGGCTGCCACGGTCACCTCTTCGAAATTAATGGCCAGGGCCTTAGAATCGATGAGATGCTGGATGTATCGCTTCAGTTGGAAGCAGTCTTGCGTAGGATGGTGGATGTAGCGATAGTAGTGACAGTACTCAGGGCTCTCCATTTCTGCCGGCCGAGGTTCCCGTCTTGGTTGGGGGAGCTGAATTCTACCCCCTTGTATGAGCATGTCCAAGATGGGTTTGACATGGCTGTCCTCGAAGGAAAAGGTCATCTGAGGCCACTACTTTTCTGTCGGCTTTGGTTCAGGCTTCTGGGCTGTGTCAGCCACCATAGCCTGCTTACCCTTGTTGTCTCGGTTGTTGGAGGAATTACCGTCGTTGTTGTTATTGGCATTAGCGTTTACCCTTGTCTTCTCCTTTCGAGATGTGCAACCCTAGTTGGCGGGCTTTCTTCAACTTGTCTTTTGAGCTAGTGGCGCTGATAATGAAAGTTCTCCAGTCCTTGAAATGACTCTCACCCATCCATAGGCTGATCATGGGAAGCAGCCTCTTTTGGCATATTTCAATCAAGGAAGAATCTGGATTGCCATAGGACAATTTCATCGCGGTTTGGCAAAACCGCTCAATGTAGTTCCTTGTCAATTCCTTCTCACCTTGAACAACGTCCATGAGGATGGACATTGTCACATCTTGTCCTACCTCGTAGAACCTTTCAAGGAACATATTTTTGAAGCCGGCGAAGGAATGGATGCAGTTGTCTGGCAAGCTGCGGTACCAGTCGAAGGCGACCCCTTCCAATGCTCTAATGAACAATCGCGTAAGGATGGCATCGTCATGAGGTAGATGGTCGGTTGTGACTTCGAAGTAGGTGATGTACCTGCTTGCAGATGTCTTCCCATCATACGGGTTGATGTTGAATGGTTTATATCTTGGTGGGAAGGGAACATCTCTCCATGCAGCAGGATACGGTTGTCGTATCCTGAGGTCCTGGCCAGTTTCTCGGGCGTAGAACATGGCCCGGAGCTCCTGGACCTCTCGTCTTGCCTCCCTGGCTTCGTCTGCAGCGGTAGAAGCCGATATTATAGGAGGGTTGTCACCCGGGTTTGAGTTTGAGTTCGCATTGGCCGCGGGACCCAAGCTTGTCTGGCCAGACGTCCTTCCTTGCAGAGCTGGTAGGGCCGCTTTGATCTCGTCCATAGATTTGACCAAGGTATGGAGTATGGCCTCCAGGGTGTCGATGCGTTGGCGATCACTGGGACCGTCTTGGTCATTGTTTGTCATGAATACCGTCCTCACATGAGGAGAGATGGAAGGAACGGTGGAGGACGTGCCCTATGTATCATACCCTTGCACTGAGAAATCGTCAGGGTATGTAGGAATGTTCTCCTCTGGTTCGGACTCAAAAGGAGTGGTACCCCCAGCTTCAGAGCTTGCCTCGTCTTGAGAGTTGTGGACGTCCTCGGGGACGTCGGAACCTGCTGCATCTGTTGGAGGAATTGTTTTCCCTGGATTATCTTCTTGGAACACCGGATTATCGAGGATGTTCAGAGGAGTGCTACCCCCGTCTTCAGCGCCTCCCAGAGATGTGGACGACGAATCTCCAAGTGTGGTAGATTTTGTTTTTGAGCGAGTACCTTGGTAAACTCCTCCTGTAACGGTCGTGGACAACCGCTTAGAAGAGAGTTTCTTGGTTACGCTGGTTGAGATGTTTGGACTGGAGAAGTTTGTTTTCTTTCCTCTCCCGCTACCAGGGATCTTCAGAGCAGAATTGTAGGAGGCGACGAGAAGCGCCTCATCTTCTGAGCTTGGGTATTGCAGCATTGGTAGACGGACCGCCGATCTTCTTGTACTGTCGCGTTGTTGCAGCAGCAGTTGACAATGACTTGGGTGCAGTGATGTCCATGGAAGGACTCTCTGCACACCGAAGCTTTTTCTCTTTCTTTATGCTTGTGAAGGATCGCGTCACGCAAATCAAGTGCGTCCCGAGCAACTGAGTGTGTTGGCACCATGTTTGCTTCCTGATTGTTGGGAGACTCTTGGAAACCACTCTGTCCGTTTGCCGCCGGGGGCTGGACTCGAGAGGTTCGGTACAACTTTCTATCGGAGGCCCGCATAACTATAAGCGGAGCGCTCGGATGGTCAGAGGTTGGGACAGCTGACTGAGCTCGCCTAGCCCGCGTTGTCCTAGACTTTTTCACTCTAGCACCCGAGGGTGTATAGTAGGAAGAGTCCAAATGGTGCCGCACAGAGTCTGGCATATTTTCTTGGGAGCATCTAGAGTCAGGACCGCATGAGAGGCAGTCAAAGACTGAACCCGAGCCGCATGGAGCATTCATGCGATTGGTTTTTGTGGCCGTATAGGAATTCATGCGGCTGGATCTGTTGACCACATCAGCATTCATGTGGCTAGATCTGTTGGCCACATCAGCATTCATACGGCTGGATCCGTTAGCCACATCTGCATTCATGCGGCTAGATCCGTTGGCCACATCAGCATCCATGCGGCTGGATCGGTTGGCCACATCAGTATTCATGCGGCTGGAGCCGTTGGCCACATCAGCATCCATGTGGCTGGCTCTATTGGCCACATCAGCATTCATACGGCTGGATTTAGTGGCCGCATGAGTCTTCATGCGGCTGGAATTGTTGGTCGTATGAGCCTTCTTCATGCGGCTGGCACACTTATGCGGCCTCTTCCTGGACCGCATAGAGTCCCCATTTGCTTCCTCATGTCCAGTATCGTAGTACTTTCCTCTGCCAAACTTGAGAACAGTAGGGTCCTCTGTGGACTGAAGTGGGGCCGCATGCGAATCTCCATCGTGCTGGACAGCAGAGAACACTTCGTCCAGAGCTTGGGGAAGAGCAAATGATTTGGGCCTCCACTCCATGTGGGTCTTCTTTGTACGGGCTTGCTTCTGGACCGGGCCAGCATTCCCGTCGGAGAGCATTTCTTCAAACGCCTGTTGGTCGAAGCGGATGACCAGCATCTGTTGTGTGGAGCCAAGTTTGGCTGCGTCCGATTGCATCTCCAACTTCTCAGCCATGGAGAAGTTAGTCCCCAGCAGAGTCGCCATCGTGTTTGCTATTGATTATAAAAGAACAGAACAGTTTTATGGGTGGACTGGACTTTTACTTCATAATACAAACTCGTTTGTACAAAAGAGAGCCTAGGAATAAAACCTAGGAAAAGCAATCTAAAGTACAATTGTTTATTTTTTTTTCTGGGGGGTGACGGTAGAGGCTCGGGAGAGTGCTATCAACTCTGCCTTACTCCTTGGACGATCGGACGTCGCTTCGGCTCTGATGAAGAAATGCTCCTGCTGGGTGCCCTTGGCTCTATATCTCTCTATGTGTCTCCGTCGCTCTCTGTGTCCAAGGTTTTGCAAGGGAATGGCACCTTGCTATTTATAGGGCTTTGTGATAAGTAGGGTGTGCAGTAATTACTCCTTTAAAAGTGGATGGTTAGGGATTCGTTAAGATTTGTCTTGATCCTGTTTGTTGAAAATCAATCCGGGCTGTTAATGTTGATTGCGACAAATCTGGGCATTTAATGTTGATTGTGCCAAATCTGCATGGTTTGTTGGAAAACGATCTGGGCAGTTAATGTTGATTACAATAAATCCGTATTGTAATGATTTGCTGATGTCAGCAAATCCAAGTGAATAAATCTTGGTCAATCTCTTGCCACGTGTCCCAACTGCCTGTTATGTCGATTGCCATAAATCTGAGTTGTTGAGATTTGATCAACTCCTGCCATGTGTCCCAACTGCTGCGAGCCGCATGGAGGACTGTCATAGTTGAGCCGCATGAGTGCGGCCTCGTGTCAGAGCCGCATAAGGGTGGCCTTATCTGAACCGCATGGAAGTCCTTTAATCTGAACCGCATGAACGTCCTTACAACTGAGCCACATAGACGTCCTTACAACTGAGCCGCATGGAAGTCCTTTAATCTGAACCGCATAAAAGTCCTTTAATCTAAACCGCATGGAGGTCCTTACAACTTAGCCGCATGGACGTCCTTACAACTGAGCCGCATGAACGTCCTTACAACTGAGCCGCATGGACGTCCTTTAATCTGAACCGCATGGAGGTCCTTACCACTGAGCCGCATGGACGTCCTTACGACTGAGCCGCATAAAGAGCTTTGGAAATGGGTGGATCCTGCCGGCTATAAAGATTTTCCTCGTCTCTCTAAGAGCACGTCAAGAGCCATTATTTCACCTTTATGTCAGAGCCGTCAATCTGTTGTGTCAGGGCTACTGCTTTGCGTCAGAGCATTAAATGAGCCAGCTGCACATAGTAATGATGGCCAGCTGTGGATGCTTGCTTTTGAACTACCCACAGCCACGTGGCTTTTTCGAGCCGCATAGAGCTCTCGGGGACTTCTGAGCCGCATAAAGCTCTAAGGGACTTATGAGCCGCGTGAAGCTCTAACGGATTTGTGAGCCGCATGAAGCTCTAAGTGATTTTCTGAGCCGCTTGAGACTCCCACTGCTTTGAGCCGCATGAATTTTACTTGTTCTTTTCCATGCTTCTACAATGCTAAGGTAATATCGAATCCTCTTTATGAAGAATTACATTTGATGAATTGTCTGACGCCTTCACTGATCTATTAGAAGATCAAAGAAAAATGATGGATTTGTACAAAAGTGCCAAGAAAGAGCTAAAATTTGTGCAATCTGAGTTTTCTAAGCAATCTCAAATGCTTGAAGACATTAGAAACTCTTCTAGTAACACGGATGAGGTTACTTCTTTAAAGTTGGGTTTACATAACACTCTTAAAAAGCTTAAGAAAGCCAATCAAGAAAATATAAAACTCAATGATCTCTATAAACTAGAGAAAAAAAGTATAATATTGCTACTCAGAGGTTTGATGCACTTTTGGCCAAGTAGAATGAAGCCTGTGATGTCTCTAAAAAGTTAGAGATTAAGTTGGGTATTGTCAAGCCTGTAGCTCAAGTGAACACAAGTTACAAGGCTAAGCATAAACATAACACGACCAACACTACTAGAACTGCTAGAAGTCATACATTAACGTATACCTTTCAACACAAGACGTCACGCACGTCTTCAAAAACACACATACATGATCTTCGAACTTCATCTAGCACTAACACTTATGCTACATGTCATTATTGTGGTATAAAAGGACATGTATCACATCAATGCAAGATTAAGAAGCTTGTAGATATATATGTATATGTTTGGGTTCCAAAAGCTAACAAATCCGGACCCTCAAGAAAGTGGGTACTTACATCTTCAACTTGTGTTATAGGTGGACCTTCCTCCTCTCACTAGAAGCAAGTGAATCCTCGATAGTGGTTGTTTCAGACATATGACAGGTGAAAATATGTTGTTTGGCGACATAGGTACTTCTCCCTCTCCTATTATAAAAATATATGTTTAGTAACAAAATTTAAACATAACCTGCTAAGTATTAGTCAATTGACTGATCATAGTTATGGAACTAATTTTGTTAAGGATAAATGCTTTGTTCATGATAAATCTTTCGGAATAATTTTCTTTGAGAGAATAAGAGAGGACAACATATATGTATTATATTTGTCATAAAGTACTAACAGTACAGGAAAGTGTCTACTCACATCTCAAGACGAAAGCTGGGTATGACAGATGCATCTCGGACATGAGAACATGGAAACTATTGCAAGATTGTCCACAAAGAAATTGGTAAGAGGCTTACCCGATATCACATTCAAGAAATATATAATTTGTGCCGAATATGAAAAGAACAAGGCATCTAGATCATCTTTCAAATCAGTAAATGCTGTAAGTACCTCTAGACCACTGTAATTATTACATATGGACTTATTTGAACCAAGTAGAGTCGCAAGTCTTGATGGTAAGCTTTATGCTTTCATAATAGTCGATGACTATTCACGATATACTTGGGTTTACTTTCTTGCAAATAAAAATGAGGCCTTTTTCTGAATTTGTGTCTTTTTGTAAGAAGATACAAAATGAGAAATGATTCATGATTATTCACATTCAAAGTTATCATGGAGGAGAATAAATGTCACATTCGACGAGCTGAATAGTCAACGCAGCAACGACAGTGACAATAAAGGTGAGATAACTCCCTCAGACAAAACATCTGAAGATACAACTACCTCGTACCTGGAAAGTCTACCAAAGCGATTACGATTTACACCAAATCATCCAGAAGAACTGGTAATAGATGATGTATCAAAAGGTGAAAGTACTCGTTCAAGTACTAGAGATATAGTAGCTAATGTTGAATTCATTTCTAAAATAGAACCTAAGAATGTTGTAGAGACATTTAATGATGAATTTTGGATTTCTACAATGCAAGAGAAACTAAACCAATTTGAACATAATCAAGTTTGGGAACTCGTTCCTAAACCTAATGATCATCTGATCATTGGTACCAAGTGGGTGTTCCGAAATAAGTTAGATGAGATTGGTTCAGTCATACGCAACAAAGCAAGTCTAGTAGCTTAAGGCTATAATCAAGAAGAAGGCATTGACTATGATAAGACATATGCTCCAGTTGCTAGACTAGAATTCGTTCATATGCTTTGTGCTTTTGCAAGTTTCATGGTTTCAAACAGTTTCAAATGGATGTCAAAAGTGCTTTTCTAAATAGTTTTATAAAAGAAGAAGTTTTTGTTAAATAACCTCCTAGTTTTGAAGATTTCAAAAATCATGATCACATATTCAAGCTTCGTAAGGCTCTCTATGGACTCAAACAAGTACCTCGTACATGGTATGAACGCCTTAGTTCCTTTTTACTTGAACACAATTTTTCAAAAGGAAAGGTTGATTCTACTTTGTTTATAAAATCTTTGGATAAGCATATTTTATTAGTACAGATATATATTGTAAACCCCCATAATTTATAATTTATTTTTTTCTATAAATTAATTAATTTTTGTTATGTCTTTTATTAGATATGAATTTATTTGCTACTAATGTATTAGTATAATTAATATATATATATATATATTATTATATGTGTGCATGTTTGTATTTCTAATAAATAAGGAATATAATTAAATCTAGGATTTTAGGAATTTAATTGTATTTTTGTGATAATTTTTTCTATCTAAAAGAAATATATATATATATATATATATATATATATATATATATATATATATATATATATATATATATATATATATATATATATACTTAAGTTTTTCAGTAAAAGAAAGGAAAAAGAATTTAAAAAAAAAGAATTAGAATAGAATTAGAATTAGAATAGGAATTAGAATTAGAAAGGAATTAGAAATAGAAAAGAATTAGAATAAAGAAAAAGAAAAAAAAAAAGGAGAAAGGTGAGCCCAGCCGCTCACTTAAGTGAGCGGGCCCACCAAACTGTGCAGCGGAGAACCCCCCCTCCCCCCCCCCGCCCCCTCCCCCCCCCCCCCCCCCCGCGCGCGCGAGAAACTGTGAGTAGTGGAAATCGGGTAATCAGAAACCCATTAGTATTAGGGTTGGGAGCAACTTGGTATATTTATATCTTTTTGCACAAACCTCAAAACCCTAAACTTCCAAAACGAAAGTTGAGGCTGATCATACCCTCTTCGCCTACGAATTCGTTTCACCAGTGACGGAACTTTGTGCGCGACGAACGGAGCATCGGAAGTCAGCCCCGCGTCACCCACGGAGCAGTTTTCTCACTAAAGGTATCCTACTTCTCCATGGCGTAACTTTTTACTCGTAGCACCGATTTTTGATCCGTAAGATTTTCTAGAAAGTAGACTTGACCCTCTTCGAGATCCTCTAGGTGGATTTCAAAAACAACCCATCGACTTGCTTGAAAAATCGAGACGAAGTTGAACAAAAATATGTTTTCTGTAATACTAAAAACTGTTTTAAAACGATAACTTGTCAGCCAATTTTCTTGCTGTACAGCAAAGTACTATAGGAACTAATTGAAAATAGTAAAAGACAACATAACCGTGATTGCAACGCATCTTCTGGATCATCGTTTCGATTAGCGTGTAAAAAGTAGATTGATGTTGAAGTTGAGGAAAAACATGTGTTAAATTATATTAATTTTCTGAATTTTGTCCGATATGGCGTGCGCCCCGACAAACCGGGCGACGCGGTCGCACGTTATTCGCATCGAAAGGCGCGTATGGACGTTTCCGACGTGTGGGAACTGATGGAACTCAGTTTCGTCGTGTGTGCGCGACGAAATCAGTCCGTATCCGTCGAGATACCCCCGTATCTGCATTTTGCAAACTTTGTCCTAACTTCATGTACAGTCATCGATTTGAGATAAAACATGCGCCAACAGGTCCGAATCAAAATTCTGGTCCTGTGTGCCAAGTTTGGTTCGATTCTGAGAAAGTCGAATCGGAACCCCTTTTTGGCGGGCCCGCGACCCACTCAAACGGGCGATTTTGTGCACGGCTCATCGGAATCGAAAACTGGACATACCGTGGAATTCCTCTCCTCAAACTGAATCTGTAGACATATAGTTTGACGAATTTAGAGACCATGGACTTTGGCACGTGTTTCGGTGCAAAGCGGATCCAACGGCGGACATCGTTTTGACCCGAAATTACAATTTTGCCCCTGTTCCGGTATTAGACTTTTGGACAGGCGTTTCCTAGGTATATCTTTTACACCGAGTGCATTTTTTATGTTTGTTTCAGCGTCCGGAGTTGTTTGGAGATTGTGACGTTTTTTAGCTGACATTGTGATTACTTGGACTTGCCACTTTGCACCATCAGGCAAGATACCTTGCCACCCTACTCTGTGATTATTATATTTCTTATTTTTAGTTGTTATTTTCAGCATTTCTTATTTCTTGATATTTAGACTGTGCGTCCAAGTCACACTTGGGTGCAAGCGACTCTATCGGTCGTTTACCTTGTCTTATTTATTTCTCTTGCATTGACTTAGTCTAGTGACCACCCATTGATGTTGAGGTATTGGTATATCTCATACGGCCTTGACACTTGTTGTATCATGTGATGTGAGTCACATATAGGATACGTACCCGCGTAGTCGGCTGGCCTCCGATACGTATGGAGCATGCGACGGGTAGGAATAACTGCCAATAGTATTGCATGTTAGAAGACTTGGCGGTTATTAGAGGTTCATATCAGTCATGGAGATGATGATACTAGGCATTGGGTGGGGATAACAATACCTGACGTATGGGCTTCTTTGCACCTCCCTGATTACCTGTGCGCTCCTCCGGAGACGCAGGCTCCAGGCGCCCTCTGACGTTTCCCAGAGCGTTATGGACGTAGCCCCTTGCACATGGTGCCCTCTGACGCTTCCAGAGCGTTATGGACATAGGCCCTGGTGCCCTTTATGGGAACTATGCCGATCCCATTTACAGCCAGGGCTCATGCGTCGAAGGATTGTATCTCAACTGCATATTCACAGTAAAATAGTCAGGGACCCGATTGCATGCATACATTTTTCTTTTATTATATTATCACAGTTTATATGGCATGGTATTTTCTTGTATCTTGCTATGTCCCCTGAGGACCTTGTTATCTCTCCAGGTTTAGACGATTTTTCATAAGAGTACGGAGCGGCGTTGGAGCTATCCTACATCGATGACGAGGCAGTCTTTATTGATGTCTAGTCTATTCTTTATTTGAGACATTAGTGGACATATTTTTGCATCTCATTTCTTTCTATTTACGGAGGTTGGACTTCGATCTTGTGAGGCTATTTTTCATAGCTGTTTGGAGTGATTATGTTCACCCGGCTATCTTTTGATACTTTTACTTATTTATTTGGACTCTATTATCTTCTGTGTTGAGCTATGATGAGATTAGATTATATATTGCTTGCCTATGGTTATTTTATCTACAGCTTATGTGCATATTTGAGGATTCCATATATTGGAGTATTCTTCGTATATGTGCAGCTGGCATGTTTACGTGCATGGTCCTATGTATTTTGGGACTAGGGTATTATATGTTTTTGTGGTGGCCCATGCAGGTCTACGTTAAAATTGTTGGGTTACATGACTGTGCCCAACAAGCCTACAAATAGGAATAGGAATATCTCATCCAGAACTACTACTACCTCTTGACTTCCAAACTTTTCGAAACTTCCTTGATTATTCGAATTACTTCATATCTAATCTTTCTAATATCAACTTATCTTCTTCGTGCCAACAGTATACATTTAAGAAGCGGACGCACTTCTGCCTTGGCCCTCACATCCGGTGAAGAGGCTACTTCGGAGGAAGAAAATCCTCCCATGACTCCAGCGACACCATACCATCCAAGATAGTCGCATCCTACTACTACACCGACGACGGAGTATCCAGAGATCGCAGTACCCCCAGGCAGCCAGGCTGGACAGACCACTACCATACCACCGGAAGGGAGTGTACTACTGCCTCTACCACCACAATTTCCTCAGCAGTTTCCCCCACAGTCGGGACCTCAGATGCCTCCACCACCGACTGATGGGAGCCCTACTACTCAGTTTATGTATGCCATGATGCAGGCTCAGTGGCAGCAGACTGAGATGATGAGACAGACGATGATAGCAGCAATGGCTAGACCTCCACCACCACCTCCAGCACCAGTACCGGCTCTGCATCCTTATGAAGGCTCTATCAAGAATTTTACAGATATGAACCCCAAGGACTTTAGAGGAACAGAGAAGCCATTAGAGGTGTCACAGTGGCTTATTAGTACCGAGAAGCTACTGAAGGTATCCCAGTTGCCAGCTCGAGATTGGATGACAGCGGTGGACCTACTATTGGAAGATAATGCTCACCTCTGGTGGAAGGCGGAAGAGAGACGATTAGGCACTGGGATCACCTGGAAATAGTTCTATGATGCATTTTATGAGAGATCCTTCCCTATTCATGTTCAAGACGGTCTCTATGACCAGTTTCTTCATCTGAAATAAGGAAATATTACAGTTGATAAGTATGACTCAGAGTTCAATCGCCTGAGTCGATTTGGTGCGGGATTGATTTCGACAAAGTTAGAGAAGGCAAGGAGATTTCACCAGGGGCTTGCACCAGAGCTCAAGTCTTATACGACTACCCAGTCTCGAGTCTCTCATTCGGCTGTCTTGGAAGAAGCTCGTGCTCAGGAGATTGTTCGCAAGGAGCAGTAGCAGACATCGAGACGCCATACCCCAACAGTTATACCAGCCCGAGCTACTCAGAGTGGACCTATTAGGAGGGCCATAGGACAGTTCCAGCAGAGGCCCTCACCTTATCAGAAGCCCGTTTGCCATTACTGCGGGAAGCAAGGACATCTCCAAAACGACTGCAGGACTCGTCTCGGATTATGCTTGAGATGTGGATCCAATCAGCACATGCTCAAGGACTGTTTGGAGCAACAAGCGATAGTACAAGCTCGGTAGAACCCGAGGCCCACAGCCCCAGCTCTTCCAGCACCAGGGCCCGTAGCAGGAGCACCTCGTCCACCATTGCCTCCCCAAGGCGTACAGTACAACAAGGCCAGAGCTCAGGGCCCAGGACAGAATTATGGGCATGTATTCTCACTTGCTACTGAGGATATAGAGACAGAGACAGAAGTTATAGCAGGTATGGTTTTAGTTGTATCTTTTCCTGCTATTACCTTATTTGATACTGGAGCCACACATTCATTTATAGCCACTAGTTTTGCCACTAGACACAGCATTCCCATCACACCCTTAGCTAAAAATGTTAAAATCCTCATTGGAGGAGGAGTTGTACCTGTTAGTGGTGTTTGTAGACGTTGTCCTATAGTGATAAGTGGCAGAGAGATGATGGCACGACTTCTTGTATTCCCTATGCCGACATTTGATGTGGTTCTTGGAATGGACAGGTTGAGCCAGCATTTCGCTCTCATAGACTGCCATAGGAGCAGTATTATCTTTAGACCACCGAAGATGCATGACACCCCTCAGCACCCTATTATCACCGAGTTCGAGGATGTATTCCTCGAGGAATTGCCAGGACTACCACCTGACCGAGATATTGAGTTTTCTATTGAGCTTATTCCCGGAGCCGAACCTATTTTATCTCGAGTATATCGTCTGGCACCCAAGGAGTTGGTAGAGATGAAGACGCAGATTGATGACTTATTAGAGAAGAGATTTATTCGTGCCAGTACGTCACCATGGGGAGCACCCGTTCTTTTTGTGCCTAAGAAAGACGGGACAGTGTGCATATACATCGACTACAGAGCATTGAATGCAGTGACGGTAAAGAACAAGTATCCCTTGTCGCGTATAGACGATCTATTCGTTCAACTGTGAGGAGCAAAAGTATTCTCTAATATTGACTTGCGATCAGGCTATCACCAATTGAAGATTCGAAAGGAAGACATTACAAAGACAGCCTTTCGATCGAGGTATGGACACTACGAGTTCTTGGTCATGCCTTTCGGTTTGACCAATGCTCCTGCAGTCTTCATGAATTTAATGAACAAGATCTTTCACCAGTACTTGGACAAATTTATAGTAGTCTTTATAGACGATATCTTGATTTACTCCAAGAGTCAATAGGAGCATGAGCAGCATCTACGGATAGTTTTGAGAACGTTGAGGAATGAGCAACTTTTTGCGAAGCTAAGCAAGTGTGATTTCTTTCTCAAGGAGGTATCATTTCTTGGTTATATTGTTACGGGTGATGGTATATCAGTGGACCCAGAGAAGATCACAGCAGTCAAATCATGGCCCGCTCCCACATCAGCTTCTGAGGTGAGAAGTTTTCTCGGACTTACGGGTTACTACCGACGGTTCGTAGAAGTTTTCTCTCGAATAGCGGGGCCTATGACTCGATTGACTTGCAAGGATCATAAGTTTGTATGGACAGACGAGTGTCAAGCCACATTTGACGAGTTGAAGAAGCGATTGACCACAGCACCGATCTTGACACTACCATCGGGCCCGGAAGGATTTGTGATCTACAGTGACGCATCCGGGAAGGGATTAGGATGTGTATTGATAAAGCACGGTCGGGTAGTAGCATATGCATCACGACAATTGAGAGTGCATGAGAAGAATTTTCTGACCCACGATCTAGAGCTCGCAGCGGTTATCTTTGCTTTGAAGCTATGGAGATACTACTTTTACGGCGAGAAGGTTGATATCTACACTGATCATAAGAGCCTCAAGTACGTGTTTACACAGAAAGAGTTGAATATGCGACAGCGACGTTGGTTGGAGTTGGTGAAGGATTATGAGATCGAGCTTCATTATCATCCGGGCAAGGCTAATGTCGTGGCAGATGCATTAAGCCGTAAGCCCATGACACACTTTTTGACTACACAGAAGGAGTTGATTAGAGACTTAGAGCATCTTGGTATTAAGGTAGTATTGTCGGGAGCAGATGGCGTATTAGCCAACCTCCAAATGCAATCATCATTGGTAGAGCGCATCAAGGCAGCATTGCCTAATAATGCTAGATTTTGATGGCTCAGAGAAAGGACTGAAGCGGGAGAGCAAACGGGATTAAGGATCCACCCTGATGGGTCATTGCGATGTGGTGATCGCATTTATGTTCCCAATGGAGAGCTACGGCAGGAGCTGATGGCAGAGGCTCACAGTTTGACTTACTCCATTCATTCCGGAGGAACCAAGATGTATCGTGACTTACGACAGTATTATTGGTGGCACGAAATGAAGCGAGAGATAGCTCATTTCGTTGCCAAGTGCTTGGTATGTCAACAAGTGAAAGCGGAGCACCAGAAAACGGTCGAATTATTGTAGCCGCTACCCATTGTCGAGTGGAAGGAGGAGCACATTACTATGGATTTCGTCACGGGTTTTCCTCGGAGTCCTAGGGGACGTGACGCAGTGTGGGTGATTGTGGATAGACTCACCAAGTCAGCCCATTTCTTACCTTTTAGAGTGAGCCAGTCGACAGAGGTATTAGCAGAGATGTATATGGAGCAGATTGTGAGATTACACGGTGTGCCTGTTAGTATTGTGTCGGACCGAGACTCGAGATTTACCTCATATTTTTGGAGGAGCATGCAAGAGAGTTTGGGTACCCGATTGAAGTTTAGCATGGCATACCATCCTCAGACAGACGGCCAGTCGGAGCGTACCATTCAGACGCTAGAGGATATGTTGAGAGCGTGCATGCTTGATTTTGGCAGTTCATGGGAGGACCATCTTCATCTTGTTGAGTTTTCCTACAATAATAGTTATCAAACGAGCATTTAGATGGCTCCATTTGAGGCATTGTATGGTAGGAAGTGCCTGTCTTCTGTTTGTTGGAGTGACATTGGAGAGCGACAACTGTTGGGTCCCGAGTTGGTCTTGAGCACAGTAGAGACAGTAAAGAAAATTCAGGGCCACCTGCGAGGAGCGCAGGATCGTCAGAAGCAGTGGGCAGATAATCGTCGTCGACCCTTGGAGTTCAAAGAGGGTGACCATGTGTTCTTGAAGATATCCCCCACTAGAGGCATGATTCGATTCGGAGGACATGGCAAGTTGAGTCCGAGGTACATCGGGCCTTTCGATGTCTTAGAACGTGTTGGAGAGGTTGCCTATAGATTGGCCTTGCCACCGTCGCTAGAGGGAGTGCATGACGTATTCCACGTATCTCAGCTGAGGAGGTACGTAGCGGACAGTAATCATGTGCTTGATCACTCCGAGATCACAGTTGGACCGAGTTTGTCGTACGAAGAGCAACCAGTAGGTATCCTCGATCGCCGAGTGAAGGTGTTGCGGAATTAATCTATTATATTGGTTCGCGTGGCATGGAAGAATCACTCGACAGGGGAGTCTACTTGGGAGCGCGAGGACGACATCCGAAACCGCTATCCGCATTTGTTCGAAGACGAAGGTATGTCTTGCAGTTAAGCTCTTAAATTACTAACAATTCCCTTGCATTGCATTCGATCCCCCGACCTTAGTTTAATTTTGAGGACAAAATTTTCTTTAAGTTGGGTAGGATGTAAACCCCCATAATTTATAATTGATTTTTTTTTCTATAAATTAATTAATTTTTGTTATGTCTTTCATTAGATATGAATTTATTTGCTACTAATGTATTAGTATAATTAATATATATATATATATATATATATATATATATATATATATATATATATATATATATATATATATATATATATTATTTTATATATATATATATATATTTATATTTTTATATTTTTTTTATTTTATATATATATATATATATATATAAAATAATATATATATATATATATATATATATATATATATATATATATATATATATATATATATATATATATCAATCTTATCATCTTATCATCTCTCCGCTCGAAAAAAAAATATATATATATCAATCTTATCATCTCTCCGCTCGCTAGGGCTTTCCGGTTTTAGCGGAGCAGGCGATCTCGATGGTGAACTCGGCGGGGGGCTCCGCCCCACTGGATGGCTTGACGGCGGGGGAACATGGCCACCCCCGTCTCCTGGCGGGTGGCGCTGCCCAGGGGGGTGGCCTGGCGGGCACCTCTGGGATCTCGGCGGGGGGCTCTGCCCCTCCGGTTGGCTTGACGGCGGGAGTTCCGGGTCACCCCCGTCTCCTGGTGGGTGGCGCCGCCCATGGGGGTGGCCGGACGGTGAGTGCGTCTGTAGGCGCTGGGATTACAGGCGATGGAGCTTCGATGGGTGGCTCGGCCACACCAGACGCGATATCGTCCATGGGGGCCTCCGGCCACCCGAGTCGGCCGAGAAACGGACCCTCCGGTATGCTGGGCTCGACGGCGGGGGGCTCTGCTCCGTGTGTCCATGGGAGCGGTCTGCCTGCTGGAGGTGGTCCTTGCGGTGCTGAACGGATGGAGGTTACGACGGGGGGCTCCGGCCCTTCGGGCAATGACAACGTTCGGGGTGAGGGGGGGCTGTCCCTGTTCAGAGGGGGCCTCCGCCCCGTGACAAGGTGATTTTGAGGGTGGAACCTCCGGCTGCGGAAGTGGCCACATTGAAGGTGGCAAGTGGAGGGACGGGCCGCATGGCGCGGACCTTTGCTGCGGTCGTGGGCGGTTCCGCATCAACGTCGACGGGTGGAGTGCCGAGGGTGGACTTTTGACCTGCCGTTGACTCCGATGGCTGGAAGGTGGTTGTATTTTCACAGTCGGATATGGAGGCCCTCACGGCGCCGTGTGGGCTAGACCTTATTAGCAAGTTTGCTCGACGGAGACTCCCGGTTGAGGCTATTCGGAAGGCTTTCGACTCGCGGGGGTTCAGGGGGTTGATCGACGTGAAGGCTATTGATGATCGGCACGTCCTTATACGGCCTCATATTGAGAGTGACTTTCTCTGGCTGCGGTCCAAGGACTGTTGGTTCGTTGGTCGTGTTCCGAGGGAGATATTCCGGTCGTCGATGGATTTTTTGTCGTTGAGATAGGACCCTCGGGTTCCGATCTGGGTAGCCTTCCCCGGGCTTCCACATTGTATGTTTGATACCAATACGGTGCTCTCCATCGCATCTGGTCTCGGCACCCTGCTCAGTACTGATCGGGCTACGGCGTCCTTTTCTAGGTCGAGGGTGGCCAGAGTGCTGGTTGAAGTGGACGTCAGCAAACCATTTCAACATGAGGTGTTCTTCCAACTACCTGATGGTGTTCGCTCGCAGCCAGTTGTATATGAATGGAGGCCTCTATAATGTGTCTCTTGTGGCCACCATGGTCACGTTGAGAGTGCTTCTGGGCGGCCCCAGGTGGTGCCTCCTTCCGTGGGAGTAGCTGATAGACCGACCATCTCCGACGGCCTTGTTCCAGGAGCTATGCATGAGGAGGACGATCCGGCGGGTGGCCGTGGGATTAGCAGGGGTCGTCGGAGGCGACGATCAAGGCGTAAGAAAGGGAAGGGGACACGGTAGATATTGAGGCGCATTGAGGGGCGTGATGATAGCACGGGGATCACACAGCACGGATTGCACGGGTGTATTGATACTCGCGCGATGTCCGCCCCGTCTTCCTGGCATATGGGGGAGTCTTCCTCGGGACAGCTGGCTCTTGGGTCGGATGATGGGCGGCCCATGATGGAGGGATGCAGCGCTCCAGGCTCTAGCTTGGATGGGCAGTTGGGCCCTAAGCGGGGCATTGGGCCTTTTGATTTATCGGCTCTTCCTATTATTATACATAGCCAGCTGGGACAGGGAGTTATAGCGGCAGATTCTGACACCGAGATCGTAGCATGGTGGTGTGGGAGGAGGCCGGGCACGGTTCTCTATCCGTCTGCGGTTATGACTCAGCTCCGGGTGATGATACGGTTTCCATGCCCGAGGTTAGACCTTCCACCTCTATCTCCGAGGGCCGTGAAGAAGACTGGCAGATGGTTCCTTATAAGAAGGCGGCTGGTAGGCGGAGGAAGTCGATGGCTCCTCAGTCGGATCGACTTCTTCGATCACATGCTTCCCGAGTTAGGCGGGACCCCAAGAGGGTCCATGGTTAAATTCCTTATCTGGAATGTTCGGGGGACGGCGAACAGAGCTACTTTATCCCGTCTCAGGTCCTTGTGTCGGACCAACTCTATTCAGGTCCTTGCCATTATTGAGCCCAAGGTGATATCTTCTAAGCTTCTTTCTTATCAATTGAGGTTGGGTTTTGATGATAGCTTTTACAATGATAAGGGCAATATTTGGATTTTCTGTAAGTCGGGTCTTGGGATCAATTGTATTGACTCCTGTGATCAGGCTATCACGGTGCAGCTTTCATTGAGTTGTTTTTCCCTTCCGATGCGGTTGTCGATAGTCCATAGTGCATGGACACGGCAGGGGAGGAGGACTATGTAGAGGCATCTTCTGGACGTCCAAGCTAGGGACATTGCCATGCCCTGGGCGGTGGGCGGGGATTTCAATATCATTGCATCTCCGGACGAGAAATTTGGAGGCCGACCTCCTGACACGAGGGCCATTGTGGACTTCCAAGACTTCCAGTTGGCTGTCGGATTATCCAATGTTGGTTTCAGAGGTAGCATCTATACTTAGGTGAACGGGCAGACGGGGCTTGATCGACAGGGTTCCCGTCTTGATAGGCTACTCGTGACGGGTAGTTGGATGGATGGTATCCAGGTTTCTTGCGAGCATCTTAATCAGACAGAATCGGATCATTCTCCTCTTCTGATATCCTGCCAGCCAGCTTCTCCCCCCCTGCGCAGAGGTTTCCGTTTTCTTGACTTCTGGACTTCACATCCGGATTTTCTTCCAATTGTGGCTCGGGCGTGGACTTCATGTTGGCATTATGATGCGCTTGAGCGGTTGGGCATGCGCTTGAGGACGACGGGGCATGTTCTGGCTGGATGGAGCAGAGCTACTTTTGGAGATGTTTTTCAGGAGGTCCGTAGGGCCGAGGACGCTGCCTTGGTGGCGGAGCAAGATTATGAGCTTCATCCTTCGGAGAGGGGGAGGGCTTCCTGGATGGAGGCTGTTGCCAGATTGAAGCAAAAGGTCCAGGTTGAGGAGTCTTTCTGGAAACAAAAAGCCAGATTGAGATGGGATCTGGAAGGAGATAAGAATACTCGGTTTTTTCATGAGTGCACCAGGAGCAGACAAAGAAAGGCGGGTATTCAGAAAATTATTCGTACTGATGGATCAGAAACTGGGTCTACCGCGGAGGTTGCGACGGAGGCGTCTTTATTCTTCTCGAAGCTGTTTAGAGCTGAGCCTATTTCTGATGAGGACGCCTTCCTCGATGTCATCCCTAGCATTATTTCTATGGAGGATAATTCTGATCTTGTTCGTTGCCCTGATAGAGCGGAGCTGTTGAAGATTATTCGGGGGATGGACCCGGCTAGTGGCGTAGGACCGGATGGCTTTTCTGGAAGATTCTTCTCAGTTTGTTGGGACATTATTGCTGCTGACGTGGAGGAAGCCGTTGGTTCGTTTTTCTTGGGGGCACGCCTTCCGGTTTTCGTTTCGGATACCTTCTTATTTCTTATCCCCAAAGTCGAGCACCCGAGGAACCTTTCTGATTTCCGCCCTATTAGTCTCTGCATTTTCTGTAACAAAATTATTTCCAAGATTATTGCTTGCAGGTTGAGGGAGCACCTTCCCAAAATTATTTCTCCGGAGCAAAGTACTTTTGTTCAGAGGAGAGAGATTGTGGACAACATCATTATTGCTCAGGATATGGTGGCTTCGATGAGGGAACCCAACCATGGTGGAAATGTTGCTATTAAGCTGGACATGCAGAAGGCCTATGACAGAGTCAACTGACATTTCCTCCTGAGGGTTCTTCGGAGATTTGGTTTTAATGAGGTCTTCTGTGATCTTATTTATCATCTCCTGGCGGACACCCGGTATGCGGTCCTTCTCAATGGCGCTCCTACAGATTTTTTTCGGCGTCTAGAGGGATCCGGCAGGGGGATCCTCTTTCCCCGGCTCTCTTCATTATTGCTGCGGAGGTACTCTCTCGGAACCTCAAGCTTCTTCAGGAATCCAACAGGAGATCTTCTTTTCACACTCCGATTGGGGGACCACGTATCTCGCATTTGGCTTATGCGGATGATGTTCTTATTTTCACTTCGGGGGATATTAATGGATTACGCGCTCTCCAGCATGTACTGCAAAGGTATGAGGCTGTTTCTGAACAGAAGATCAATTATTCTAAATCTGCCTTTTATACTGCGATTCTATTGGATGAGGATCGGGCTCGGACTATTTCTTCTCTCTTCGGATTTATTACCGGTACCTTGCCATTCTCTTATTTGGGGTGCCCGTTATCTTGCGGGAGAAGGAATGCGGGGATGTTTAGCTATTTGCTGGATAAAATCCGTTCGAAGCTGATGGGTTGGCAGAACAAGATTCTTTCTCCTGGGGGTAAGTTGGTGCTTATTAAGAATGTTCTTTCTTCTATCCCTATGTACACATTGGCTGCATGTTGTCCTCCCTGGGCCGTTCTCAGGACGATTGAGAGGATGTTTGCGGCCTTCTTCTGGGGTAGCAAGGATGGGGTGGCTAAGAGGAGTTGGCTGGCATGGCAGTTCGTTACTCGGACTAAGTCCGAAGGAGGCCTCGGGATCAAGTGCCTGAATGATATTATGGATGCCTTTTCTATGAAGCTGTGGTAGAAGTTGAGGCATGGAAAGGGTCTTTGGATGGAGCTTCTTAAATCAAAATATTTTCGTAAGCGTCATCCTTGTGATGCGTTTATGACTTCCAAGTGCTCCCATGTTTGGCGACGGATTTTGCGGAGGAGGAAATTGGCTGAACCATTTATCTCGTTTAGACTTGGGCGTGGAGAGGGTTCAGCGAGGTGTGAGGATTGGATTCCGGGGGGTCCTCGATTGGATAGGGTTGCTAGTCCACAAGCTGAAGGAGTGACTTCTGGGACCAGGTGCGGAACGGGGAGACGGACTCAGGGGCGGAGTCGAATACAGGCGAGGGAGTCTGCTGATTCGATGGCTACACAACGATTGGGCACTGGGGAGCTTCGAAGATCGGCTAGATTGGCTGGGAGAAGGGTGGTTCTTCCCCAACGTACGGTAATTGTTCGGGCTCTTTCGGATAGGGGAAGAAAGATCAGAGATTCGAGGGCGAGGAATTCTGATAATGGTGGTCCGGCTATTCGATCTTTTTGGACAGATACTGGTTGGGATCTGTCTCTGTTTTTGGACCAGTTTGGAGTAGAGGCAGCAGGGCGACTCAGAGGCGCTAATCTGACATGTACTTCGGCTCCTGATTCTCTGGTTTGGGGTGAGCGGAAAGGTTTATTCACGTTGGCTGCGGCTTGGAGATGTTGTCGGACTTCTTACCCTACATCATCACTCTTTTCTAATATTTGGGGCAAATGTATTCCGGCGAAGTGGAGCATTCTGATGTGGCGGGTCTGTCACAACCGGCTTCCTACTGATGACACTCTTCAGAAGATTGGCTTCCATCTGGCTTCCAGGTGTCATTGCTGCCAGGCTGGGCATGGGAAGAACCTTCAGCATATATTTTTCCACGGGGATCTTGCTACAACGGTTTGGTCTGATTTTCGGGGTTTTTTTAAGGCACGGATGCATAGTGACTTTTTTGTCTTTTTTCAAAGGTGGTGGCGGGGTCCGAGCAGTCATCATCGGAGATCATTTGCGGGTGCGATCATTTGGGTGCTTTGGAAGAATAGGAATAAGCATCGGTATGAAGGACGTGGTGCTGGATTCGACTTCTTGGTTCGGGAGGTGAAGCGTCAGTTTCGGAAGTCGCTTTCGAGCTGTCGTCATCTTCCGGCTATTCCTCATTGGGCATTAGAGTAGTGCTTTTATTCATTTTCTTTCTTTGTACTTGTTACCCTGAGGTCGGATGTACTCATTACCCTCTTTTTCAATAAAGGTAACGATTTTTATTAATATATATATATATATATATATATATATATATATATATATATATATATATATATATATATATTAAAATATATATATATATATATAATTATTATATGTGTGCATGTTTGTATTTCTAATAAATAAGGAATATAATTAAATCTAGGATTTTAGGAATTTAATTGTATTTTTGTGATAATTTTTGCTAGCTAAAAGAAAGATATATATATATATATATATATATATATATATATATATATATATATATATATATATATATATATATATATATATATATATTTATATTTATATTTATTTATTTATTTATTTATCTATAAATATAAATATATATATATATATATATATATATATATATATATATATATATGTATATATATATATATATATATATATATATATATACTTAAGTTTTTCGGTAAAAGAAAGGAAAAAGAATTAGAAAAAAAAAGAATTAGAAATAGGAATTAGAATTAGAAAGGAATTAGAAATAGAAAAGAATTAGAATAAAGAAAAAGAAAAAAAAAAAGGAGAAAGGTGAGCCCAGCCGCTCACTTAAGTGAGCGGGCCCACCAAACTGTGCAGCAGTGAAACCCACCCCATCCCCGGCGCGCGAGAAACTGTGAGTAGTGGGAATTGGGTAATCCGAAACCCATTAGTATTAGGGTTGGGAGCAACTTGGTATATATATATATTTTTGCACAAACCTCAAAACCCTAAACTTCCAAAACGAAAGTTGAGGCTGATCATACCCTCTTCGCCTACAAATTCGTTTCACTAGTGACGGAGCTTTGTGCGCGACGAACGGAGCATCGGAAGTCAGCCCCGCGTCACCCACGGAGCAGTTTTTCCACTCAAGGTACCCTACTTTCCCACGGCGTAACTTTTACTCGTAGCACCGATTTTCGATCCGTAAGATTTTCTAGAAAGTAGACTTGACCCTCTTCGAGACCCTCTAGGTGGATTTCGAAAAAAACCCATCGACTTGCTCGAAAAATCGAGACGAAGTTGAACAAAAATCTGTTTTCTGTAATACTAAAAACTGTTTTAAAACGACAACTTGTCGGCCAATTTTCTTGCTGTACAGTAAAGTAATATAGGAACTAATTGAAAATAGTAAAAGACAACATAACCAAGATCACAACGCATCTTCTAGATCGTCGTTTCGATTAGCGTGTAAAAAGTAGATTGATGTTGAAGTTGAGGAAAAACCTGTGTTAAATTATATTAATTTTCTGAATTTTGTCCGATATGGCGTGCGTCCCGACAAATCGGGCGACGTGGTCGTACATTATATGCATCGAAAGGCGCGTATGGACGTTGCCGACGTGTGGGAATTGACGGAACTCAGTTTCGTCGTGTGTGCGTGACGAAATCAGTCCATATCCGTTGAGATACCCCTGTATCGACATTTTGCAAACTTTGTCCTAACTTCGTGTACAGTCGTCGATTCGAGATGAAACTTGCGCCAACAGGTCCGAATCAAAATTCTGGTCTTGTGTGCCAAGTTTGGTTCAATTCTGAGAAAGTCGAATCGAAACCACTTTTTGGCGGGCCCGTGACCCACTCAAACTGACGATTTTGTGCACGGCTCATCGAAATCCTAAACAGGACATACCATTGAGTTCCTCTCCTCAAATTGAATCCGTAGACATATAGTTTTACAACTTTAGAGACCATAGACTTTGGCACGTATTTCGGTACAAAGTGGGTCCAACGGCGTACATCGTTTTGACCCAAAATTACAATTTTGCCCCTGTTCCAGAATTTGACTTTTGGACAGGCGTTTCCTAGGTATATCTTTTACATCGAGTGAGTTTTTGATGTTTGTTTCAGCGTCCGGAGTTGTTTGGAGATTGTGACGTTTCTTGGCTGACATTGTAATTACCTGGACTTGCCACTTTGCACCATCAGGCAAGATACCTTGCCACCCTACTCTGTGATTATTATATTTCTTATTTTCAGTTGTTATTTTTAGCATTTCTTATTTCTTGATATTTAGACTGTGCGTCCAAGTCACACTTGGGTGCAAGCGACTCTATCGGTCGTTTACCTTGCCTTATTTATTTCTCTTGTATTGACTTAGTCTAGTGACCATCCATTGATGTTGAGGTATTGGTATATCTCATACGACCTTGACACTTGTTGTATCATGTGATGTGAGTCACATGTAGGACACGTACCTGCGTAGTCGGGTGGCCACCGATACTTATGGAGCGTGCGACGGATAGGAATAACTGCCAATAGTATTGCATGTTAGAAGACTTGGCGGTTATTAGAGGTTCATATCAGTCATGGAGATGATGATACTAGACAATGGGTAGGGAGAACAATACCTGACGTATGGGCTTCTTTGTACTTCCCTGATTACCTGTGCGCTCCTCCGAAGACGCAGGCTCCAGGCGCCCTCTGACGTTTCCCAGAGCGTTAAGGACGTAGCCCCTTGCACATGGTGCCCTCTGACGCTTCCAAAGCATTATGGACTTAGGCCCCTGGTGCCCTTTATGGGAACTATGCCGATCCCATTTAAAGTCGGGGCTCATGTGTCGAAGGATTGTATCTCAACTTCATATTCACAGTAGAATGGTCAGGGATCCGATTGCATGTATACCTTTTTCTCTTATTATATTATCACAGTTTATATGGCATGGTGTTTTCTTGTATCTTGCTATGTCCCCTGAGGACCTGGTTATCTCTCCAGGTTTAGACAATTTTCTACAGGACTACGGAGCGGCGTTGGAGCTATCCTACATCGATGATGAGGCAATCTTTACTGATATCTGTAGAAGCATGGAAAAGAATAAAGAAAGATCCATGCGGCCAGAGAGCCCCATACGGCTCAGAGAGTTCATGCGGCTCGAGCGTCTATGCAGCTCAAACCAGTTCTATACGGCTCAGAGAGGAGCCACGTGGCCTGCAAACAGCTCTTCCGTTTGTCCCTTACTGCATTAAATGCCTTGATGGCTGACAGCTCTGACAAGGTGAGAGTTCTGACACAAAGATATCATTATGACTCCCTCATAATGACGGACTCCTTAGTAAGCGAAAAAATCTATGACACGATCCCCCGAGAGTCAGAAACTGTCATGCAGCCTTGACACGTGGACAATTGTATGCGGCCCAAGCGGAGGCTCCCCCATGCGGCTCACGAAGATTAGCCCCATGCGGCTCACGAAGACTAGCCCCATGCGGCTCACGAAGACTAGCTCCATGCGACTCACGAAGACTAGCCCCATGCGGCTCACAAAGACTAGCTCCATGTGGCTCACAAAGACCATCCCCATGCGGCTCACGAGGACTATCTCCATGCGGTTCACTCATGCGGTCATCCGCACTCATGCGGCTCAAATCATTACCATGCGGTTCAGATGGTCAGGGGGCCACTCTCAGGCAGCCTTGACACGTGGCCAGCCTTATGCGGCCCAATGAGGGGTAACTTTCCTGTGGCTTAGATTTCTGCTATGGCTTGCGGTTACGACACGTGGCATAATAGCAGGGCACGTGGCATCAGATTGATCGAAATCCCTCAACAAATCCTAATAAAATATTGGGATCAAATCAGATCATTGGCAAACAAGCAAATTAATGACACGTATCGAGGAATCCGAGGTTGGCATGACAAATCAGGAGGATTTATGTCAATCAGCATTAATTACCCACAAAAGATTCGATGCAATCACATTTATTGCTCAAATCTCGATGAACGGCCCAGATCCAGTGATCCTTAGCCGCCGACTTTCAAGAATGGGCAATCATTATAAACCCTAATGAGGCCCCCCCACTCTTATAAATAGTAAGGTGCCATTCCCTTGCAAAGACAAATATACGGACAGAGATAGCGACATACACAGAGACAGATAGAGATATACAGAGAGAGACATAGAGAGCCTGAAGAGAGAGCATTTCTTCATCAACGCCCATCAGTTCTTCTACAGAGCCAAGGCTGCACCCGATCGTCCAAGGAGTAAGGCAGAGCTACCGTCGTTTTCCCGAGCTTCTACCGTCACCCCCCAGAATCTAAAATAAACAATTATACTTAGATTGCTATACCTAGGTTTTCGTCCCTAGGCTTTCTTTGTACAAGCGAGTTTGTATTGTGAAGTAAAAGTCCAGTCCTTCGATAATTGTTCTGCTCTTTTATATTTTATGACAAACACGATGGCGACTCTGCTGGGGACAAACTTCTCCACGGCTGAGGAGTTGGTGACGCAATCGGATGCAGCCAAACTTGGCTCCACGCAACAGAAGATGGTCGTCCGCTTCGACCAACAGGCGTTTGAAGAAATGCTCTCTGAAGGAAGTGCTGGCCCGGTCCAGAAGCGAACCCGCATAAAGAAAGCTCGCTGCGAGTGGAGGCCAAAATCATTTGCTCCTCTCCAAGCTCTGGACGGAGTACTCTCTGCTACCCGAGACGGCGAAGGCGACTCTCATACGGCTCCACTTCGAGCCGTAGAGGACTCTGCTGTCCCCAAGTCCGGCAGAGGAAAGCACTACGATGCTGGACTTGCATGGACAAAGAGTGGTTCTATGCGCCCCAAGAAGAAGCCCAACACTCATATGGCCAAGTCTGCCAGCCACATGCAGGATGCTCATGCGGTTGAATCAGCCAGCCGCATGAAGGAGGTCTATGCGTCCAGATCATCTAGCCGCATGAAGAAAACTCATGCTGCCGAGACTCCCAGCCGTATGAAGAAAGCCTATGCGGCTACGTCTGCCAGCCGCATGAAGATTGTTGATGACAGCCGTATAACGCCTACCCCGTGTGGCTCTGTCTTCGATCGCCTCTCTTATGGTCCTGATCTCTTGTGCTCCCAAGAAGATATGTCTGACTCTCTCCAGCATCACTTAGACTCTTCCTACTATGTATCCTTACGCACTAGAGTGAAGAAGTCTAAGGCAGCGCAAGCTTGGCAAGTTCGGTCCGCTGATCCGGTCTCTGATCATCCGAGCGTTCCGTATACTGTTATACGGGCCACAGATGAGAAGTTGTGCAGAACCACTCGAATCCAGCCCCCGGCGGCAAACGGACAGAGAGGTTCGCAAAAGTATTCTAAAATCTAGGGAGCAAACATGGTCGATCCAGACCCATCTGACTTGCGTGAGGCCATCCTCCACAAACACAAGGAAAGAGAAGATACATCGGGGTGCAAAGAGTCCTCCCACGGACGTCACTGCACCCAAGTCATCGTCAACTGCTGCTGCAATAACGCAACGGTACGAAAAGACCGGCAGTCCGTCTTTCAAAGACTGCAACAGCCGTCTTCAGAAGACGAGGCACTTCCCGTCGTCTCCTGCAACTCTTCTCAAAAAATCCCTGCCGATGGAAGAGGGAAAAAGACAAATGTTCCCAGCCCGAAGATTTCAACCACTATGACTAAGAGATTGTCGTCTAAGCGGGCACCCACCACCGGAGTTTTCCAAGGTACCCGTTCTAAGATGAAATTTGCTACAGTGGAAGATTCGTCGTCCACACCACTGGGGGTTACTGGGATTGGGGGTAACACTCCTCCAAACCTCCACGACAATCCGATGTTCCAAGAAGATGAGCCGGGGGAAACAACTGTCCCATCAGATGCAGCAAACTTCGACGTCCCCGAGGACGTCCACAACTCCCAAGACGAGGCGAACTCAGAAACTGGGGGTACTGTTCCTTCTGAGTCCGAACCAGAGAAAGACATTCCTACATATCCCGATGACTTCTCACTACAGGGGTATGATTCGGAGGGCATGTCCTCCACCAGTCCTTCTATTTCTCCTCATGTAAAGACGGTGTTCATGACGGACATCAACCAAGGTGGTTCCAGTGATCGCCAACGCATCGACACTCTGGAGGCCATACTGCTTGCCTTGGTCAAGTCTGTGGACGAGATCAAAGCGGCCCTTCCAACTCTGCAAGGAGGGACGCCTGGCCAAACAAGCGCGGGTCCCGCGGTCAATGCGGACTCGAATTCAGCAGCACCGAACCCGGATAACAATCCCCCTGAAGTAACGGCCCCCACCGCCATGGATGAGGCCCGAGAAGCGAGAAGAGAGGTCCAGGAGCTCCGAGCCATGTTTCACGCTCGAGAAAACTCTCAAGACCTCAGAATACGGTAACCTTACCCTGCTGCATGGAGGGATGTCCCCTTCCCACCAAGATATAAGCCGTTCAATATCAATCCTTATGATGGCAAGACCTCCGCAAGTCGATACATCACTTACTTCGAGGTCACCATCGACCATCTGCCCTATGACGATGCCATCCTCACACGATTATTTATCGGGGCATTGGAAGGAGTCGCCTTTGACTGGTATCGCAACCTGCCAGACAACTGCATCCACTCCTTCGTCGGCTTCAAACGCATGTTCTTGGAGAGATTCTACGAAGTAGGGCAGGACATCATAATGTCCACCCTCATGGACGTCGTCCAAGGGGAGAAAGAGCTGACAAGGAACTATATCGAGCGGTTTTGCCAAACCGCAATGAAGTTGCCGTCTAGAAATCCGGATTCCTCCCTGATTAAAATTTGCCAAAAGAGATTGCTCCCAACAATCAGTCTCTGGATGGGCAAAAGTCAATTCAAGGACTGGAAGACGTTTATCATCAGTGCCACAAGCGCCGAAGAACGACTGAAGAAGGCTCGCCAACTGGGATTGCACATCTCAGAATGAGAGGATAAGGGCAGGCGTCCCAACGCCAACACCAATAATGGGGGTAGCTCCACCAACAATCGGGACAACAAGGACAAGCAGGCTATGGTGGCCAACACAGCACAGAAACCTGAGCCAAAACCGGCAGACAAAAAATGGCCGCAAATCACTTACTCCTTCGAAGACGGCCACGTCAAGCCCATCTTGGACATGCTCATACAAGGAGACAGAATCCAACTTCCTCTACTAAGACAGGAACCGCGACCGGCAGAGATGGAGAACCCAAAGTACTGTCATTACCACCGCTACGTCCACCATGCTACACACGACTGCTACCAGCTAAAACGGTACATCTAAAATCTCATCGATTCGAACGCTCTGGCCATCAATTTTGAAGAGGTAACCATGGCAGCCAATATGGTATCGGTACAATTCGGCAGCTTTCCTCCGACGAAAACTCAAGACGGTATGGTCCCCATCCCTCTGGCGACAATAGAGATTGCTAATCTTCCATCTCCCCGAGATCAGGCTACTGGTCTAGTACCGCTCACCACATCACGAGGGGAGGTCATGTGGGTCCATCCAGACTTGGTATCAGAAGTGACTCAGTCCACACCATCTTCCATTTGCAAGAAGAAGAGTGGAAAAGTCAGGTCCTACCGCACAATCTCGGCAGATATTGAAGAAGCTACAGCCGTCGTCACTCGGTCTGGGGCACAATCCCAACCCGTGGCTGACAACTCGACTGAAGATCATCAGCCCGCTACAACTGACGCTCCGGGACCGGCTCAGCCTCCGACGACCGACAAGCCTAGGCCGAAGGAGACTCGCTTTGACAAATCCCTCCGAAAAGAGACACCACAGGGGCTGGAGAGGCCCTACAACTTCGACATCTTAGCACAATTGGCCAACACACCGACCAAGTTGTTATTATACGAGCTTCTGAGACTCTCAAAGGATGTACGAGCGGCTTTGAGCGATGCACTCCAAAATGTCGATGCATACCTGGCTCAGGTCAACCTCACGGAAGAGAACCCGTCTACAGATCTCCAAGACAGCGCTTGCACGGGAGCGATGCCCAATATTGTCTTTACCCCGCAGGACATGCTCATCAAAACCAACCTGCACGATCGTCCGTTATACTACACTGGATACATCAGCAACGTAAAGGTGGATCGGATGCACATTGATCCTAGCTCTTCCATAAGCATTATCCCGAAAGGTCTATTACATCATCTCCATATTCCTATGCATCGCCTGACGCCAACAAGCACCGCCATCAGCGGTTTCAATTCGGGCAGGAGCTACCCGATTGGGAAGATTCGTCTGAAGTGTCAAATTGGCGATCTCCAGTCAGAAGTCACCTGCTACGTCATAGATGCGGACACATCTTACAACATCCTCTTGGGGCACCTTTGGATACACGATTATATGATCGTGCCTTCCACGCTGCACCAATGCTTCAAGTATGTCGACAAACACTGCTTCGTGAGGACAGAATTTGTCGACATCGATCCCTTCAAAGGGGTCAAATCCTACTACTCAGACTCATGCCTGTACGAAAAGTCTAAGAAGCATCTTGGTGAAGGAGATGTGCAAGCTCGTACCGAGACAGCCACAGGATCAGAAGTACCTCTGACGATCCACCTCTAAGCTCGCAAACCTGGCAAGTCTGCACCCCTTACCGCCACTCTGCGTAAGGACGCAATCAGCCTCTCGGCATAAGAAAAGCAAATGATAATCCGACTGCCAAGGTCTGGCCAAGTGCCAAGACCCACAACGGAGCCACTGACAATCAGGCTGCCGAGAGTCGGCCAGCCGCAAACGGAGAAGCTCAATCCCTCCGACAAGCCAATGACGATACGCCTTCCCAAGAAGGGTCGTCACCCCGATGCAAGGCCTGGAACTTCTAGCGAACCAACCACTCCCCGCCCAGCATCGAGCACCAGACTGGGGGTCGCTAGTCTGCCGACAACTCCACGTTCTGCTCCACCAGCTGAACCCTTGACGATCAAGCTGCCCAGGTCGTCCTCTCAGTATTCATTTATACAGGGGGTAGCCGAAGAGGAACCGGAGCTAGCCAAGTATGTGGTTGCCCACACTGATGTTCCTTCTACAGATGATGTAATTCTGCTAGAAAAGATACCTTACTTCATCAATAAAGGGCTATCTTTGAACTACCTCGAGCTTAATAAGCTTTGTACAATGTATGCGATGGAACACGGTATAGGCACTCACCTACACACACAGGTGACAAATGTGTACACCGCAATCCAGCTTACTCCAGTGAAAGACGCTTACCGTATAATCGAGGGAGGGGACCATCCAATCATCTTCGGCCGGAAGGACGATCCGCAGCCCTTCACCGTAGAAGAAGACGACCTTGAATCAGATGCCGAGAGACTGCCTCTGTATTTTTATAGCCCCCAATCCAAATATCTCATGCAAAAACAGGGGTATGATCTGGAGACTATGCCAGGCTTGAACTACGGCACCGGACGACGATTACCTTTAAAGCCGTCGATCCCGGCTGGCAAACCGTGGGACTACTATAGCAAGACTCGATATGGATTAGGGTATGTTACACCCACGACAACCCTTGAGAGTTCAGATAAAGAATGTGACTGGCATTCACATTCAACCGGGACACCAACTTCTGATTCGGATACCAGCATCGGAGACGTATTCAGGTAAGTCATGTCAGTCAACATGGCATTCGCCGACGCATAGGAAGAAGATGAAGACATTCTGGAAATCCTCGAGCTAGAGCCATGGGCCCAACAGTTGGATACACAATAGGAAAAGTGGTTCGAACAGAGAGAACCCCCTACTGAAGATGAGGTTATACAGGTCGACCTCGGCAGCGAATCTTCCCCAAAACCAATCTTCGTCAGTAAAAGCCTAACAGACGAAGAGCGAGAATCGCTACTGGAGCTCGTCAAAGAATATATCGATGTGTTCGCTTGGAGCTATGAAGACATGCCAGGACTAAACCCCGAGGTTGCCCTTCACAGATTCAACATTCGGCCAGATGCAAAGCCAGTCAAGCAACAATAGCGACGCTTCCGCCCAGGCATCGTGGATGCTATAGAAGCCGAAATCAATAAATTAATAGCCAGCGGCTTCATTCGTGAGGAACAACATCCGGATTAGGTCGCCAACATAGTACCAGTCCTCAAGAAGAATAGGAAGATTCGAATCTGCATCGACTTCCGCAATCTGAACGAGGCATGTCCCAAAGATGAATTCCCCCTCCCTATTGCAGACATCATGATTGACAACACCTGCGGCTTCGAACGTATGTTATTCATGGATGGCTTCTCGGGGTACAACCAAATCAAGATGTCTCCTGACGACGAAAAGCATACATCATTTCGAACACCGATTGGCACAAACTACTACACAGTCATGTCTTTCGATTTGAAGAACGCCGGTGCCACATATCAAAGAGCCATGAGTATCATCTTCAGATATCACTTACGCAAGACGGTGGAGTGCTATGTTGATGACATCGCCGTCAATAGTCGCTGTAAAGGAGACCATCTGCAGGATCTAAGGACGGTATTTAATCTGATGCGAGCACACAGTTTGAAAATGAAACCCATAAAATCCTTCCTGGGCGTATCCAGCGGAAAGTTCTTGGGCTTCATCATCACCGCCCAGGGTATCCATGTAGACCCTGAGAAGACAAAGACAATCATGGAGATGGGTCCCCCGAGAAATCTCTGCAAACTCAGAGGCCTTCAAGGGAGGCTAGCTTACATCAGGAGGTTCATTTCTAACCTCTCCGGGCGATATCGACCATTTACCCATCTCATGAAGAAAGGTGTCTCATTCGTATGGGATGAAGAATGCCAGCGTGTCTTCGACAGCATCAAAGAATATTTGTCAAACCCTCCAGTCCTGGTGGCCCCGGTTGCTGGAAAACTATTCCTGCTCTACGTACGAGCAATAGAACATTCCCTCGGAGCTCTGCTGGCACAAAACAATGATGCAGGCCATGAACAAGCCATATATTACCTCAGCCGAATGATGATTGGGCCAGAGCACCGATACACCGCTGTGGAGAAGGAATGCCTCGCCCTGGTGTTCGCCATTCAGAAAATACGGCACTATGTCACGAGACAAACCATACATGTGATCTCACGAGTCAACCCTCTCAGGGTCCTCATGACTAAACCAGGGGCACTCAGCTCTCGCCTCACTACATGGGCAATATTGCTATCCCCCTATCATATAATCTTCGTCCCACAAAAGGCTGTCAAAGGTTAAGTCCTGGCGGACTTTTTGGCAGCCCACCCGGGCTCGGAGTCATCCGGAATATATGAAGAGATCCCAGACGTGGTCGTCGACTTGCATGCAACCTTCCACGATAATATATGGCGAATGTTCTTCGACGGTGCTTCGAGAACTGGACCCAAGGGCAACATCGTCGTCGGAGTCGGGGTGGTGCTGGTTTCTCCTTCCGGATTGGTGATCAATCGCGCTTACTCTCTTACAGAACCCTGCTCTAACAATGTGGCCGAGTACAACGCTCTGGTCATTGGCCTCTAACTTACAAGAGAACTGGGGGTAGAATATCTTGAAGCATACGGTGATTCTCAGTTAATCGTCAATCAGATCCGGGGCTCATACGAAGTCCGCCACGAAGACAAGATCCCCTATCACCAAATAGCGATCGACATCACCTCATCGTTCGAGGGGTTCTTCATCGAGCATGTTCCTAGACTCCGAAATATCGAAGCCGATGCCGTAGCAGGCCTGGCCGCTTCCCTAGCAGTGCCAAATTATACTCATCAATCGGCAGATGTGATAGGCCACGAACTGGTCTGCCCCAAGAACAACGTTCAATTCGTGGCGAGTTATTTTGCTCAGACGATCGACGATGTCCCAGATTGGAGATAACCATTCATTGGCTTCGTCGTCTACGATATCCTGCCCGAGAACCCAAAAAAAGTCACCTCCATCAGACGGCGTTCTCTCAGATTCTTCTACGATACAGAGACGAAAATGCTGTATCGCCGATCCTATGATGGATTGTTGCTTCGGTGTCTGTCAAACGCAGAAGCCAAAGAAGCCGTACGAGAAGCTCATGACGGTGTCTGCGGGGCCCATCAGCCTGGCCCTAAATTGCAAGACCGTTTTCGCCGAATGGGCTACTACTGGCCCACAATGGTAGCAGATGCAATAGACTATACAAAAAAGTGCAAAGCCTGCCAAGTCCACGCAGACTTCATTCACCAACCATCCGAGTTTCTACATCCGACAGTGGCGTCCTGGCCGTTCGAAGCATGGGGAATGGATATCATCGGTCCGATTACTCCACCTTCCTTCCGAAGACATCGCTTCATTCTCGCAATCACAGATTACTTCTCCAAATGGGCGAAAGCTATCCCGCTTGTAAAAGTAAAGACTTCAAACGTGATCAGCTTCCTTAAGCATCACGTCATCTATCGCTTTGGACTGCCCCGAAGGATCATCCACGATAATGGTCCGCAGTTTGCAAGCCACGCCTTCTATCGATTCTGCGACAAGCACCGCATCCAGAATATTGCTTCAACGCCATACAATCCAGCAGCAAATGGGTTGGCAGAAGCATTCAACAAAACCATCATCAAGTTACTCAAGAAGTTCATGTCGTCCAACAAATGCGACTGGAACGAGAAGCTTGGTGAATGCTTATGGGCATACCGTACCATAGTCCGAACAGCCACAGGGAATACACTATTCTCCCTGGTGTACGGGAGTGAGGCAATTCTTCTATTGGAGACTCAAATACCCTCACTCCATGTCGTCCTCACTTATCAATTGACGACGGATGATAACTACCGATGCCGACTGCAAGAGTTAGAGGCCTTAGATGAAAAGCGCCTCCTGGCTCAGCAAAGGATCGAGCTATACCAAGCACGCATCTCTGGAGCCTTCAACAAGAAGGTCAAGATCAGAATATTCCAAGTGGGCGATCTCGTTCTAGCAGTTCGGAGGCCGATGGTCATGACTCACAAGACCGCCGGCAAGTTCTAGCCAAAATGGGAAGGTCCCTTTATCATTGAGGCTGTATTCTCCAACGGTGCTTACCGTCTCGCAAAACAAAATGGAGACTTGCTCATGTTGCCCGTCAACGGCAAGTTTCTGAGGAAATATTATATCTAAACGACGCATTCCAGATCACTGAGTCATGTACCTGCTGGTGCCGCTGAACTTACAACCACAACATTCCAGGTCACTGAGTCATATACCCGCTGGTGCCGCTGAACTCACAACCACAAAATTCTATATTATCGAGTCATATACCCGCTGGTGCCGCTGAACTCACATCCACAATATTCTAGATTATCGAGTCATGTACCCGCTGGTGCCGCTGAACTCACTTTCACAACATTCCAAATTATCGAGTCATGTACCCGCTGGTGCCGCTGAACTCACATCCACAATATTCCAGATTATTGAGTCATGTACCCGCTGGTGCCGCTGAACTCATATCCACAACATTCCAGATTATCGAGTCATGTACCCGCAGGTGCCTCTGAACTCACTTTCCGGTCACTCTTTCAGATAGTAAGTCATGTATGACCATACCTCTGAACTTTCTTCCTGGAAGAGATCCTTCCTCATGATCCACTACCCGCACTCCCAGTACACAAAAAGGGTAACCGATCCACAAATTTCTAAAACGGCCATGTCCTCATTACCTCTGAGTCGTTTCACTTCCGCCAAAAACAAATCACCCCTTTACATACAACTTCCATGTCCTCATTACCTCTGAATCGTTCTATGTACCCTCCTTCATTGAGCCCACTCCTGCCATGTCCTCATCACCTCTGTGTGGGAAGGCTCCGTCGAAGAAACCTTCATGCTTGCCATGTCCTCATTACCTCTGAGTAAGTATGATGATTCCCTTTCGACTTATTATCTGTACCCACAACCGGAGTACGCCAAGGATAATAGGTCCACGAATATTCTCCGCTGAGTCCACCCCTGCCATGTCCTCATTACCTCTGAGCAGGAAGACTCCACGGTTAAACCTCCGTACTTACCATGTCCTCATTACCTCTGAGTAAGTATGTTGGTCCTCTCTCGTCTTATTATCTGTACCCTGAACCAGGATACGCTAAGGGTAATAGGCCCGCAAATGTCCTCTGTTGACCACAAATATCTTCCGTTGAGTCCACTCCTGCCATGTCCTCATTACCTCTGAGTAGGAAGACTCTACGGTTAAAACCCTCATACTTGCCATGTCCTCATTATCTCTGAGTAAGTATGTTGGTTCCCCATCATCCTATTATCCGTATCCTAAGTCGGGGTACGCCAAGGATAATAGGCCCACAAATGTCCTTTGCTAAGTCCCTTAGTACAGGCCCACCATTCCTCATCATGCCCCGGGAGCCCAGCTGCTCTACGGCACTCTATCCCCCGATACTTGGAACGTCCACAATAACATTACCGTGGAGCTGTTCTAGGTATCCCCAATCAAACTTGTTATCCATACCTAAAACCAAGGTATGCCAGGGGTAACAGATCCACAAACAAGTCCCCCATGCGGGGCAAACATCACCACAATACCACAGGCACAACAAGCAATACTAATGAAGGGTAGAATGGAAAGTACTCTTTATTTGATAGACGAAAAAAGTATTACATGTTTTGGGACCACGTCCCTCTCAAAGAAAAAAAAAAGAAAAACATGAACAAAACCAGAAAAAGGCCGACTATAGTTCGGCATTACACAACTCCAAGAGGCGGTTTCTCACCAAGGCAGTACCCTGCTCAAGACTCTGTCTAGCCCTGCGCTCAGCCTCCTGGGATAACCGCTCCACATTATCTAGGTCCATGAGTGTCCGCTAGTCATCGTCCAACCTCTTCAGAGCCACTTCCAAGTCAGCCGAAGCTTTATTGACGTTATCAGCCTCCTGGATAATTAGCCCTATGTCGATCCGGGCAGCCTCAAGCTTAGACTCAAAGAAAGTTAACTTCCTCTGGAGCTCAAGGATCTGCTCCCGCGTGTCAGTAATCCCGCGGGAGGCAATCGCTTCCCGAGCTGTAATATCTTCACTCTCATGGCTCAATTGATCATATCGGTCAGACAGAGTGCGGAGATCCTCCAGTATGGCCGGCCTGGTTTTATCTTGAGTAGCCTTCGCCTTCTCTATAGCAGTTGTGAGGGAGCCACGCTCCTGATCTATAGCGACAGATAGATCAACCTACCGCAATCCCTGAAGCTGGACCACCAGCTGATCAGTCTCCAACAATTTCGTCTCCAGGAGTGCAGCCACCCCTGCCCCACCAGAAAGGGCCTTAAGGATATCAATTTGACCCTGGGCGCATTTTCGGGCCAAGACGAAAGAGGTCCCTCTGTCCACAGCAGCTTCTATCCCATTTTTTAAGTGACGATGAAAGCTGTTGACCACGTCCTATAACGCTTCATCCAGGACCTCTGTAGAGGACGGTATCAGAGGAAGCGTGGCCGGCAGCATCGAAGGAGTGGTGCTAGAACTTGCCACCAGGGGGACGACTTCCGAGCAGAACGATGCACGGATAGCGGCTAACTCTTCCTCTGCCACCCGAAGAGCTTGGACGCATGGCAGGGCGGAGAAGTCGACTCTCTGGGCCGTCCGAGCAGAAGAAGACATGAGGACCATCGTCCCCTGCCCCGATTGTTCCATCACCGTACTTGCCAAACTCGAGCCCGCTGGAGGACCATCAAGACGAGCCGGAGGGGGAGGAGGTACGCCCCTCTCCGTCAGTACCCCTTCGGCAGAGTCTATCTCAACAAAGTCCATCCTCGGTACTGGAGAGGCAGGACCTGCATGTCCATGACAATGATCAATCGACGTGACCCGAAGGATGTGGTCATAGAGCAGATAGGCCTCCTCGCAAGTTAAGATTCGACTAATCTTACCGGGAGATGAGCATCGAGGCTGCAGCTCGTTCGCAGCTGGCAGGGTCTCCTCACCCGCGATCTCCAAATTAAAGTTGGCCAGCTCCTCTGACCCAGCCACCTCAGAGGGAGAGGCAACTTGATCAGCATCATCTGGACAAAATTCAGCAATTTCAGGGGCAGGCTCACCGGATCCCCCGTCATCCCGAGTCACAATCTCGGCAACTCGAGAGTCCTCTTCTTCTGATGCCTACAAGAGGGAAAGAAGATGATTAAAATCAAAGCTAGAAGAAAGGAAGGACCGGTAGTAAATTATTTACCTCTGATGCGGGGTCAATTTCTTTGCCTCTTTCCTTTATAGTTAGCCCGTGGTGTCTGGTCGCAGCCAGTTTCCGAGAGCGAGGAATGCCGCCAACAGGAAAAAGTTGCCTACTACGCTTCCGTGCAGGGTCGGGTGCAACAGATGGCTGATCTACCACCATCTCATCTGGCAAAACAGGCGGCTGATCTGCCCCTACACCTGCCACCGGAAAGGAAGAGTCATCTCCATCAGGCTCGTCACCTTCGTCATCTGCAGCAGCAGAGTCCGAATCCGGCACGTCGACTCTATTCTTTCTCTTCCTTGTCTTGGCCCCCTAGGAACCCTCATCCAGGCCGGTACCAACGATGAAACTAGTACCTAGGTTAAAATCGACAGGGGGCTTATTTGCCATGACGTGGTACAGAGCTGCCATATACAAGATCTCTACCGACGCCTTGATAGTGGGAACTGAGAAAACGGTACGGGTATGGAATGTGTCATAGTAATGCCAGGCTCGGATGTCGTCAAGAAGGCTACCTTCAAAGCCCAGACAAGTGCTGGGGCTGTCTAGAAAAAGCTGACTATATCCAAATTGCCGGACGAACCTGCTAGGCAGATAAGGCTCCAGAAAGACAGTGTTACAGTTGTGATACACCATATGAGAGGGGCGGATATTTCGCAACCACAGAAGCATCTGGCCGTCCAGAAGTTGAGGGGGCCCAATACCATCAAGATGGACAGTCGATATTTCCTCATCAGTAAAATGAGGGACAGATACGAAAATGTTGTACATGTCTGCCCTCGCAAGTGCCATCCGGCAAGCACGTATGGTCTCGAATTCCCAAGACTCATTACGATAGCGGAAGATAAAAATGTCGTCATCAGTTACGTCGTCTTCAGAGCCCGGTCTCATCAAAGACGGATAGTGCATTAATAGCCACCCCATCAAATAATGATAGGGCAGCTCGGTCCATTCAAAATCTTTTGTCACATCGCGGGCAATGACCTTGGATGTGAAAGTGCGAAGGCTACGGTGTATGCTGCAGACCATAGCCGAGAGGAGAGCTAGCCGGACTCGCAAAACTAACTTCACAGCCGGAAGGATAAAATTGCGACTGATCCTCTCGATAGAACCTGCTCCGCCCGAGACTACACAGTTTCGCAGCCATATCATCAAGAATCCCGCCAGGAGCGCCTTCTCTGACAACTCTTGGGTGTCCTGATAAAAAATAACCGAAAGAGTCGGTCTGACTCCCGAATCTGTCACTAGAGGTGGCCACCCTCTTAGCTGACGACACTAAGGCTTTCACCGCCTCCCGGGATTGAGGACGGCGGGGAGTAACTTGACCAGAGGCATCCGTCGTGAAGAGATAGCGCACCCAGTCCTTGGTATGAGGGACATTCCCTTCCGAGCTGTTCTCCTTTTTGGCTATTTGATGACATGTGCTATAATGGCACAACATCTCTTGATAAAGAGCCACGAAGCCTGGATGCCGCCTTTCCAACTCTTCGAACTCCTCGTTCGTGGGAATATACGTCTCAAAAGCTTTGTCCCCCCAAGGAAGCTTAGAGACCGCATGCATTTCGTGGAGCGCGAGCCCCATTTCCTCTACGGGAGTATAGAAGGTTCCCGTACGGCGATTATACATCTCCAGCAGAGATATAAATAATCTCTTGTTTATAGGCAAGCCATGGCTAGTGCCCCGAATAGCATGGTAAAGACCAATCTCACACAGAAAGGCCTCATACTTTTGCAAAATCCACGTAGACAGATTGGTCCACGAGGGAATCGGATGTATCCAGCTGGGGAGCATCAACCGACCAATGGGATAGGAGCCCTTCCGAGCGAGTTGGTTCATAAAAGTGTCGGCGGTAGAAAATATGAAATTGGGACCCGACACATTCAAGAAGGTACCTGGGGCCAATCTCATTACGGAATGGCTGGTGTGCACCTTGCCCGCGCATACTGACTTCAGGCTGTTGTTATAATGGATGTCTTCCACGAACATCCCACTCCGAGTAGGAGTTAAAGAATCTTCCATCTTCCGGTCCAATGGGAGCATATTGAACCAAGGTAAAGGGAAGTGACACTCCATTTGGGGGATGCGGATCGACATCCCGTTAGAAACAAAACTCCAGTTCTCTAACACCTCCAGAAGCTGACTGTTCTTCACAGTCAAGGCGTCTCCGAAGAAGAATACGGGCTTCAATTATTCCCCTTCTAATTTTCTCGAGTTTATCATAGCATTAAGAAAATAGAAAGGCTGATTCTTGAGGGCATTCGATCTCGCCGGGGGCTCGTCATTCGAAAACTGGTCAGCCATGTATTGGACTATATGGTTGTACCTATAGCCCAGAGCAGCTTGGGCGCTGCCTACCAGGAGCTCTCCAGCAGCATTAACCGGCAAATTCACTGAGAAGAAGACAGAAAAAGATAAGTTAAAAAGATGGACAAAAAGGAACTGATGGGTGCTTTCGAGCCTATGCGGCTCCAACTTAACAAAGCCTCATGTGGCTCAGGAGAACACTTATGCGGCTCCAACTTACTGAAGACTTATGCGGCTCAGGAGAACACTTATGTGGCTCCAACTTACGGAAGCCTCATACGGCTCAAGCTCAGCAGAACATTCATGCGGCTCCACATAGTAAAGGGTCATGCGGCGGTACTTTCATAAGGCCCGCAGGGATCGAATAAATTTGTGCGGACCACGTGACAGACAAATGTGTGCGAATCTATGCGGCTCAGTGTAGCTTATGCGGCTTTGTTGGCAAAGCGCATATGCGGCCACAATGGCTATTCTTATGCGGCTCGCGGCTCGACCGTAGGACGAACATGCGACTCACATGAAGATAAAGGCTCGTGCATAAAGCATGCGACGTAGCCATAGCAGTTAGGGTTCTTTAAACCCACATAAAGTCCTTACCAGCAATAGGAGGATGGACGTCAGGGTGAGCTGCGGGCACGACGGCTGGCGGAAGAACGGCCGCGGTTGAAGTAGAGGCAGTCTTCTTCGACGAAGACGCCGCCTTCTTGACCTTCGTCGCAACGGTCTTCTTGGGAGCCATTGGCAATTAAAGAAGAAGATGACAATGGAGTAGGGAAAGTTCGAAGTGAAGGAGAAAGTAAAGAAGTCTTCTCTCTCAAACTCCTCTTATTTATAGGAGGACAAGAGAGGGGGGAACACGTAGATTGATAACCGCCTCGGAAAAGACGAAATCGACTCCTCGAATTTTGTCCCCTCTCTCATAAAGAAGATTCATCCAGGGCATAAAATCCAAAGATTTAATGAGCCGACCCCTGGGATCTTCCCTAAAGGCGGTACTAAAACGAATTTGAGGCAATTGATGATACGCACACGTGGCAAGGAGCTATACGGCCGAGACGTCCATGCGGCCGAGACATCCATGCGGCTGAGACATCCATGTGGTCGAGACAGCATATGCGGCCAGAAGAGTTTATACACGGCCATGCTTCTTATTCAAAGTATTTTAATTTTGCAAATTAAAAACTTTGAAGGGGGTCTTGTAGAAGCATGGAAAAGAGTAAAAAAAGATCCATGGGGTCAGAGAGCCCCATGCGGCTCAGAAAGTTTATGCGACTCAAGTATCCATGCGGCTCGAGCGTCTATACGGCTCAAACCAGTTCTATACGGCTCAGAGAGTTCATGCGGCTCAAGTATCCATGCGGCTGAGACATCCATGTGGTTGAGACAGCATATACGGCTAGAAGAGTTTATACACGGCCATGCTTCTTATTCAAAGTATTTTAATTTTACAAATTGAAAACTTTGAAGGGGGTCTTGTAGAAGCATGGAAAAGAGTAAAGAAAGATCCATGGGGTCAGAGAGCCCCATGCGGCTCAGAGAGTTCATGCGGCTCAAGTATCCATGCGGCTCGAGCGTCTATACGGCTCAAACCAGTTCTATACGGCTCAGAGAGGTGCCACGTGGCCTGCAAACAGCTCTTCCGTTTGTCCCTTACTGTATTAAATATCTTGACGGCTGACAGCTCTGACAAGGTGACAGTTCTGACACAAAGATATCATTATGACTCCCTCATATTGACAGACTCCTTGGGAAGCGAAGAAAATCTCTGACACGATCCCCCAAGAGTCAGAAACTGTCATGCGGCCTTGACACGTGGATAATTGTATGCGGCCCAAGCGGAGGCTCCCCCATACGGCTCACGAAGATTAGTCCCATACGGCTCACGAAGAGTAGCCCCATGCGGCTCACGAAGACTAGCTCCATGCGGCTCACAAAGACTAGCCCCATGCGGCTCACGAAGACTAGCTCCATGCGGCTCACAAAGACCATCCCCATATGGCTCACGAGGACTATCTCCATGCGGTTCACTCATGCGGTCATCCACACTCATGCGGCTCAAATCATTACCATGCAGTTCAGATAGTCAGGGGGCCACTCTCAGGCAGCCTTAACACGTGGCCAGCCTTATGCTGCCCAATGAGGAGTAACTTTCCTTCAGTTCAGATTTCTGCTGTGGCTTACGGTTACGACACGTGGCATAATAGCAGGGCACGTGGCATCAGATTGATCGAAATCCCTCAATAAATCCCAATAAAATATTAGGATCAAATCAGATCATTGGCAAACAAGCAAATTAATGACACGTGTCGAGGAATCCAAGGTTAGCATGACAAATCAAGAGGATTTATGTCAATCAGCATTAATTACCCATAAAAGATTTGATGCAATCACATTTATTGCTCAAATCTCGATGAACGGCCCAGATCCAGTGATCCTTAGCCACCGACTTTCAAGAATGAGCAATCATTGTAAACCCTAATGAGGCCCCCCCACTCTTATAAATAGCAAGGTGCCATTCCCTTGCAAAGACACAGATACGGACAGAGATAGAGATATACACAGAGACAGAAAGATATACAGAGAGAGACATAGAGAGCCAGAGAGCCTGAAGAGAGAGCATTTCTTCATCAACGCCCAGCAGTTCTTCCACAGAGCCAAGGCTGTACCCGATCGTCCAAGGAGTAAGGCAGAGCTGCCGTCACTTTCCCGAGCCTCTACCGTCACCCCCCAGAATCTAAAATAAACAATTGTACTTAGATTGCTGTACCTAGGTTTTCGTCCCTAGGCTTTCTTTGTACAAGCGAGTTTGTATTATGAAGTAAAAGTCCAGTCCTCCGATAATTGTTCTGCTCTTTTATATTTCATGACAAACAATATCTAGTCTATTCTTTATTTGAGACATTAGTGGACATATTTTTGCATCTCATTTCTTTCTATTTGTGGAGGTTGGACTCCGATCTTGTGAGACTATTTTTTATAGCTGTTTGGAGTGAGTATGTTCACCCGGCTATCTTTTGATACTTTTACTTATTTATTTGGACTCTATTATCTTTGGTGTTGAGCTGTGATGAGATTAGATTATATATTTCTGGCATGTGGTTATTTTATTTACAGCTTATGTGTATATTTGAGGATTCTATATATTGGAGTATTCTTCGTATATGTGCAGCTGGCATATTCACGTGCTTGGTCCTATGTATTTTGGGACTGGGGCGTTATATATATAGATGATATAATCTTCGGATCAATAAATAAGATGTTATGCAATGACTTTGCTAAGTGTATGCAGAGTGAATTTAAAATGAGCATGATGGAAAAACTAATATTCTTTCTTGGGGTACAAATCAAACAAAGTTGACAAGGAATCTTCATCAATCAAGCCAAATATACAAAAGACCTGCTGAAAAAGTTTGACATGGATAACGTCAAACCAATTGGAACTCCTATAGCAACGTCTACAAAGCTTGATACAGATAAAAGTGGAACACCAACTGAAGTGCGTAAGTACAGAGGTATGATTGATAGTTTACTATATTTAACTGCTAGTCATTCATACATTATATTTTTAGTATGCTTATGTGCTAGATGTCAGGCTTGGCCTAAGGAATCACATGTGAGAACTGTTAACCGTATCCTCCGATACCTTAAAGGTACTTTGACAATCGGTCTATGGTATCCCAAAATCGATTCGTTTGACCAGATAGGTTACTTGAACGCATATTTTGCTGGATACAAGGTCGATCGTAAAAGTACTAGTGTTACGTGTTATTTCCTAGGAAAATCTTTAGTCTTCAGGTTTTCTAAGAAGCAAAATTCTATTTCATTATCGACAACAGAGGCAGAGTATATAGTCACAGGACATTGTTATGCTCAGATTTTGTAGATGAAATAAACTTTGGAAGACTATCAGTTGTCTTATAATCACATCCCTATTTAATGCGATAACATTAGCACAACAAATCCTACAAAAAATCATGTTTGTCACTCTCGCACTAAACATATAGAAATTAGACATCACTTTCTTAGAGACCATGTATTATAGGGAGATATTAGTTTAGAATTTGTTGACGCTGAATATCAATTAGCTGACATCTTCACTAAATCTCAAGCTGAAGATCGTTTAACTCTATATGAAGAGAATTAGGAATCTTGGATGTTGAAGTTTTATAATTGAATATTACTTTATCTAAGTTCATAAATTCGTAGAAAATATTTTGGTTGTAAGCCAAAAGGGCCCTTTTGACAAAAAGATGTAGAAGTCTAAGCGATACGGCGCTAAGTGTCTTCTGACTAACGATGGCTGGGATTTGGCCCCTACAGCTAACCCATAATATATTCTATACGTTTTGTGTATTTTGGTTAATTAATATTCATTATTTTACCTCAACACAAGTAATTCGAGTTATATTTTGCACAAAGTTAAAACCTGTATCAAATTCTTTTCATTTTTGTCCTGAATACACAGGGACCGAACTCGGACCGAGCTCTGTCCGAACTCGATCCTGGGTAAGTCAGAACAGAATTGAACAATCGAGTTTCCCCTTATATAAACACCTCAAAACATCACCTTTTTCATCTCAACACAACTAAAAACTACCGAAATCCTAACCCTAGCCACCCTATAACTCCATATTCTGAGCCTTTCAAGCTCTAAAAACTTGGATTCAGAGCTATCTCGGGATTCTCTTCTAATGTTTCGAGTCAATTTTGGTATACCTGTCCTTTTTCCTCTACTTTTAATTTCCATGGCTCCCAAAATTTCTCAATTTTCCAAAAAAAGGAAGGTTGGAGAAGCTTCTTCCTCCACTTCTCCCGAGGAAGCTTCTTTTTCACTTTTTAGTCCTACCATGCCGGATAAAGACTATTTTGATGATTTTATTTTTGTGTCTCATGATGCTTCTAATGAATAGTTCAATAATTTCCATCAACAAAAAATTTGTTTGGGATGTCCTATTAATTTCAATTTATTTTTCGACCATTTAAATGTCTTTCAACACTTTAATCTTGTAGACCTAGTTCAATCTAGTTTTTTGGTTTATTCTAATACAATCTGCATGTTCTATTACAATCTAACGGTCAGAAAAGGCACGGTTAAATCAAAAGTCGGTGGAATTGACATTGAGTTTGATGCAGACAATTTGGCAATTATGCTTCACATTCCCAATATAGGGGAAACATTGGTGGATATCACCTTGGTACAATTTCCAGCACATATAACTTTTGACACTTTTCGTGATTCTTTATGTACACCAAACTCACGTCCCAAAGGCGCTCTTCGTCCCAAGCACTTGAACAACTATTTCTATGATTTGCATCAGATGTTACTTTCTGCTATTCTTCCAAAGAATACCTCCACTGATGAGATCACCTACTCGGAACTATCTGCCATTTACTATCTTCACTTCCAAGTCCACTTTAGTCTTTCCAAGACTATCATTGCTGCTATGGAGAAGTGTCGCAAGAAACTATGGCGACTTCTCTATGTGATGTATTTGCCTTACATCTTTCAGTTTTTTGAGGTTACCTTAGATGATTGTGATTAGGATGATCCACCTACCCATCTTCATGAGCATCGTAAAGTTGCTCCTATTCCTGCAGTTTAGGCTCCTCCTGCTCCAGTTGACCCATCAGCCAACAGCTCACATCCTTTCCATCCTCCTAGTGGTGTTACTCTTGAGTCTCTTCAGGCCTTGATGCTGGATCAGTTTCGAGCTATGGATTTCCGTACCACTCTTCAGCTCTAGGCCATATCCAACACTGTGAAGGATGTTACCTATAGCTTTTTTCATAACCCTGGTGGCCCTATTTGTAGGAACAAGATATAAAGTGCTATACTCTAGAGGGGATGAATAGAGTAGGCAGTAGAAAATTAGCTATTAAAAATTGTTAGTCGTAAGATCACAGAAATATATCACAGATATGTAAATGTAAAAGTAGAGGGTAGAGAGAAAACATAAACACAATGACGTATACTGGTTTCCCTCTTGTGAGGAGTTATCCAGTCGGAAGAACTCCAGCTTCCAGTTGAAATCCACTATAGAAAAGCGCAAGTTTTCATGCGAAGTCCTTCTAACTTCTATAAATACAAGCTTTGATCTGAAATACTCGACCAATTTTAATTGTGAAGTGTCTTACTTCTTGTCAAGCCTCTTGATTACAATCACTTTAAAACTTCTAGACCGTACCGCACTAGCAAATCGACTAGAGGATTGTAACTGGCTTGGGATTTGAAAATAAAAGCTTAAAGACTTTAGAAGAACGTAGTAAGCTTAGAGAGAAGAGAAAAGAGAATGAATTGGTGTATTGAGATGGTAGAAATTCTTCTCTATTTATTGGTTTTCCGAAGGGAGAATTCGGGACGAATTTGGACAGAATTTGTGCAGAATTTTTTGAAAGAATCTCAGCAGATAGCTGTTGCATCCGTAACTGCAGAGAGACTAAGTTTGAAAGCCAACGTTCCACTAACCGAACCCAGGCCAAATTTGGGCCAACTTCGATCCAAATTATGTTGGTCCAGAATTGGTTTGGTTAGGATTTTGTAAATCAAATTTTGGACTTTTTGAGATAAAAGGGTGTGGAGTAGCACCAAAACTACGGTACCAGTCATATGCGTTACCGGGCTCAAAGAAGTGATGAACTGCTTCATCGTCATAGAGGTAGCCAGAGACACTAGGATCTCGTCGAAGAGAACTGGCATGCTGACCAGTCTGGGCAAAACACAGATACGTAAAGGAGTTCATAAGAGCCTGAAACCGACTAATATCACAGAACACTTGTTCCCTCAATATATCCGTGACAAACACTCGCAAAGAGTTGTTCTCATCCAGCTGAGCATGCCGCATATCAAACAAGTGTTAGTGGAGACCCTCAAAATCCTGAGGTGGAGGAGGTGCTACAGTAAGAGGAACAGGAGGGACAGATGCACTACAACGAGAGAGCGGAAGATACTTGGGCTCTGAGTCACGAGCACAAGAAGATAAATCGATCTCAAAGTGCTGGAAGATGATTGGAAGGATCATTGTGTAGACAAGGTTTCTATGCCTCTCGCGACATCAACCCATCATCTGGATAATCGTCTTAGGGACAAAAATAGAATCCTATTATGAATATGATAAAGTGCAGACATTTCAGAAGTTGCCACATCGTCTTTTGAAGTGGATTTTGGCAAAAAAAAGTAGAGTAAACAATGGATGTAACTCATAAAAGAATAGGTTCGTGCTGCTTTGAACTTGTCGGGACGGACAGGTTCAGGAGCACAAAGTTGAGTTTTAAAACTGTTTAAAGTCGTGTCCCCTGGAAATTCAAACTCAACAATATCGAGCAAAAAGTTGAAGAATAGTTTCGAATCGCCATAGGACTCGAGGCTTTCTACCCCCAGCTGTCTTACTAACTGGAGTCCCATAATTAGGGTATGGTACTCTACTATTTTGTTAGAGCACGGTTCTGTGAGGGAATAGGCACGCTGGATGACTAGCTTGTCTGGAGAGATCAAGACTACCCCCACTACTGCCTGTTTTTAAGGTGCCATCAAAGAACATCTGCCAGATGGAGTTCCCTTCTGCAATGTTGGATTCCAGCACTTCATCTGGAATATCTTCATAGAGTTTGGATGACTCTGGGATTGGATGTGCAGCTAAAAAATAGCCAATGCTTGGCCCTTGACAGCTTTTTGTGGAATAAATACAATATTATATCGTGTCAATCACGTAGCTAATCGAGATTTTAGTGCTCTCGGCTTTGTCATGAGGACCCTGAGTGGATTGACTCGGAAGATGACATGGATTGTCTGACCCGATACATAATGGAGGGTCTTCTGAATGTCGAATACCAGAGCTAGACATTCTTTCTCGACGAGGTTGTACCAGTATTCGTCCCCGATCATTGTCATGCTTAGTTAGTAGATGGCTTATTCGTAGCCTGCATCATTGTTTTGAGCCAGTAGAGCGCCGAGAGAATGATACATTACGCGGACGTAGAGCAAGAAGGGTTTGCCCGCAACTAGTGCAACCAGGACTGGAGGATTTATGAGATAGGCCTTGATGTCGTCAAATGCTTTCTGACACTCCTCCATCCAGACGTAGGAGACTCCCTTCTTCATGAGCTTGGTAAAGGGTTGGTATCATCCGAAAAGATTTGCTATAAACCTTCCGATGTACGCTAGACGTCCTTGTAGGCCTCGAAGTTCTCTCAGGTTCTTCGAAGGGTTCATGTCAATGATGGTTTTGGCCTTCTCGGGGTCAACATGGATACCCTTTGCAGTGATAATGAAAACCTAAGAATTTGCCGCTGGAAACCCCGAAGAAAGATTTTGCTGGATTCAACATAACATTCGACTATCTTGTAAAGATGCTTGTGGAAGATAGTGCTCATATCTTGCTGGTGATCAACTTGTAGACGACTTTTGATAGCGATGTCATCAACATAACATTCGACTATCTTGTAAAGATGCTTGTGGAAGATAGTGCTCATAGCTCGCTAGTATGTCACACCTACATTCCTCAAGCCAAAGGGCATCACTATGTAGCAATAAACCCCTTTTGGAGTCTTGAACGAGGTGTGCTTCTCATCCTCCAAGAATATCTTGATCTGGTTGTAGCTTGAATATCCGTTCATGAAGGACATATGTTCAAAGCCACAGGTGTTGTCAATCATTACATCGGTTGGTAGACAGAGTTGAGGTCCCAAAAATTGATGCAAATTCGGATCTTCCCGTTCTCTTTAGTAACGGGAACGAAACAATGTTGGCCAACCAATCTGGGTGTTGCTCCTCGCGAATAAACCAACTTTCTATGAGTTTATCCACTTCTTTATTAATGGCATCCATGATGTTAGGACGAAAGCATCGTTGTTGCTGCTTAACAGGCTTAGTGTTAGGTAAGATGTTAAGCTTGTGCATTGCGACTTGTGGATCTAAGTCTGACATATCTTCATAGCTCCAAGCGAAGACGTCGATGTATTCTTTGACAAGTTGAACTAAAGATTTGCGATCTTTTCCTGCCAAGATTTTGCTGATGAATATGGGTTTGGACGAAGATTCATCCTCCAAGTCGATCAGCTCAACTTCATCTTCGGTAGGGGTTCTCGTAGCTCGAAGCGAGATTCCTATTGTGCACCTAAGCGTTGAGCCCAAGGTTCTTCCATGAAGACCTCTACTATCTGATCATCATCTTCTTTTTCTGGAGGGTGTACAGACGCAATGTTGACTGACAGCACCTTCCTAAAAATTGGGCCGACATTGGTGTCAGAATCCCAAGTCGAAGCTTCAGATGAGTGAGAGTGTGTTGCTCCTCCGCTTTTGAACTCTCAATGGTTGTTGTTGGCGTGACATAGCCTACCCCCCGTCAAGTACGATGGTAATAGTCTTGTGGCTTCCCTTTTGGAACTGGGAGTCGTAAAGGAAGACATCGGCCTTTGCCATAGTTTAGACCATGGTCGCTTTTTAAGTCATAACCCATCTTTTGGACGAGGTACTTTGCTCGATCGGTGTACCGATATACTTGTATTCTACTGGTATCTGATTCTGGTTTGACTGGCGGATGTCCGGATGAAGCTCGACTTTGTCGAAGATGATAGGTTTTTCATTATGGTTCCAGGGCGGAACTATATAACAGACTCCACGGTACGGGACGACTTGATTTACATAATTAACGGTTGTTATTTGTGTTTACAACGACCGTAAGGCATTATCTAGAGCATACATGGCATTCTAATGTGGAAGACTAGAATAATTCAAGGACAGTCTTTTATTGATAAAATACGGGATCTTGTCCTGGGAAATTACATCATCAAGAGATGGGGCGTCAATATTGGCGGATATATATTCTTTCAACTCCTCGTCGGTAAGAACCAGAGTAGCCATGGGAGGTTCTGGAGCTTCTGGTCGAATTTTTGCCACCAGAGGGGTTGACATCTTGGCAGACAGTGTTTCTGGAGAGTTCCTCGGGAGTCTGACCCGTATTGGCTCATGTGCCTGCCCTAGGAGAGATGACGGGGCCTTCCCCTGTAGCTTGACTACGTAAGAACCGACAATTGGGGAGGTTTTCCCTTGAGCCACACTTTTAGAGGTATTTCAGCTGGCGTCTCATGGACTGGTGCTTTCTCTTGTAGCTTAACCACCATAGGAGCCGACACTTGGGGAGGTCTTCCCTTGAGTCATACCTTCAAAGGAGCTTCAGTTGCTGTTTCAACCAAGGAGGCTGGTGCCCTCCCACGTAGCTTAACTATGATAGGGGCCGATGCTTGGGGAGATTTCCCTTTGAGTCGCGCCTTCAGAGGGGCGTCAGTCATCATTTCTACTTCAGTATCAGCCTCTGCTTCAGCTACTGTTTCATTATCGACATCGTTGGCTTCATAGTCCAGATGAATTGATTTGTACAGATCAGAGTCAGTAAAAAAGGCTTCAATCCCTCTAAAGGGATCGACATCAGCAAATTTCGTCCTAACAATGCCATTTGTGGACACGTATTTTATGTACTGGTGGAGAGTAGACGACACCACCATGTATTCATATATCCATGGCCATCCAACAGGATGTTATAATTGATGTTCGCGTCCACAACATAGCAAGTCACCTCCGTCTGGAACTCGCTGATATGATATTTCGGCTAGATCTTACCTAGCTGTTCGCTCTTGCTAGCATTGACGGGGCTGATTGTAGTGTTGGATGCAGTCAGACGATGCATTGAGATCCCTAAAATCTGGAGCAGAGTCCGAGGGATAATGTCGAGAGAAGACCCAGGGTCGATCTGGATCCGGTCCACCTTGATGGCACCGATATACCCTGTATAATACAGCGGTCTGTTATGTCGGTTGTTTTTTTGTAGCATGTCTTGTTGAGTGAACGTGATGTTGGAGATGATTTTTCCCACACTATGGCAGTACAAACATGCTGTTGGATCATCTTCAGGCTGCTTGACCTGGCTGATGAAAGACTCAACATCCTTCAGGTCTTCATATAGTGCTTCCCGGGTATCTTTGGATAGTCGAAGGAGCTTAAATAGTGATAGTCGGGTCGGGGTACTGGCGAGCTATGCCAGTATGTCAAAGTTGTGGGGTTTAATCAACCTTGAAGCACAAGCTTTTCGTAGAGGCCTGTCGAAACAAGCCGCTTTCTGCTTCTGTTTGTCGACTGCTAGAGGTTGGAATGAACCTTCCCCTTGAGCGGTCGCAGTGGTGACAGGAGGTGTCACTTCGATCGAAACTTCCTCTTGCCGAACGTTCTACTGTAAATGCGTCTGTACAGGAAGGGCTTCCTCGGGGAAGGAAGTAACCATTTAGCAAGACTTGGTTTCCTTGCCCTTGGTTTTGGAGGTAGGACGTATCCCCGGTTGAGTCAATTCCGGAGCTAGATCTGGGTGAACCCACATGATCTCTCCCCGGGATGTCGTAAGTGGTACCAGCCTACTCACATTGTCACGAGTTGGTAGAAGGTTGATTACTTCTATTGTTGCCTTAGGGATGGAGACGACGCCGTCTTGGGCTTTAGTAGGTGGCAGAGTACCAAACAGGAGAGACACCATGTTCGTCGAGACTGTCTTCTCCTCACAGTCGAAAGAGAGGACATTCACATTAATCATGCGTTGAATGTAGTTCTTCAAGATGTAGCAGTCTCGGGTCGGGTGCCCGATGAACCGATGGTAGTGACAAAACCTCGGTTGCCTACCATGTCCACCTCATCGGGGCACTTTGGATCAGGCAGCTTGATCTTGTCACCTTGCTTCAGTACTTCGAAGAGCTTTAAGGTGTCATTGTCATTGAAGGACTAGACCTCCTTCAGCCTTGGTGCGGCCGGTGGCCTCTGGGTAGGGTCGAGCGCACCTTTCGAGGCATTCACTGTCAGTGCCTGCTTTTCTTTCGGCTCGTGTCCGTTATTGTTGTTGTTGGCGGTGCGCTTCCCCTTGTCTTCAAATGAAGGGAAGCTAATACCTAGAAGACGAGCATCATGAGCTTTCATCTCAGCAGCTTCGGCGCCGATAATGAATGCGGTCCAGTCTGCATATTAGGTGGAGTCGACCAAGAGTTTAATTGTCGGCGTCATATTCTTCCGACAAGAATCTATTAATACGGACTCAGGGATGCCATATGGTAACCTCAGACATACTTGTCGGAAGCGCTCGATGAAGGCTCGAACTGTCTCATTGTCCTTCTAGGTTACCTCCATGAGGGAAGACATGGTCATGTCCTTTCCACCGTCATAAAATCGGGAGAGGAAGAGACACTTCAGATCCACGAAGGAAGAGATAGAATTATCGGAGAGGCTACAGTACTAGTCGCAGGCCACCCCCTTTCAGCGCCCTGATAAATAGGCTTGTGAGTATGGCGTCCTCTTTCGGTAGGTGCCCCATCATGGGGCAGAAATAGTTCAGGTATTGATGGGGGGACTCATTCCCATCAAATGGTATCAGTGACTGTGGTTTATACTTAGGAGGATAACCCACATTATTCTAATTGGGAGGATAGGGTTGCCGGATCCCGAGCTTCTAGCGCTCCTCCTGTTTATTTTTTGCCTCGAAATGGTTGCGTAAGTCTTTCACCATCTCAAACAATTCTTTTGTACAGTTAAGAGCAGGTGATTGAGGTAAGGTACGATATTTAGCTCCTGAGGGGGCTGATACTCGGGGCAGGGTGTAGGGGTGAGCAACGGTTCGGTTCGGTTCAAACCGAACCGATTTTGTCAAGAATCGACTGAACCGAAAATCGTATTTATAAGAACCAAAAACCGAACCGTTCTCATAACAACCGAATAGAACCGACCCAAATTAAAAAAAAATTGGCTGTAGGTCGGTTCAGTTTCACAACTGGCACACAGTTTATTTTCACATCTTTTGCACCTTTCAGTTTTTTGAAAAACAAAGCATGAGAAACTTTGATCCACAAACATGAAAAGTCTCTGTACATTCACATTCTTCCTAGCAGACCATAGCTATATTTTTCTAAGGATACGGTCAATGAGAGCTTGAAGTTTAGAAAACTCATTTATTTAAACATTTTGAAAGAAACATGCATAACTTACACGATTACAAGTTTGCCTTATCTTGCACTTTCAAAGCCGCTGCTCTATCAGCAAACCAAGTAAGTTCCCCATATTTAAGAGTAACCATTTGAACGAGAAGCAACTCGGATGTGTTGTGTTCATCCCCAAAAGCCTCATGTAAAACCATGACTTTACCTCTCTAAGATCAGGAAGAGGAAAATCTCAGGAAGTCAAGACGGGAGAGAAGGAAATTAGGGCTCAGACTCCGCGGTTAGGGTTCAGTCAAGAGAGAGCTGTAGAGAGAGGGAAAGGAAAGCAGCGGCGCTCTGCACTTTGGATTCTGGAAAGGGAGAGAAGAGAGAGTTAGGTTAGAGATTTTTTTAGTTTATATATGGCAGTTGGGTAAAAATGTAATAACACATAATAAATTCAATTTTCGGGTCAGGCCGAAAACCGAATCCTGCAACCGCGACCCGAACCGAATAGAGTCGGTTTTTACTCTTCAAAATCGAACACCAACCCGTTTAATTTATAACTGACCCGAATTACTATTTCGGGTCCGTTCGGGTCATTTTTGGGTTAAAAACCGAAAATTGCTTACCCCAAGCAGGGTGTGATGGACCGTCCCTAAAGATACCCGCTGAGGGGGTTCATTCGATTCTCCGTTAGCCCCAGGATCAGGACTGACAGATATAGGGGGCCCTGTTGAAGGCTGGGCTGTTAGGGTGCTCTAGATCTCAAATACGACCTGAGTTAAAGACTGTATGGTGGTATAGAAGCATGGAAAAGATGGGGTTCATGCGGATCACATTACAAAAAAAGCTGACTGCATGGGTGCTCTGGGCCAAGTTAATTTGGTCCGTAAAAGGAAGAGCCGCATGACAAACTCTGCGGTCCAAAGTGCCCCAAACTCTATGCGGCCCATCATTGCTATCTCAAACAGATTGATTCGGGCCGCAGAAGGAATAGCTACTCTAACAACTCCGACACATCCTGGAAAAAAAAGATGAAGATAAGACGTGACCTTTCTCAAAAGACAAGAAGTATAATGTCACCAGACATGGGGTCCACATGCCTGAGCATAAGGCCCACGTATCTGAGAGTTTATGCGGTCTGAGGCATGGTCCGCATGGGTGCTATGCGGCCAAGGAGACTGCGACCTGAGCCGCATGAGCCTTATGCAGCCCAGAATGACAAAATATGACTGAGCAGTTCGCCAAGACTGCAGGATCTATGCGGTCCAAAACTCTCCAAACTTCATGCGGACTTCTGGCACTGCTGGTGGGACACGTGGCTAAGGGAGACTGCGAACTGAGCCGCATAAGTCTTATGCGGCCCAGCGTGGCTGAGCACTAAAGGACAAAGAAGACCTATACGGTCCAAAATGCCCCAAACTCCATGCGGCCCCTCATTTGCTGTCTCAAACAGATTGATTATATTTTGTGATAGGACACGTAGCAAGTTGACCAAGTCTCAACCACCCAGATTTGTTGCAACAAAAAAATCTCAACAAACCACCAGCTGGTAGCCAAAGACCGAGTCTTCGTATGCTGCTACAGCCACGTGGCCACGAGACCATCTATGCAGCCCAAAATATGCTTCATCCCGAAATCATTATAAATAGCAGGGTACCACACCCATGCTAAGGCTGGAAAAAAAATCAAGAGTATTTCCTCAAGAGCAAAGACTGTATCCGATAGTCCAAGGAGTAAGGCAGAGTTTCTACACTTCTCCCGAGCCTCCACCGTCACCCCCAGAATCAAAACTAAAAAATTGTGCTTAGATTGTTTCCTAGGATTTTTTCTAGGCTCTCTGTTGTACTTTAAAGTTTGTAATCAAATCTAGTTCCTCTGTAGTTATTGTTTTGATAATTAATGGCAAACACTATGGCAACTCTGCTGGGGACTTCTTTCTCCACCGATGAGAAATTGGTGACATAATCTGACACATCCAAGCTCAGCTCTACGCAGCAGATTCTTGTTGTTCACTTTGATCAACAAGCATTCAAGGAAATGCTCTCTGATGGGAGCACCAGTCCAGCACAGAAGCGAGCCAACCAGAAAAGAGCCCGCAGGACACGAACGCCCAAGACCACTGCCCCTCGCCAGGCTCTGGAAGGAACTCCTCTCGCCACTCAAGACGGCGACCAAAGCTCCCATGCGGCCTTGCTTAGAACAGCAGAGGACCCCTCTGTCCCCAAATCCAGCAGAGGAAAATATTACGATGCTGGACTTTTAGGGGCACAAAGGAAACTCATGCGGTCGAAGAAGAGGCTGCATAAGAAAGGTGGTCGCAGGCAGATTGCCTACGCGGCAGCCAATCCTGGCCGCAGACAGGATGCCCCATATGATCGCAGACAGATGGCCTATGCGGCAGCCAATCCTGGCAGCCAACAGGATGCCCCATACTGCCCTGTCAGAAGCTCTGTCTTTAACCGTCTCTCATGCGGACCAGACCCCATGCGGCCCATTGAGAATGTTGAAGCTTCCAACTTGGACTCTTCCTACTACGCACCTTTGGGTGCTAAGTCAAAGAAGTCTAGAGCAGTGCGGGCTCAACAAGCACAGTCAACTGTCCAATCTGTTGGTCGTCAGCTGGTACCGTTAACTGTTACACGGGCTCCTGATGGAAAGATGTACAGAACCTCCCGTGTCCAGCCCTCTGCGGCAAACGGACAGGGTAGGTCCTAAAAGTCTCCTTACAACGATCGAGAGCAAGTGCTTTTACTTGTCTCAGATTAGGGAGCAAATATGATACCTACGTACCCGTGCGCTCAGGATACCCGGGCCCACAAAACGGATGCAAAGGTAGATCAATCAGCCCTCGGCTTGCAAGAAGTACTCATCCACAAACGCAAGAAGAGAGAGGCAACCTTGGCATGCGGTGAGCCCTCTCTAGGATATCATTGTACCTAAGTTGTCATTAACTGCTGCTACAATAAGTCGACAGCACCTAAAGACCGGCAGTCCGTTTTCCAACGACTGCACCAGCCAGCACCTGTCAGACGATAACTCGAAAAACAAATGCAAATTTTGGAAGACGAGGAATTTCCTTTCGTCTCCTGTAATTCAACTCGGAAGGTTCCTGCCGGTAAGGGAGGAAAGAAGACAGGCTCCTTCAGCTCGGCAACCTCAGCCAGCACGGCAAGGAAACTCTCATCTGGAGGATTGCTGCCGACGATCACAGGGGGTGTCTACCTAGGCACCCGTTCAAGAAAGAAGCTTCTAACACCCAGGGGTTCATCCTCCATGTCCCTGGGGGTGAACAAAGCTAGGGGTGGTAGTCCCTTGAACGTATGAGACAACCCGGTGTTCTAAGAGGATGCGCAGGGGATAGCGATCCACTGAAATTATGCAACAAACTTGGACGTCCCTGAGGGTGACCGCCTTTGCCAAGATGATGCAACTTCCTGCGTAGGGGGTAGCACCCCTTCCGAGTCCGAGGAGGAGGACATTACGACGTTCCCCTATAATTTCTCTGTACGAGGGTACGACACGAAAAGCACATCCTCTACGGTCCCATCCGTCTCTCCCTACGTGCGAAAAGTGTTTATGGCAGGACATGATCACGAAGGGCCTAGTGATCGACAACGTCTAGAAGCGCTTGAAGCCATGATCCTAACCTTGGTCAAGTCAGTAGACGAGATCAAGGCTGCCTTGCCGACTCAACCAGCAAGGACACCTGGACAAACAAGTTTGGGCCCCGCAGTCAACGCAGACTCGAACACGACCGCTCCTCCTCTGGGTAACAATCCTCCTGGAATATCCGCTCCCTCAGCTGTAGACGAGGCCAGGGAGGCAAGAAGAGAAGTTTCGAAGCTTCGAGCAATGTTCAACGCCCGAGACTCCTTCCAGGACCTCAGAATACGACAGCCATATCCCGTTGCATGGAGAGACGTTCCTTTTCCTCCGCGGTACAAACCATTTTATATCAATTCATATGACGGGAAGACCTCTGCTAGCCGGTATATGACTTATTTTGATGTCACAACCGACCACTTGCCGCATAATGACGCTATCCTCACACGACTATTTGTCGAAACATTAGAGGGAATTGCGTTCGACTGGTACCGCAACCTCTCGGACAACTGTGTCCATTCCTTTGACGTCTTCAAACACATGTTCCTGGAAAGGTTCTACGAAGTAGGGCATGATGTGACAATGTCGTCTCTCACGGACGTCGTTCAGGAAGAAAAGGAGGTAACGAGAAACTACATCGAGCGGTTTCGCCAAACCGCAATAAGATTGCCCTAAGGCAATCCGGAAAGCTCCTTGATTGAAATCTGCCAAAAGAAGTTACTCCTTGCAGTCAGCCTCTGGATGGATGAAGATCAATTCAGGGATTGCACGACTTTCATCATAAGCGCTACAAATACGGAGGCAAAGTTGAAGAATGCTCGCCAGCTAGGATTACACATCCCAGATGGAGAGGACAAGGACAAACGTCCTGGTACCACCTCCAATAACAACAACAGTAGAGGCACCACCAAAAACTGGGGCACCAAAGGCAAACAGGCCATGGTCGTTGGTACAACCAAAAAGCCTGAACAAAAGCAAGCAGAAGCTCCGAAGTCCAAGGAGATGACATAATCTTTTGAAGATAGTTATGTCAAGCCTATCTTCGACATGCTCCTGAAGGCATGTAGGATCCGACTCCGTGATGTAGAGCACGGGCCTCGAGCAGAAGAGATCGAGGATCCGAAGTATTGTCACTTCCACCACTATGTCCACCACCCCACACAGGAGTGCTTTACATTAAAGCGGTACATCCAGAACCTCATCAACTCTAATGCTTTGTCGCTGGATTTCGAAGAGGTTACTGTGGCTGCAAACATCGTATCCGTTCAGTTCGGCGACTTCTACCCAACAAAAACTCAAGACGGGGTAGTACCCGTTCCCCAGGCAATGATGGAGGTTACTAACCTTCTACCTGTCCTGGACCAAACGACTGGATTGGTGCCTCTCACCACGTCACGAGGAGAGGTCATGTGGGTCCACTCGGACTTAGTGACCGAAGTTATCCAGGCAGTGCCATCTTCAACTAGCAAAAAGAAGGGCGGGAAGTCCAGATCCTGCCACACAATTTCGGTCGAAGTTGACGAGGCAGCGGCCATCGTTACCCGGTCTAGCGCACAATTCCAGCCCACTCTGGATAATTCAGTCGAAGAGCCTCAGCCGATAACGCTGCCTGCTACTGATGTTCCGGGACCATCTCATCCTCCACCAGCAGACAAATCCAAGTCAAAGGAAACCCGCTTTGACAGGCCGCTCCGTAAGGACGCACCTCAGGGGCTAGAAAGACCTTACAACTTTGACATAGTAGCACAACTGGCTAATACACCAGCAAAGTTGTCATTATACGAGCTCCTAAGGCTCTCCAAAGATATTCACGTCGCATTGAGCGAAGCACTCCAGAATGTTGATGCCTACTTAGCTCAGGTCAAGCCTACAGGGGAAGACTAGTCAGCAGATCTCCAAGGCTGTAATTACGCAGATGCAATCTCCAACATCGTATTTACCCCATAGGACATGTTAATCAAAACCAACTTGCATGACCGCCCTTTGTACTACACTGGATACGTAGGCGACATTAAGGTGGATCGGATGCACATCGATTCTGGCTCGTCAATAAGCATCATCCCGAAAAGTTTGCTTCAACTTCTGGGCATCCCTATGCACCGGCTAGCATCGACTAACACTGCCATTAGCGGTTTCAACTTGGAAAGAAGCTATCCTCTGGGAAATATTCGTTTGAAATGACAGATCGGCGATCTGAATATGGAGGTTACCTGCTACGTCATAGATGCAGATACGTCATACAATATCCTCTTGAGACGTCCATAGATACATGACTATATGATCGTGTTGTCCATGCTCCACCAGTACTTCAAGTATATCAGTAAACACGGCTTCGTAAAGATAAAATTTGCCGACATAGATCCCTTCAAAGGGGTTGAGTCTTACTATTCGTCTGAGGCTTGTCTATATGAGAAATCTAAAAAGCACGCAATTGATGAGGGGGTACAAAATGAACTGGAGGCCACAACAGGGTCAGAGGAACCTCTAAAATCTGTCTCCAGGCCCGTAAACCGGGCAAAGGGACATCCCTTGTCGCAACTTTGCATAAAGAAGTGCTCGGTTCCCCCGCCCCAACTGTACAGTTGGAACCGATGGTCATCCGACTCCTGAGGTATAGCCAGGAGCCAAAACCCGTCATGGAGCCGATGGTGATCCGGTTGCCGAAATCCAATCAAAGGCGAACGGAAGATGCAAGGTCCTCTGTAGAGCCGATGGTAATCTGATTGCCGAAATCAAATCAAAGACGAACAGAAGATGCAAGGTCCTCTGTTGAGCCGATGGTTATTCGTCTCCCTAAGATGAGCCGAAAGCCAAGCATTGATCCGAGACCCTCAGACAAGCCGACGCCACGAGCAGAACCTTTGGCGGTCAAGCTGCCTAGGACGTCGCCCCAGCCTCTGGTCACGCAAGGGGTAGCTGAAGAGGAGGCTGAATTAGCAAAATATTTGGTTGCACATATTGATTGTCCCTCTGTCGATGATGTAATTCCTCTAGACAAGATATATTATTTTATCAATAAAAGGTTGTCGTTGAACAATCCTGAGCACAATAAGCTTAATCTGATGTATGTTATGGAGCACGGTCTGGACATTAACCTGTACACATAGGTGACAACCGTCTATACCGCGAACCGACTTACTCCCATTAGAGGTGCCTACTTCCTAGTCCCAGGCAGAAGAAAAGGCGATCACACAATCATCTTCGGCCGAAAAGATGGTCCTCAACCTTTCATGACAGAAGAATTCGATTTTAAACCCGACAGTGGAAGATTGTCGCTCTACCTGTATAGTCCCCAAGCCAAGTACTTCATGCAAAAGCAGGGGTACGATATGGAGACTACCCCAGGCCTGAACTACGGCAACAGCTAGCGATCGCCTCTGCAGTTGTTCGTCCTAACTGGAAAACCTTGAGATTATTACAGCAAGTCCAGACACGGTCTAGGCTATGTTACACCAGCAACAACGCCCGAGAGCACCGATAAGGAATGCGGGTGGCATTCTCACTCATCCGAATCACCCACTTACGATTTCGATGATAGCATTGGGGATATATTCAGACAAACACTGTCTGTCAACATGGCATCCACCGACATTCAAGAAGAAGACGAAGATCTACCCGAATTCCTTGAATTAAAGCCATGGGTCCAACAGCTGGATGCATAATGGGAGAAGCGCTTTGAACAACGAGACCCTCCCACTGAAGATGAGGTCATGCAAGTTGACCTCGACGACGAATCCTCCTCAAAGCTAATTTTCATCAGTAAAAGCCTGACGGACGACGAGCGGGAGTCGTTGTTGCAACTCGTCAGAGAATATATCGACGTATTCACTTGGAGCTATGAAGACATGCCAGGACTAAATCCCGAGATTGCACTTTATAAGCTCAACATTCACCCAGACGCAAAACCAGTCAAATAACAGCAACGGCGGTTCCGTCTAGACATCATGAATTCCATCGAAACAAAAGTAAATAAGCTCATAGCTAGCAGCTTCATTGGTGAGGAACAACACCTAGACTACGTAGCTAATATAGTACCCGTCATCAAGAAGAATAGGAAGATCTGAATTTGTATCGACTTTCGTAACCTGAATACGGCATGTCCTAAGGATGAATTCCCTATTCCCATTACAGACATAATGATCGATAATATATGTGGCTTCGAGCACATGTCCTTTATGGATGGCTTTTCGGGATACAATTAAATCAAAATATTTCCTGATGATGAGAAGCATACGTCATTATGAACACCGATCGGCGTATATTGTTACACAGTCATGCCCTTCGGCCTAAAGAACGTCGGTGCTATATATCAACGAGCTATGAATGTCATCTTTAGAGACCACTTGCGCAAGACGGTGGAGTGTTACGTTGACGACATCGTCGTCAAAAGCCGCTCAAAGGATGACCACTTATACGATTTGAGGACAGTGTTCGACCTCATGCGAGTGCACAATCTGAAGATGAATCCCACCAAATCCTTCCTGGGCGTGTCTAGTGGAAAATTCTTGGGCTTTGTCATTACCTCCCGGGGTATTCACATAGACCCCAATAAGACAATAGCAATCTTGAAGATGAGTCCACCGAGGAACCTCTGCGAACTCCAAGGCCTTCAGGGAAGATTAGCCTACATCAGGAGGTTCATATCTAACCTCTTCGGACGATGTCAACCATTCACACAACTCAAGAAGAAAGGCGTCTCTTTTGTATGGAATGAAGAATGCCAATGCATCTTTGATGACATTAAGGAATATCTGTCGAGTCCGCCAGTTCTGGTAGCCCCGGTCACTGGAAAGCCCTTCCTGCTCTATGTGCGGGTAATGGAACACTCCTTCGGTGCTTTACTTGTGTAGAATAATGATGCGGGGCATGAACAAGCCATCTATTACCTCAGCCGAATGATGGTGGGGACAGAGTATAGGTACACCGCCATGGAGAAAGAATGCCTTGCTTTGGTGTTCACCGTTCAGAAAACACAATACTATGTGACGAGACAAACCATCCATGTGGTCTCACGAGTCAACCCCCTCAGGGTTCTCATGACCAAGCCAGGCGCACTCAGTTCTTGTTTAGCCACCTGGGCGATACTGTTGTCCTCCTACGATATAGTTTTCGTTCTGCAGAAGGCTATCAAAGGTCAAGCCTTGGCCGACTTCTTAGCAGCCCATCTAGGCTCAGAAACAGCCAAAATCTATGAAGAAATCCCAGACGAAGTCGTTAACTCAAGCATGACTTCACATGATGTCGTTTGGCGAATGTTCTTCGACGGTGCTTCAAGAACGGGGCCCCAAGGTGATATCGTCGCTAGAGTCGGGATAGTATTAATTTCTCCCTCTGGATTGGTAGTCAATCAGGCGTACTCTCTCACAGAGCCCTATTCAAATAATATGGCCGAATATAATGCTCTGGTTATTAGGCTCCGACTCGCAAAAAAAAGTGGTAGTCGAATACCTAGAAGCGTATGGCGACTCACAGTTGATTGTTAATCAAATCCGAGGCTCATACGAGGTCCGCAATGAGGACCTAATTCCTTATTATCAGACAGCGATTACCATCATTGCAACCTTGGAGGGGTTCTTTATAGAGCATGTTCCTAGGCTAAAAAATATTGAAGCTGACGCCCTAGCAGGCCTCGTCTCTTCCTTGGCAGTTCCAAATCATGCTCATCATCTAGTCGACGTGATAGGCCATGAGCAGGTCTATCCCAAAAATAATGTTTAACTAGGTACAAGTTACTCTACCTAGATAATCAATGACATACAAGACTGGAGACTCCTGTTCATCGATCTTGCAGTCTACGAAATTCTGCCAGAGAATGTGAAAAAAGCAACTTCAATCAGAAGGCGTTCTCTCAGATTCTTTTATGATACAGAAAAAAATGCTATATCGACGATCCTACGACGGACTACTGCTACGCTGCCTATCAAACGCAGAAGCTAAAGAAGCCCTACACGAAGCTCACGATAGCGTTTGCGGGGCTCACCAACTTGGCCCAAAGTTGCAGGACCATCTCCACCGGATGGGCTATTACTGGCCTACGATGGTAGAAGATGCGGTTAATTATGCAAAGAATTGTAGATCTTTTCAGATCCATACAGACTTCATACATCAACCATCCGAATTCTTGCACCCAACAGTGGCATCTTGGCCATTTGAAGCATGGAGAATAGACATTATCGGCCTAATCACCCCGCCGTCAACTAAGGGACACCGGTTTATACTTGCAATCATCGATTACTTCTCCAAGTGGGCAGAAGCTGTTCCGCTTGCAGAGGTAAAGATATCAAACGTGATTAGTTTCGTAAAACATCACGTCATCTACCATTTTGGACTGCCCCGGAGGATTATTCACGATAATGGTCCGCAGTTCGCAAGCCATGCTTTATATCGATTCTGCAACAAAAATTGGATTCAGAATGTGGCTTCAACGGCATACAACCCATCGGCTAACGGTCTGGCTGAAGCTTTTAACAAGACCATAATCAAGCTTCTCAAAAAGTTCGTGTCTTCAAACAAACGCGACTGGAATGAAAAGCTGGGCAAATGCCTATGGGCATACCGTACTATAATTCGGACGGCTACAGGAAATATACTGTTCTCTCTGGTTTACGTGAGCGAGGTAGTTCTTCCATTGGAGACCCAGATCCCCTCGCTTTGAGTCGCCCTTACTTACCGGTTGACGTCGGACGATAGCTACTGCCGACGGCTACAAGAACTAGAAGCCTTAGATGAGAAGCGTTTATAAGCTCAACAAAGCATCGAGCTCTATCAAGCACGCATCTCTCGATTTTTCAACAAGAAAGTCTAGCAGAGAACATTCCAAGTAGGCGATCTCGTCTTAGTCGTCCACAGACCGATGGTCATGACTCACAAAACTGCCGATAAGTTCCAGCCCATCGAGACCGTATTCTCCAACGACGCATACCGGCTCGCAAAATAAAATGGAGACTTGCTTATGATGCCCGTAAACGGCAAGTTTCTAAAAAAATATTATGCTTAAAGACATGCTCCTAGAATGTCGAGTTATGTACACCAAGTACCTCTGAACTTACACTCTACTAGCTCCGAATGGATTTACATCGCATCTTCCTGGATGACAAGTCATGTATACTAATACCTCTGAACTTCCACTCTAATGCTTCATCCCGCCGGAGTCTGCCAGGTTTTTTTTTGTCGCCTCTCAGCAAACTTCCTGGTTTTGATTGTCGTATATCACGTCCATACTACCTCTAATATAGGTAATCTCCTAACTTAACACATGTATCCAATCTAAGACATGGTGTTAAGGCCATAGAACCTATCACGTCCATATTACCTCTGTTAGATTTTGTTTCAAATCTATTATTCGCACTACCGGTACGCAAAAAGGTAATAGGTCCACAAAAAAAATTATTCAAATCTATTACCCATACCACCAGTATGCAAAAGGGTAATAGGTCCACTGAAAATTATTTTGAATCTATTTACTCATATCACAGATGCACAAAAGGGTAATAGGTCCACAAAAAGTCCCCCAAGTGGGATGTCCTCTGCCAATCACAAATGTTGTATTAGGCCCACTAGTACGAGCATTTCAGATATCATAAGCAAAGAATAGAGATAATGTACCTTTTTATTTCAAGAAACATCAACTACATTGGTGGGGCTACATCTCCAGCAATAAAAAAAGAAGAGAGGAAATTTACTACTCATCAGCAACACATAGTTTGGTGAGTACGTCCTCCAGCTGTGCTATTGAGCGTTCAATTTTCTGTTTGGGTCGGCATTCAGCTTCTAGGGTCAGCTTTTCAGTATCCTAAAGATGTGCCCTGCTAGTTGTCTTCTACCTTTTTTAGCGTACCCTCCAGAGCAGCAGAGGCTCGTGTGACCTTATCGGACTCCTCGCAAATCAACTCTCTCTATTGACGAGTAGCTTAGAGCTCAGTCTCCAGAGATGCCAGCTTAGCTTGGAGCTGCAGGATTTACTCTTTAGTTTCAGCCATCGTACGAGTCGTGGCCTCGTTACGAACTAGGCAGGCCTCTCCCTTCCGGCTCTGCTTGTCATACTTTAGAGACAAGCTCTGGAGGTATTTCTCCAAGGTGGGCTTGGTCATCTCCAGTACATCCTTCACCTTTTCCACGGTCGTTACGAGGAAGGCACGCTCCTGTTCTACTGCAGCGGGCACATCGACTTACCGAAGTTTTTGCAATTGGATTAGACGCAAATCAGCCTCTGCCAGTTTGTGCTCTAGAAGATCAGTCGTCCCTTCTCCACCCAGAAGCGTCTTCAGCATTTCAATCTGGCCGTGGGCATAATGACGAGCCACTGCAAATGACGTTCCCCTCCTCAAAGCAGCTTCAACCCCCATTTCAGATGGTGGTTGAAGCTCTCGACTATGTCCTTTGATGACTCACCTAAGTTTTCCAAAGAGGACAGTGTCAAAGGAATAGCAGCCAAGGGAGCTGAAGGTGTCTAGGAATGAGGCGCAGTGGAGCTTGACGACCATGTCAGAAGGAAAATAAACTCCGAGCGATAAGATTCCCGTGCAGTAGCAATTTTCCCCTCTGCAGCCCGAAGGAGCTGAAGACTGGACAGAGCGGAGAGTTCAATTTCCGGGGAAGGGGCAGCTTCAACTGACCCCGCATCCACCGATGCTGGCGTAGGAATCACCACCTCTACCGTCGACATTTCTATCATGGGCAGCTCCGAACTCGACCCGGCAGGGGGACCTCGATTAGAAGGGGAGAAGGTATACTTCTTCTTTATTGTACAAGGTCCGCCCCGATGTCCTCCTCTATCCTCTCTTCCGCGGCCATGTCCACTATCGGCAATGAAGCAGCATGGCCTACAGATCCAGAACAACCGACAATCAGCTTGACTCGAAGGATATAGAGATAGCGAATAAACCTCCTTATTGGTAAGAATATGACATAGCTTACTAGGAGAGGGCGGCAGAAACTGAGACTCATTCAAGACAGTTATAGCTCCTTCCACTGCCCCTATATCCCCTTCAACAGCGGTACCTGAGCCGCCTGCATCTGTCGCTCTAGCCCCGGTTGCCCCGAAAGGAGATGTAGCTGGGTTGGCACCAGCCAGCTGAGATCCCGCTAACCCAAGATTCGGTTCTATAAGGTTCATACCTTCTTTGACTAGGGTGTCCGTAGCTGGAGGAATCTCGGAAGCAGCATCGGGTTCCGGAGGGTTTATTCCTTCCAAAGCCTGTAAAAAAAGGAACAATCAGATAATGTCCCAAAAGTAACCTTATGGTCTGTCGGGATAAAATTTACCTTCGAGATGGTTTCGGCGTCGCTGTCTCCTTCTACGGCGTCAAGCCCACGGATCCTAATCACGACCCGCTTCTGAGAACGAGGCCTATCGGCGACGGAGGGTCCACGCTTACTTCGTTTATGCGAAGGACTTGGCACAGGAGAAGGCAAGCGCGTCGCCAAAGTACTCGCAGGGAGTGGTGGATCGTCGGATTCATTTTCCTCTTCCGTATCAGTAGAATTATAGTCAGAGACTTCGATAGCCTTCGCCTTCCCTGTCCTGGTCCTCTTTTTGGTCTCCTTGCATTTTTCCTCCAACTTGGTACCGGTAATGAAACTGGTACTTGCATCGAAGTCATGGAGAGGCCTATTTACGGAGACATGGTGGAGGGCCGCCAGGTACGAGATGCGTCCCGAGCCCCCAGTATCGGGTAGACATAAGCTGGTTTCGGTACGGACTGCACTGTAGTAACGCCAGGCTCGGATGCCATCCAGGACGTCGCCCTCATAACCCAGGCAGGGGTTGGCGTTGTCCAAAAATAACTGGTTGTACCCGAATTGTCGAGAGTATTGGCTGGGTAGGTAAGGTTCCAAGAAGACGACATTGTGGTTGCGGTACACCAGATGTGCAGGGCGAATATTCTGCAACCAGCAGAACATCTTCTCGGATAGGATCTGGGATGCGACACCTCCATCAAAATAAAGGTGCCTCATTTCCTCGTCGATGAAAGGCAAGACCGACACAAAAAAGGAGTAGCTATCCACCCGTGTGACCACAGCTCGGCAGTCGGGTATGGTTGAATAGGTCCAGGGTATGTCATGGTACTGGTAGATAAAGGCATCGTCGGCCGTCGCGTTACCATCGGGGCCAGGCTGCATAGGAGAGGGACAGTGCATTAGCAGCCACCCCATCAGATAATGGTAGGGCAGTTCAATTCGGTTGAAAGCCTTCGTAGTGTCACAAGCTATGGCTTTGGTCGTAAAGATACGAAGGCCTTGATGAATGCTGCACACCATGGCTGGGAGTAGAGCTAGCATGCCTCCGAAGACTAACTTGACAACAGAGAGGATCAGGTTGTGGCTGATTCTCTTAATAGAATCGAAAACCCCCGAGACTCCATAAATCCTCAGCCATATCATCAGAAACCCAGCCATGATAGCCTTATAAGACAAGAGTTGGGTATCTTGATAGAAAAAGCTGAAGGTGTCGGTATGGCTTTCGAATTTGGCACCAGAAGCTTTGGTCCTCTTGGCGCTTTGCACCTAAGCGACCACTCCTTCTTGAGTCTGAGGGCTCCGAGGGACAACCCGGCCCGAGGCCCCAAGGTTGAACAGATAACTGATCCAAGCCTTGGTGTGGAGAAGGTTTCCTTCAGAGCTTTCATCCTTCTTCTTCGACATTTGCTGACAAGTGCTATGATGACATAGCACTTCCCGTTAAACGATAAGGAACCCGAGGAATCGTTGCTCTCGCTCCCCAAACTCCTCATTTGTGGGACTATACTCCTCGTAAACTTCGTCTCCCCAGGGCAACTTGGAGACGTCATGTATCTCATGGAGAGCGAGCCCCATCTCCCCAGTAGGTGTAAAAAAGGTTCCCGTATGACGGTTGTACATCTCAATGAGTGCTATAAATAGCTTTGGGTTCACAGGAAGACCGTAGCAGGTGCCCCTTATGGCATAGTAGAGGCTGAGCTGCTGCAAAGTATCCTGATACACCGTCAGAATCCAGGATGTCAAGTTGACCCATAGAGGGGAACGATGCATCCAATTCAGCAGCAATAGTTTGCCCGTAGGGTATGACCTTTTGCGAGCAATCTGGTTCAAGAAGGTGTCAGCTTCAGAGAACCGGATATTGGGCCTCAGCTCATTTATGAAACTGCCAGGGACCAGTCCGACAACAGAATAACTGATTGATCCCTTGGTCGCGACCACCAACCGCGCTCATCTATTATAATGGATATTACCTATGAAGACTCCCTACCGGTCCTGAGTTATGGGATCCGTTATTCGTCTCTCAATAGACACCATTTTAAAACCTGATAGACGGAAATGGCATTCCATCCAAGGAAGGTGAACCGCTACTCCGTTGGAAGAAAAAGCCCAGCTCTTAGATATCTCCAGTATGCTTGGGTTCGAGACAGTTAGAGCATCTCTGAATAAGAACGCAGGCTTCAGAAGAGTGTCCCCTAGTCTTCCGAAATTCATCATGCTGAGTAGATAGAAGAATGATTGGCCCATGATCTCCTTTAACCTAGCCTCAGGTTAATCTCAGGTAATCTGAGTCGACACATATTCGACTATATGGTCAAATCTTACACCCAAAGCAGACTGAGCATACCCTATCAAGAGCTCCCCCGATGGAGCTGTAGGCAAGTTCACTGCAAAGGTCAAAAAAGGAATATAGTTAGAAGAAAACAAAGTGAATGGGTTCCTTCTTCAGCTATGCGGCCTAGTCAAACAGAACCTATGTGACCTAGTTGTGAGGAGCACATGCGTCTCAAATCAAATAAGGCATATGTGGCCCAATCGGGCAGAGTTTATGTGATCCAGTTGTGAGGGGTATGTATGCGGCTTAAAAACATGAGTTGTATATGCGGCCTAGTCAGGAGGAGCTTATGCGGTTCAGTTATGTGATGCTCATACGGCTCAGTCATGAGGCACTTATGCGGTTCAGTTATGTAATGCTCATGTGGCTTGGTCATGAGGCATCCATGCGATTCAGTTATGTGACGCTCATGCGGCTCTGTCATGAGGCATCCATGCGGTTCAGCGATGCTTATGTGGCTCAGTCCATGCGGCCCCATCATACAGAACGTATGCGGTCCAGTGAGATAAGACACGCACCGATTATGCCAAAGCACAGAGGTGATACATGACCGGCCTGCGCATAAAGCATACGACATGGCTGTTTAAGTTCAAATCATCGTTCTCCCACCATCCTTACCCCGAATAGGGAGCTGTATGTTGGGATGAACGGGAAGAGAGTTCGCAGCTCTCGACGGAGAGGCGAGTCCCTTCCCTTTGGCCACAGTGTCGGTCGATTTGGAAGCTTTTGGAGCCATGGCTGACTGGAGCAGAAAGGACGACGAAGATGATGAAGCCGAAGAAGAAAAAGTTAAAAAAAGAGAAGCTCTCTCTCCACCATATGGCCCATCTTTTAAGAGCGTAAACTGATAGACGCCGCTTCGATTCTCGTATCCACAAAGAGATAATGATGACCCTTGTGATTCTATCCTTTGTAACCAAAAAGGCAACCCCAAATCCAAAAAATCGAATCTGAGCATTAAATGCAGCAGTGACACCTGGATGGGATCTTCCTATGGCTTAAAATTTCCTTACGGCTCGAAGCCTCCCTGCAGCTTGACATATCTCCATGCTTCATATTCAAAGTAGTCCAAATTTGCAATTTAAAAACTTTAAAGGGGGTCTTGTAGAAGCATAGAAAAGATGTGGTTTATGCGGATCACATTAAAAAAAAAAGCTGACCACATGGGTGCTCTGGGCCAAGTTAATTTGGTCCACAGAAGGAAGAGCCGCATGACAAACTCTGCGGTTCAAAATGCCCCAAACTCCATGCAGCCCATCTTTGCTATCTCAAACAGATTGATTCGGGCTGCAGAAGAAAGAGCTACTCTGACAACTCTGACAACTCTGACACATCCTGAAAAAAAAAATAAAGATAAGATGTGACCTTTCTAAAAAGACAAGAAGTGTCATGTCACCAGACATAGGGCCCACGTGCCTGAGCATAGGGCCCACGTGTCTGAGAGTCAATGCAGTCTGAAGCATGGTCCACAGGAGTGCTATGCAGCCAAGGAGACTGCGACTGGAGCCGCATGAGCCTTATGCGACCCAGAATGACAAAATATGACTGAGCAGTTCGCCAAGACTGCAGGATCTATGCGGTCCAAAACTCTCCAAACTTCATACGGACTTCTGGCACTGCTGGTAGGACACGTGGCTAAGGAAGACTGCGACCTGAGCCGCATAAGTCTTATGCGGCCCAGCATAGCCGAGTACTAAAGGATAAAGAAGACCTATGCGGTCCAAAATACCCTAAACTCCATACGGCCCGTCATTTGCTGTGTCAAACAGATTGATTCTATTCTGTGATAGGGCACGTGGCAAGTTGACCAAGTCTCAACCACCCAGATTTGCTGCAACAAAAAAAACTCAACAAACCACCAGCTGGCAGTCAAAGACCGAGTCTTCGTGTGCTGCTACAGCCACGTGGCCGCGAGACCATCTATGCGGCCTAAAATATTCTTCATCCCGAAATCATTATAAATAGCAGGGTACCACACCCATGCTAAGGCTGGAAAAAAAATCAAGAGTATTTCCTCAAGAGCAAAGATTGTGTCCGATAGTCTAAGGAGTACGGCAGAGTTTTTACACTTCTCCCGAACCTCCATCGTCATCTTCCAGAATCAAAACTAAAAAATTGTACTTAGATTGTTTCATATGATTTCTTTCTAGGCTCTCTATTATACTTTCAAGTTTGAAATCAAATCTAGTTCCTCTGTAGTTCTTGTTTTGATAATTAATGGCAAACAGGTAGGGGAGAGGGTTTAAGGCCACCTTCAAGGTTGTTCATGTGTCATACAAGATCCGGAGCTGAAGCGTCTACTTTTTCTTTATCTCCACCCTCTACCATGTATACGGGCATGACATGGGCCGAAGTAGATGGATTGGTCGACGCTTCACTTTCAGCCTCGCTTTCTTGTGGAAAGATTGGCATATGTGCTTCTTCTTCTGACCCCTTGACCTGGCTACCCCCAGTCACCTCGGTGTTAGTTTCTTAATGGAGACCCTCATCCTCGAATGAGAGGTTATCGTAGACAATCGAGGTTTCATCACCCCCAGCTTGTGCCACTAATGTCGCTTTCATCCTTAACCGAGTACTCTGGAATACCTCGGTCGATGGGACTATCATTTTCCTTCCTTTTTGTTGGCCCTTCACTGAGCCTGCCGAGGCTAGAGGGTTAGAGGTATTTGTTTTCCTCTCGGGTGCAAGAGAGTTAGAGATGATGTGGCACGAGGAGACCAAGGGTTCCTCTTCGCCATCGATTGGTACCCTCTTTCTGAGACGATGTCGGATGGGTGCAGCTGATTGCAGTCATTGGAAGACAAACTGTCTTAATGGTGCAACCACTATCTTACAACAACAGCAGTTGAAGGTGACCGTTGCACAAGTGTGCCATACGGGGGGCATATTGTGCATAGAGGTCATCTTTTACGATCTATATCTGTGAGTGATTACAGTACACAAATCTTGTGAGGAGAGTTTTACATTCGTACCCCTTTCAGGCACATGGCAGGGCCAAGCGTCGGGGTGGTCATGTGAATGTTGTACCCCAAGATCTAGTTCCAGTGCATGAGATGCGTCCAGATCATTGGTGGGAGAGCAGAATGTATTGTGAATCGAACCTACTTCATGCGCACAGCACATGGGGGTGCATGGGTTCAGAGCCGCAAGGTTTACCCCCTGACTTGGTTCAAGCACATGAAATACACCCAAGTGGGAGGGGGACTTTAAGAGTTGACTCGTTGATGGTGTCAAAGCACCCGAGTCGACTCTATACAGCTTTCCATCAGCTGTGCGTATGACTTTCAGCATTTATAGTTGGACCACTATTGGCATAGCACGTTGATGGCGCATGGCCCGTACTGTCTTGGACTTCTTTGTACTAGCCCACGAAGGCGCATAATACTCAGAATTCAATTTTTTCTAGCTATGACAGTGAGTAATTCTGTCAAAGGCAAAAGTCTTCTCATGCCCATCAGAACTCATGCACGGGAGAGCGACTGCACCCTCTTTCCGTAGACGTATCTTCTTCGACTGGAAAAAAGAAGGTTGGGAGGTGCGGTTAGTACTGCGCTTCCCTGGCAGATGCGTTGTACTAGTAGCAACGTTTTGCTTGCTGAGAACATTAGCATGAAGGATTGGCTGTGTCGGTGCAGCTTTTTCAGTTGTGGTGCTTGGCGCATTGCCTTTGCGCACTCAGACTTGGCGGATCTTTTTTGGCTTTGGCAGCCACTTAGAAGGACTCGAGCTACCTTCAGAGAGAAACTCCTTGTATGCTTGTTGATCGAAGTGTACCACAAGCGTATTATGGGAGGAGCCGAGCTTGTTGTTGTCAGACTGCAACACATCCTTCTCGTTGGAAGAGAAAGAAGTCCCCAGCAGAGTCGTCAGCTTGTTTTCCATTAAAAAGTTATGGAATGAACTTTTATATTTAATCACAAATAGAACAGAGTATAATGTAGGATCTCTTTGGGATCCTAGGAGTACACTTTTGTTTTTATCTAGGAACCGTGTCGGTGGAGCGAGTGGTAATTCTTTGACTTCGTTGACGATCTGACGATGATCTCAAACTCTCTGAATGTCTGAGTTGCTCTAGAACGGGTAGGGACTTGAAGAGGATTTGAACTCTTTCAAGTGCTCTAGATGCTGAAGTGGTTGAAAAAATAGAAGAATCGAAGCTGAACATGAAAAAACTGGATGAAGGAATAATATTTCTATTTATAGGCAGCAAAATGATCTACTTATGCGCGCATATGCGATGCACGCATAAAGTTTTGCACGTATGGATACCACATGTCTGACTTTGTTGGATGTATGGACGATACGTCGGGGAGCTGGAACTGAATTTGTTTGAACTGTACTATTGGGCTTCGGAGGAGCTGACATATGGTAGTCGCTGAGATTTAGTTGTTGCTGAAATCTTGGGTGGTTGGCACCCATTCGTAGGCAGAATTGAGTCAAAGGCACGTGGTACGTGCCTATTACTGAAACATCTTTATAGGTTGATTTGAGTGGATGCGCCTAGGATCTGGGGCATGAAGAGACTTGGCTTCTAACAAGAGCAAGTCTGGGTGCATGAATTTTGAGGCAAATGCAGAGTTTGAGCGCATAGCTGCGGGGGCGCATACAAGTTATCAGTTAGCCATATGGCAGAGCACAGCCGTAACCGACAAAAGAGTGATAATTGCATCTCTTCGTCTTCTACAAAAGTTAACTGCTCAGAATTCGAGACGCATGCTGCTGTCATTTCAGTCATTTTAGCATTAAATACTTTGATGGGCGGAGTGCTTTAGATGGGTGCTTTAGATGGGTGCATCAGATGTGCAGCACATGGAGACGACAGGCACATCAGTTGCGTGGCGCGTCTCTTTTAGTCAACTTTGTTAAGTCTTTCGAGACGAATTGATGACTTTTTGACTTAGCTGAGTTTGAGGTGGTAGATTCATCGTTATTAGTGCAAGTTTATTATACTGACTTTGGAGAAGTTGTCACTTGGCGTATGGGTTTGATTTGTCCTGGCCTATAAATAGCAGTGTAGAGAGTTTTCTCATTCTTTTCATCTAAACTTCTCATTTGAGATAAACTTGACCGATCCTCCTCCTTGGCAAGATGTTGCACTGCGGATTATGGAACTTTTCATTCAAAAAAGCTTTAATTTTGACAACGAACTCTTTCAGAAGACTGAGATGCGTGGGGAGAGCTATGGACACAACAGCTTATGTTCGAACCCCTTATCGGCAGTGTTCTTCTACGATATGGCGTTGGATGCCTGTTGCATCCAAAGATTGGGGTTGTCGTGTCCTAATTTTTGTTATGCTGGAAGAGCCACCGAGTTTGGACTGATTACCAACCCGCGTTCTGCTCAATAAATGCTTCATTAGCCGAAGCACTCATGCATTTGAGAAGGAAGTGATTCGCTCTGATGAGGAAGGGTGATGCGCCTGGACTGAGACACCAGATTGATGCACCTAGACTGATAATGCGCCTAGACTGAGATGTTAGAGTGATGCGCCTAGTTGTAGATAACAAGAGTTGGCCATGTAATAGACTTTCATATGAAATAAAAATCTAATCTTCATGCACCTTTTATCATTGTTGTCTTTTGAATGATTTGCAAAACATTCTGTTTTGAGTCTTCGGCGCATGATATTTGTGGCGCATGGACACCTTGGTCTTCGGATGCGCCTGAAATTCTATGCTTCTATAAGACCCCCTTTAAAGTTTTCAAAACTTTTTGCCAAGTTTTGGAATACTTTGAATCGAGAAGCATGGGTAGTTGATATTCTTGGGCACATGCTCTGTCTCGACGCAAGGCCGTTCTGTGCATGGCTGAGTTGGCGCATACTCTTCTTGATTTTAAAGGAGTTCTTTTGGGTTTGTGGTGGTGATTAGGCTTGGATTTGCCATGGACTTCTACAAGGTTTATCTTAGGTTTAGAATCAGTCTTAGGCTTGGATTTTAATCTAATCTGTTCTTCTATTCTAATTATCTTTTGGACTTGAGAATACGTATGATCTTCTTGTAAATGGGTAAGTTCTTTGACAGTATCAGACCAAGAAGGAGGGAGTTTATCTATTAAACAGGCTATTTTATGCTCATTAGAGAAGAATGTACCTTTGGCTTGAATATGCCTAAGGTAATCCTGGAATTCATGGAATTCGTCATTCATAGGTTTATTATATACCATGACATAAGTCACGCCCCGATTTCGTAGAATCGATATCATCCCCCGGGCATGATGCCGTGCGAACCTAATTTGCGATCGCACAAGGCATAGTTATAAGGTAATCTGAAACACAGTATCTAAAAGAGTGAGCGCAGACAAATTGAATAACATATTGAGATAGAAAAACATTTCATTTTATTGATAATAGACATCATTTACAGACTCCATTACAATCGTATCGTACGGGCTTTACAACATGACTCGATTACAAAAGGAGTACCGATGAGATAGTCGTTCCATACATACATCCCTTATTTGCAACAAAAGGATTCCAGCCACCTGGATTGGGGGGATGTCGAGACATGTTTCTTGGACATGTAGAGAGTCTTCAAAATTCAGCAGCGAGGTCTTCGACGCACGGTCGAAGCTTCAAAAGTACGAAACGTCATCTAGCTAGCTGGCGCGTTCCTCCTGGTTCCTGTCACCTGTAAAGAGCGAGGATCAGTAAGATCACATGTACTGGCAAGTGGCTAATTAAACCCAAGCTCTGTATTTGGTTCAAACAATTTTATAAAACATATTAGCAAGCTATTTTGTGATCTTTCTAACCATTCTGATCGATTTGCATGTTAACATATTTTGAGGCAAGCAATTATCTAACTTTATCCCGTGTCACGTGCATTGATTCAAGCCATGAAAGGGTGTGAAGGTCACTGGCAATGTCAAGCCATCATGGACTATAGCTGGGTTAGACGGCGACCCTTTCGCGGCGGATAGCGAGCCCTATGCAAAAGTTCCCGAATCACCCACACCGATTCAAGGCTGGCGCTTGCTACAACTCGTTCCTCCCGGGCCGAATCAGTTCCTTGGCCTAGGCAATCGTTCGAGGAAACTACACCTTATGCATAAGTTGTCCAATGATCGTTTTTGCAGATTCATGAAATATTCTTTCTTTTTACTAGAATCTTTAACTTTCTCTTTTAGGTGTGAAACTACCCCTTTCTTTGATCTTAGTCATTTATAAACCTTAGCCGTATCGTTGCGATAAACATTAATCGATTCATCATTTGGTTTGCATAGACTAAGTAAATAAGACATGAGAAAGCAGGCATCAGTTTTCAGGTAAAACAGTTCGATAGCAAGTGTTATGTGAAGAATCGTGTCATAATTTCATTGATTCTATACTATGGCGACAAGCCTTTCCATAACGAGAAAAGGATCTTAATTCAATCGTTTCCGTTCGACCGATTCAACCGATTCTGATCTATCGGTCCTGACTCAATCAGTGGCGACAGTGTTCCTTTCTCGCACATTCCATGGACGAAAATGGGATACGATGTAGGAACGAGGCACTACAACATATCTGTTGAATGAGGTAGAATTGAATCTTTCAATTCCAGCATCATCACAGCCATATTCGTCTTTCAAGGCATTCCAAAGTTTTTTAGCATTTTTGTATTCAAAAAAGATGTCGTAAAGAGACTCAAACAAAGCGCTTAAGTTTCTTTGGAAACAATGGTAGTATATTTTCAAAGGGGTCTTGGGTTTGGTGGAAGATGAGGACTTGGATACCCCTATGTCAGACTTAGTGTCATCTGAATCATTTGTGATCACTACACCAAAATGGACGATTTGCGACAGTTGGAGTTGTCCAACAACGACGTATTAAAATTGTCATTACTTTCTCGACAGATTAAAACTGTCATTTAACATCAAAACATATTTTACCAAATAGTAGGTTTGGATTTGACGGATTAATACTGTTGTTTAAATCAAAATTTCATTAAAATTTTTAAATCCTAGTCCATTAAAAATTTGGCTCCATAATTTTTCATCCAAAATTCGTGTCCCCTCCCGCGGAGCCTTCTTCTCAAAACATTTCTTTCTCCACTTTTTTCCTCTCAAAACCCCACCCCCTCCTACTGGAACCTCAAGTATTTCTCTTCTTCTAGAAAACTTTTCTTCTCAAGACCCTCTCTTTTCTTCTCCCTATGTACGTGGGTTTGGGTTAGAGAAGCGAGGAGGTATCTACGACGGTGGTGTTTGAGGCGGCATCTGCGACACGTCTGCGGTGGCGATAATATATGGTGGCAGTGGTAGGCCACCGCCAACCTGATCGAGATGATGAGGGTCGTAGACACCGCTGCAGATGTTTGGGGTCGTTGAAGCCTATGTCGCGGATGGCACAGTGGTTGGGCTCCATGGTCCGATCGGTGTCGTCGAAAGGGATGTTGGGGGGAGGGGGTAGTTGGTGATGAGGGTGCCGATCTGGGGTTCGGTGAAGCCTTGAGGAAATGTCGGACCGAGTGTGATCAGACCAACAAATGAACCATTCCCAAATCCTTTTCTAGGACCCAACTTCCAATTCTCTACGTTAACTCTCAGGTATCTGATCAAGTCTATAGCTATGTATCCTAATGTAATTAATAATATAGAGTAGGCTATTTCTCTTGCAAGCCTTCCCCATGACGTTGTATGTATTCTTATGTTCAGTAATTTTGCAACCTGCCTCTGACTAAGTTCTCTTCATTGTGCTTTACAACTTGCTTTATATATGATCTTGAAATTAATATGAATTTTCTTTCTTGTTATGACTAATTAGGAGATTCAGGTTTTACTGAAGCCACTTAGGAGTTCGTAGCCTATTTAATAATGATTTTGCAAGTAATGATGTCTATTATTTGTGATTTAGTATTTGATTCATTTCTCAAAATCTAATTCATAGTGATTGGTTATCATGTTGTATTTTGTTTTGTTTTTTTTATAATGATGCTGACATGCAGGTGGCTACTCCTGGATCATTTATCAAATACAAAAGGCTTCAGCTTCCGGACATTAAAATACTTGGTATGAAAGCTTTTGTAGATTCCTATAGATGAGCAAGGTGTTGTTTCTTTTACATTTTACATTTGATATCATCCAGGAAATATCAAAGAAGACATGTGGAAAGTGTTAAAGTGAGTAAATTTGGTTTGTTAATTTTTTATCTTTGTTTTGCTCATTACTTGCATTCATGTCTTTTATTTTATTCCATTAACTTTTGCTTTCTGACATGGCTTACTCTTATTCTGGTTATATTCCTGAGTTTGAACTATCCTCCTGTAAATTATATGATTGTGCTTGGAGGCTGAAAAAACTCGCAGATATAGTGTTGTCATCAGCTTCTTCTCCTAGTTCTTAAGAGATTGAAGTTAAATAACAACACTACAATTTTTTACGGAGAAGATATGTTGTCCCCAAAATAGATGTCCCAATTTATACTAAAATTAATACTATTTTTTCTTCAATTGTTTATGCAAGTAGTAGATTTTTGCTTCGAATCCTTGATTAATTTACTGCTAATTGGAAGCTTAATTATTTGGTACACATCTTCCGGACCAATGCTATGGCTAGCAGGATTCCTATGTCCCCCCCCTCCCCCTATGCCCCCCTCCCCCTTCCCCACCCACCCACCCTCAAGGTGTTCGTGGGCCGGGCCGGGCCGGCCCGTGGTCCAAAAAACTGCGGCTCAGACCGGGCTCGGGCCAGGCCCGAACCGGACCGACCAACCAAGCGGGCCGGGCCTGGCCCGGCCCGGTTTTATATGGATGGGCCCGGCCCGGCCCAGTGAACCGGACCAGAGGGTGGTCGGGCCGGGCCGGAGCGGTCCACGGGCTGGGCCGGGCTCCGGTTTAGTGCGGGCCAGTTCAACCGGGCTGAACCGGGCCAGCTCGGTTCAGTTATATATTTTTTTCTATTGTTTTTGTTTATTTTTTTTTGGTTAAATTATTTTGAAAAAATATTTGTAAGAGTTGAAAAAATGTTTGTAAGAGTTGGAAAAAAAATATTTCTCCTTCTTCCTTTATCCGGGCTTGGGACCGACAATGCTTGCTTGGCATAGGCGGAGTTAAAAAATATTTTTTTAATTTAAAAGTAAAAATTAGTTTTTGAAATTTAAAAATTTGAAGGTATAAGTTAAAATTTTGAAATTTTGTAAGTTATAATTTAAAATTATAATTTTGAACGTATAAGTTAAAAATTTAAAAGTATAAGTTAAAATTTTGAAATTTTGTAAGTTATAATTTAAAATTTAAAGTTTGAAAGTATAAGTTAAAAATTAAAAAGTATAAGTTAAAATTTTAAAATTTGTAAATTTGTAAAAAAATTGTAAAAAAATTGTAAAAAAAAAATGTACATACCTTGCACCGTAGCCTCATTCTTGTTCGCCTTCATGCACCGAAAACGATTCCAAGTCCAGCTCGTTGACATCAAGATCTTCATCTATCTGGTTTTGGGTTCTTCTCTCGGCTTTAATCAAATCTTATACGCACACTATTGCTTCCAAGATATCGGGCTTCAAGCGGCCCCTCTTTCTGCTCAACATTCTTGATCCTGCACTAAAACAGGACTCCGATGCTACCGTAGACACCGGGACCATTAGTAGATCACGTGCTATGGTAGAAAGAACAGGAAATCTCTTGTCGTGTCTCTTCCACCATTCTAAAACGGCAAAGTGATCTGGAGTCTCTTCTTCGTATTCATAAGAACTAAGGTACAGAGACAACTCTTGAGTAGGTTGGGAAGATTGCTTTTGTTTTTTCCTTTGTAGTATGCGACCGGCTGTTGATAGCTTAGACGCCAAGCCGGAGCTACTACTAGCCCCCCCTGAGTTGGTCGGGTCGACGCTGCTCTTTCTTCGTACAGTATAACTAACCTGTCCAACGCAAGTTTAACTTCTACTTTCATGTCAGTAACATCTATATCCATATATTCTCCAAATCCATCTAATAAAGCCTCTACGTCATCCAATTTGATTGTAGGATCAAATATAGAAGCCAAACAATATAAAAGAGGTACTTCATCCCAATATTTCTTGAATTTGGCTTCCATATTTCTCACCACATATTTAAAATTAGGAAGATCTCTATATCTAGAAAATAAATAAGAAATGTTACAAAGTTCACGTAAAGCTAAGCAAGATGTGGGATAATAAACACCAGAAAGAATACATGTATCATTGTAAAAAATTTCTAAAAATTCACAAATACTTTCAGCTACTACCCAATCATCAGCAGTAACTTGAAAGTCAAAGGTGAGATCCGCATTACAATAATACGTAATAATATCCTTAAAAGGAATTGCAGATTTCAACATCAAGTAGGTGGAGTTCCACCTATGTGGTATATCCTTCACAAATCTTCTAAAAGTAATACCAAAATGTGCGCATGTGCATGCAAAACTTTGTTGTCTACTTGGAGACGTGTTCAAAGTGTGCAAGCATTGTCGCAGAGTGTCTAAATGGTGACCAAAAAATTCTAAACATTCTTTAACAACTAAGTTAATAATATGGCAAGCACACCTAACATGCAAAAGTCTACCTTCTAAAATAAGCTAAAAAATCAATGACAAAGAAGACATAGCAGCATTATTGTTTGAAGCATTATCCAAAGAGACAAAAAAAATTTTGTGGTGAATATCATATTCACGCACGTGATTTGAAATGGCACTTGAATTTACAGCGCCCGTGTGTGGATATTCTATAATTTTAAGACAGATGATACATTTTTGCAACATCCATTGTGCATCTATATAGTGTGCAGTAATACAAATATAAGCATAACTTTGCTTACTAGTCCAAATATCAGAAGTAATAGACAACTTACTAACATTTTGTAAAACCGCTTTCAAAGCGACTCTCTGCTCCTTAAAGAGACGAATAGCCTCATTTCGAGCTTGTTGCCTACTAACTCTAGTAAAGCAGGGGTTTAGAGACAATGTTGCATAATCGCGTAAAGATTCACTTTCACCCAAAGTGAAAGGAAGTTCATCACGAATAATATATTTAGTTAATTCCGTTTTATGACGCGCAGCTGAGTAAGTAAAGTTACCCATTGAAGAACCGGTGGCACCTCCAAAGCTTATTTGGGTTTGGGACGTTTGAAGTGTGTCCTTCCCGTAGCAAGTGTCGTAGTGTCTGGATATGGTCCCGGTGCCACCGCCCTTCTTCCATGCGTACTGGTTCAAACATTTTTTGCATTGCGCCTTGTACGGTATTGGTTCACCATTGGTATCTAAAACAAGCGAACCATCAGGATTAGTTTCATAAATCAAAGTAAAAAAATTTCAATACTTAGACTTTTTTCTCTTTTCAGGAAGTTGTGTAGAACTAGCGACTTCCGGAGGAGATGGAAGGCACCCCTCCGGATTGGTTGCTATTTGCTCGGGTGGATTTTGAGTTCCCTCAAAAAAAGAATTAAAAATTTCGTAAGTCTGTCCAGCAAGATTAGGTGGGTTTGAACCTTCACCAGCCATTTATAAAAAAATACAAATTTAAAAAATAAATTAATTAAAACTTTGTTAGAAGAAAGGAAGGGATTGGGAGGGAGATCGGAAGCCGTAGAGCACCGGAATGGGGTTGAGAGCACCGGGAAGCCTTAGAAGTAGAGCACCGTAGAGCACCGGGAAGTCTTAGAAGTACCGTAGATCACCGGGAAGCCTTAGAAGTAGAGAATTGTAGAGAAATGTTTGGAATGAGTTGTGTTTGAGAAATGAGATTTTTTGCCTATTTATAGAAATTTTTTAGGGTTATTTTGGTCATTTTGGTCCAAAAATAACCAAAATGCCCCTCCCAACGTATATAAAACGGTTACATTTGGGGGCATTTTGGTAAAATACCTCCCTAACGGTCAGATTTTAAAATAAAAATAAAAAAAACTTGAACCGGCCGGTTTCGGGCTGGTTTTCGGGCCGGTCCAACCGGGTCGGGCCACGGGTCGGGCCAGTGGGCCAATTAAAAAAAATTCACCGGACCGGGCCGAGCCAGTCTCGGGCTGGGCGGGGGAGGCCCGAACCGTGTCGGGTGGGGGGCCGGGCCGTGCCGGGCCTGGAACCGGGCCGGGTCGGGCTTCCTTTGGCCGGGCTTCAGTGCGGGCCGTACCGGGCTTCGGGCCAACCGGCCCACATTGCACCTTGAACCCACCCACACACACAAAATTTTGGATGTAAACCACATGTATCTTTGTTAGTCGGAAAAGTTACCTCTTGTCAGATATGTGAATAATGTATACTTGCAACATCATATTCTGGTATGCCATTTCACCTATTCATTTGTATGCTTCTGATCTCCAGGATCGAGTCAATTGGGCCATTGGAAGCCAAGGGTAGTTTTGGGTGTTCACAGAGAAAACAGATTACTCTTGTTGATAATGATGGTGGCAAATTGAAGTTTAATTTGTGGGGCGAGCAGGTTCTCCTTGCCAATCTTCTAAGGTCTACTGTTTACTTGGTTTTGAACTTGTGGATGGCTTACTTTTCTGGCGATGACATTTTTCTTCCCCTTTGAATTCCAGCTCTGGGAGTATGCTTGCAGTTGATAGACCCTTTATTGCAAACATCACTGACAGTGGCATTATGAACAGTCAAGGAGTATGTCTTGAATATGGTAGTAAAACACAGTTATATTAGTGCCTTTTTTTTTAGGGTGTCCACTTCTTAATGGTGCTTGGAGGCATGCCTCCAAGGGGGCTCGAAACTGCGCCACTGCGTCGGGGTGCTCCACCGTTCCCAACGGACTACGGCCACGGGGACTATTAGTGCCATTCGTTAAGCATGAAGAACAGGTACTGTCCAAGCTTGTAAACTTGACAAATATCCCCTTGCCTATTTAACTTAGGGCCCGTTTGGTTTGCAGGATTGGACAACGTAATGTAATTGGCATTACGTTGTCAATCTAACTCGGGTGTTTGGTTGCACAAAAAAAAATTAGATGTAATGTAATCGCGATTACAAGTTTGATTACATTACATCAGTTTCTTCTAAACTCAATTATATCATAAAACCTATGTAATCGCAATTACATTACAACTTAAGTGGAAGGTTTGTATGCTATAATTTGGTCTTTTTGTTCATTTTTGGTCATTTTTTGTAATGACCATTGTTCGTATCACGTGTCTCGGTATACGTGTACGTATTTAGATCCGTATTGCATATTTCCTTGGTTGGTTCGGCCCAACTTGACTTGGTTCGGTTTGGTTTGCATGGCTCGGTTTTATGTGAACCACTCCCACCTACCACCACTTTCATTAAATATCCCACCTACCACCACCCTCTTCATTAAATATCCCACTAACATTTCTCTCTCTTCATTACTTCTTCTTCTCCACCATTACTTCTTCAACCACCAGAGAGAGATAGGGAGAGGGAGAGAGCTTCGGCAAGTGCACCTTGCTTCATGGAGGAAGTCCATTTTTATTGTTACATTGTCTTCCTCATGTGTTTCTAAACCACTTTAGTACTTGGCATTTTTCATTCCCATGGTTAAATTTTGTGGATCTGGCTTTGTGGTATTTTCGGTTTCCAGGACTTTGATCTATCAAACTTGCATATTTTGCTAAGTTGATGATCCCATGTTGCAGAGAATTTCGTTTGGTCCAAATTTGACCTATGGGAAATTACTGAGCCGCATGGGCATTTTAGCACTTGACTACATGCAGATGCCAAGTGAGCCGCATATGCATTATTTGATGCATGTGCTGGCAAGCTTGCTTGTATGCTAATTATTAAGGCATGTGTCCTCTAAATGCAATATTTAATGCGTGGGTTAGCAAGCTTTGCTTGCATGCACACGTACAGTAGCTAGCCGTATATGCCAACACTAAGTGAGCCGCATGCATTAGCGTTTAGCAATGCATAGCCTTCTCACTGCATGCATTTAGCTATGAGCCGCATAGCTTTCCTTTAAATATTACCTTAATATTACATTGTATTATACCAATGCATGCAATATTCTAATGAATATTTTAATACCTATTCATAATGCCTGCACTTAGGAATGCATTCTTTAAAGGCATTCCGTACCAAGCATTTAATGCATTTGAGAAATGCATTCTCTAAAGGCATACCATGCAAATAATGTACTTACTAATGCTTTCTCTAAAAAGCATCCAGTAACATGCTTTTAAGTATTTATTAATGCATTCCCTAGCATGCATTCAATAGCATGCATTGAATGAATCTTCCAAATAAGTCAGCCGCATGTCTTTGTGCTCTTCCTGAGGCCTTATAGCCGCATGCTAAAACCATAGTGAGCTGCATGTGGAACGAAATCAGCTGCATGAATGCTAGCATACATTTAATATATATTAATATATTGTATTTAATATATTTAATATATTTAATTGCCTGCGAGCAAGCATGCTTATATTTATTATGTTTATATATTTATTTTTTTTGCTCAACCACATATGGCCACGTGACTGCTGGCCGCATGGAAACCTTTTCGAACCGCATGAGTCCCCCACTGCCTTGCCCCTTCTAATATTTAATTACTAAGTGTGTACTTGTGCTAAATTAATTGTTCCCTGACACGATGGTGATCCACTGTGGTGCACTTTTGGCATGACATGATGGTGGTCCGACGCGGCGCACGCCTGACAGTGAACATGACATGACAAGGTTTGATGGCCTGGACACCGTAGGTGATTGTGTTTGTACAATTGAACAGGTAGTGTTTGCATCATGTCTAGGATGGTGATCCCTGAGTACCACGGACAGGGATACCTGCTGTAAATAGCTAAGGCTAATAACTAGAATAATTCAGTAGTCATGAGAGATTTCCCCAGCTACAGGCGATCCCGTTATCCCGGCTACCATTGTGGGACTTGCAGCCTGCCGACGAGTAGGGCACAAGTCCAAACTCATTGATATATGGAAAGAATGATGCACTGCTTAAATGAACCCAAGTCGCCTGGATAACCTGGATTAGCTGCAGGGCTTGTGGCTGGAGGAACATCTCACTGCATGTGGTGATAATCCTGGTTAGCTAATGTAGAAAGCCGTAGTCACTGATTGGCCGGAAACGATTGTATGGTACAGTTTCAGTGCTCGATTATTGCAGGCTTGATCGCATGATTGTCACTTTTAACAATAAAGATCAGAGGCTAAGTTCGGTTCAGGCGAAGGGTTACAACCCCGGTCCTTGTTTGGTTTAAGGGTTGTAACCTGGCTCCCGGAGCTGTTTTAAGTCCTCTCTTCATTTATTGTATTATTGCACCCACGTCATGCTTGTAAAGTTTTACCTTATCAACAAGATTTGGAGACGGAGTTCTATTCAAGTGAAGGGTTACAACCCCGGTCCTTGTTTGGTTTAAGGGTTGTGACTTGGCTACTTGAATGGTTCCCTCGTACTCCATTATGACTGTTGTTATCTCTTTACTTTCAGTTCTTTTAACTGCTTTAATACATTTTCTGATATGCTGGTTTTAGTTCTTAAGTGAAGCCTCCTTTGTGGCACTTGCTCTTTCTGGGATCTGACCCAGCTGGTTTTTGTGTGGCCAGATTTCAGAGCTACCTCAGAGGATCTACCGACCTTCCAGCCCGATGGTGACCATCAGGCGTGACCAGGGAAACGAGTGGGTTTATTTTTGCTCTCCCAATCTATTATAAAAATTTTATTTTGAGGCGTTTAGCCGACGAACACCTGTTAGCTCGTATTGCATACCTTATTATTGTCTGCCTACGAGCTGTAACATGATTGACAGATCCTAGGGTTGATCATGTATGACTAAACTCTTGCTAGTCCACACATTTTGTAATGACTAGCTTCATGACCAGCTTAATATGTAATGTTTGGGACGCCTTATTATTGTATATTTGGTGATCTTACATCTTGTAACTTTACTTGCTTGCTTGAGATTGAGACATTTAGGCTTGTTATTGACCATAGGAGACTGATGGATTGTAGTTGAACCCTCATGTATCTAGACAGCCGTGACCGTATAGTGGGGTGGATTCCATTTCATTATACGTAGCTGGCTATGTATGCCTCCGCTCTCCAGTATTCTGGTTCTGGGACGTTATATTTTTTGTTGTTTTTGTTCGTTTTTTTTGTTTTTGTTCCTTTTTGGTCGTATTTGTTCGTTTTTTGTTATTTTTGTTCGTTTTTGTTCCTTTTTGGTCGTATTTGTTAGTTGAATAGATGTCTCAATCAGCACTCGCCTTTGATCTCTGCCCGACTTTTCTAATCCCTGAGATTCTCGACCTGATCACATGCTTGTATCGTTGAATCTGTCTTGGTCCTTCCTTATTGTTCCCTATGTCGTCTTCTTCAGTGGCATCGTTCCTGGACCTGCTGATCAGCAAGGCGAAGCACATCCTGTGGACCAGCAGCAACAAGAAGACCAGGCCCAGCACTCAGGTGTAGCCTCCCGGGCCATGCCTTCCGGAGATCCAGAACCCCCGGTGCAGTCAGCCCAGTCCGCGAGGCAGGATGATGGAGCCTTGGTGGGACTTATCAGGGAGCTGCTTGCATCGCAGGACCGTCGAGGAGATGCCTTGCATTAGGTAGTGACAGATGCTCTGGGGAGAGGTGGACATCATGGGAACAGTGCAGCGAACAGTTTCAAGCTCCTGAATCCTCCATTCTTCGATGGCAGCGAAGATGCTATCGCTGCTGATGCGTGGCTTCAGGACACAGAAGTGATATTGGAAGCAGCGAAGACCCCAGAAGATGAGAAGGTGGCCGTGGTGCGCCTGCAGTTATTAGATCTAGCCCGCAGCTGGTAGGCGGCTCAGGCCGTTGGACTAGCGGCGCCTATTGCTTGGACAGTATTCCGTGAGAGATTCTGGACCAAGTACTTCGATGCGGTGGCTCGGTACGATCTTCAGACCAAGTTCACCAATTTGAAGCAGATGGGCAGGACGGTCGATGGGTATGCGGCCAAGTTTTCTACGCTTAGTCGGTTTGCTTCCACCTTGGTGGCGACCGAGTTCGATAGAGCCCAGCGATTTCAACAGGGACTCCACCTGGAGATTTTGCTGGCAGTGGAGTAGTTTGAGCATCAGACTTTTGATGCAGTATTGAGGGCAGCTAGGAGGCATGAGTATACCTCCCAGCGGATAGTGGACAGGACCGGAGGTCGAAAGCGATCTCATGGCCAGATGAATCAGTCGTCAGCCCCAGCCCCGGCAGCCAGGGCTTTGACCATTGGAGCTCCGAGGAGGGCAGCTTCGGTTACGTCGGTTCAGCATTCAACCCCGACGTATCCTCAGCAGCAGAAGCAGAAGCAGTCTTCCCCCATGGGCTGCTCTTATTGTGGGAAGCCTGGACATGTTGTTTCAGAGTGTCGCAAGGCTCGAGGATTGTGTTTGCTTTGTGGAGCGCCAGACCACAAGGTAGGGTCCTGCCCGTTCAGGACTGACTCATCACCAGCCAGGACCAGTTCATCAGTGAGGGGACCAGCCCCAGTACCAGTTCAGCCGCAGTTTCCATCCCCAAGGCTATTGCCGACGCAGACCCAGGCTTTTCACCAGCAAAGGCCTCAGCAGTTTGCCCAGGCGCAGGCCCAGAATAGGCAGCGAGGATTCCAGCAGAGAGGGCCGGCACCCAGAGGACATGGTCAAGTGTTGGCTTTGACCATGGGAGAAGAAGGAGTAGCACTAGGTGAGGTAGTGGCAGGTACTATTCTCGTCAACACATTTCCCGCTTCAGTGTTATTTGATTCTGGTGCATCGCATTCATTTATGTCTGCATGATTCGCGACACGGATAGGGCTGGAGCCCGAATCGTTATCAGTAAGGCTCAATATACTTACTGGTAACGGTCATGTGGGAGTAATAGAGTTTTTTCCTCGTGTCGAATCGTGGTTAGCGGTAGAGAGTTTCCCGCTAGGCTGATAGAATTCCCGATGGCCGATTATGATGTAGTCTTAGGGATGGATTGGTTGAGAGACAAGTATGCTAGGATAGACTGCCATATTGGCAGAGTTGTTTTTAGTATCCCAGGCGAGCCAGAATTTTTCTTTTCTCGAGGTGAAGTGGAACCTTCTCCCCCATTATTGCGGATGGCCGTGGCAGCAGTACAGTTACCCCGGATAGTGGAGGAATTTCCAGATGTTATCTCGGAAGAGCTTCCAGGGATGCCGCCAGAATGGGAGATCGAGTTCACTATCGACTTGATTCCCGGGACAGCACCAGTGTCAGAGAGAGTCTACAGGATGGCGCCATCAGAATTGGAGGTATTGTACAAGATGATTGAAGAACTCCGGACCAAGGGATTCATTCGTACTAGTGGATCGCCTTGGGGAGCCCCGATGCTTCTTGTGAAAAAGAAGGATGGTACATCCAGATTATGTGTTGACTGTCGTACCTTGAACTCAGTAACAATCAAGAACAGATATCCTCTCCTGTCATGACCCGCACCCTAGAATAAGGGCATGTGACGTGGGTACGTCCAGCCTATGCCGCAGTGTCAGCGGTAGAACGCTGTCCTAGGTCACAACATCTGACAGTTGAAGGTAAAACAGTTATACTCCCCGAACGGGGGTAACATAACAGAAATATAACTCAATCACAGCTAAGGTAGAACAGGTAAGATGGAATGATAACGAAAGATAAAATATGATAATATCCAGGAAAGAAACATCATAGAGATACAACCAGAATTCTAAGTGTCTATAATAAATACATGTCTCAGAATATCTCAAAATCTAATACAGTAATCCAGAATAGTAAAGACAGTCCTAGTCTAAGGGAGTGCATCTACTGCTAGTGGATCCTGCTGCTGGTCCAAGTCCAGGCACTCGTCTAGTGTAGCACCGTAGTAGGTAGGGCAGAACGCCTCAGCCTCATCCTCTGTAATATTTCAACAGGTCCAGTAAGGACAGGAGCGAGCACAGTACATCTCAACAAATCATAGCAGGTCAGGATATATAATCATGCTAGAGAGTAAGATACAAGAAACTGAAGAATAATATGATAAACAGGAAAGACTGTAAATAAATAGGTACAGCATATAGAGAAATGATAGTGTCTAGTGATTCAGAGCACAAGATGGTTATGTAAATGGCATGATGTTATATACGAGTAATCTACAGAGGTTGTACACGAGTAATCTACTAGATTGAATACATAACCACTTCTACTCCCCCGTCCCAATCAATACACAAGAATCTGGCTAAGTTATGTTATTGCACACGAAGTATAGTCGCACACGAGATCATGTGAATACATGAACATACACGATTTCACACGATTTGTACACGAATGTCACGAATACAAGGAGTACACGATGTTCACGATAAAGTACACAAACACGAAATACCCGATGTATCCGCTAAGGGGATAACATAGCCCAACAAGATCCATATAGTACTAATCCGTGTTTCTAACGTGTCAGCATCATGTAAAGTAATCTAAAGCAGGAAATATACTCCTAATACAGGATATGAAATGATCAGAGAATGTACTCGCCTATAACCGGTGAATCTGAGAGAATATAGACTGTCCGAGGAGTGGTGTTCGTCTCCTATAGAACAGTACAAGTCACTATGAGTCTACAATGATAATACGATGCAAATTAATGCATTCTACATGAAACTAGGTCAATCTAGACCAAAGTCAACTCTTGGTCAACTCTGGTCAACCCTAAAGTCAAACCTAAGTCAAATAGTGTAATCTAGGTCTGACAAGACTATTCTAGGTTTACTAGGCTAATCTAGGAAATACCATGTCAAGCCTACCAATACACACATAGGTATATGAATTTCAATCTAAATAGAATATAGCCATATTGGCTATCTATACATTACATACACCAAATATCATGACATGTCATATGGTATCCATACTCTATAACATATCATATCACAACACCAAATATATAATATATATAAAAAAAACACATATACACATGTATAGGAAAACTTGTATATATATATATAACAATGCTTATATATTATATACATACATAGGGAGTGAGGGGGAAAAACACATGAGTACATGTGTGTGTATGTGTGTGAAGAGTATGAAGGTGTGAGGGACATAGACAGGTACGACAGTGGTAGGGCATATATATGTGAGTGAGTCTAGAGTGTATTGTGTGTGTAAATTTCAAAGAATAGGAAATACAAATCCTGAAAAACAGTGAGCCATTTAATGAGCAAATGTGGATGTGTGTATAGGAGACAGTGTATAGGAAACAAGGGAATTCAGTTTGAAATACAAAACAATACCCCCTTAACTCAGTTATCACATTCAACCCATAGCTAAATCAGCCTATTCTCAGGTTGAAGAAAACAGCACTGAAAATACTTGAAAAGGGAAACAGTTCTTAAGGGAGATTGGATCAATTCCAGTTTTCAAAACAGTGAGCAATGAATCTCAGTTTAATAAAATCATGAATCACATGCAAAGCCAATAATCAAGTCCCTAAAGTAATTCTCAGGTTCTAACATAACAGAGAACTCAGATTAATGTACATCCAATTTCAGGTTTACAAATGAACAATGAGCAATACATAACTCAGGTTAATGTGAAACTGGGAACTAAATCTCAGTTTTGAAATACACATTCTCAGGTAATGGAATTCTCAGGATATGACAGGTTAGGAAAGGAATGAAATCAGTTTTCAAAACCAAAACAATATCTCCAATCCCATTCTCAGTTTTAAACAATCAATTTCAGGTTTTTAATAACTGGAAACAAAATCCCAATCTCAGGTTTTCTCATTCACAGGAAATTTAGGGAAACAATGCAACAATGTATATCTCATGTTTATAAGAAGCAATGAACATTCAATTTATCAGTGCGGGACTCAGGTTTACACAACAGTGAAACTCAATCTCAGGTTTTGTAAAAGCCATTCACAAGTTCACAATTTCATTCTCAGGTTTTATGTTCTCATTTAACATCTAGTTTAATAAATAAAACTCAGATATATGAAATCAAAAGAAGGAATCAATGTGACAGTGCACATTTCATGTTTTGTAGATTAATAGTTCAACATATACATGACAGTTGCATTGAAACCAAACCATTTCCTAATTTCCTCATTCCAAAGCCTAAAATCGAAATGTAAAACTTAGCTAACAAGAATGAAACATGTGGGAATCAAATATCAATTGAAAACATAACACAAAAGGGAATTAAATGGGTTTTGGGAAACTGGAATCAACAGTGTCTGTTATGTATCAGAAAAAAAAACACAAAAACCCCATGTTCGAAACCAATAGTCTAAACAAAACCTAAACTAACATGGAAACTGAATCTAACACATAATGTACATAATATTTAGGATCTATTTAACAATTTAAAACATAATTTATAAGCATTAAAAATGATTAAAACACAGAACACAAAACAACACACTGGACCGCACAGTGCAGTGCACGTGCACATGTGAATACATGTCCGACACGACACGAGGACTCGTGAAACTTTACGAGCCTCGTGTCAGTCATGGGCACAACGTGTGTGTTGAGTTTCGTGGGTCAAGACGCTGTATGCAACGAGCAGTTCCGCCCGAGTAGCAGGGGATGCTCCTGCCCGCGCGCGCATGTGCACGACCGCGTGTCTACGCGCTCGTGTCGACCCGACCTGACACGAAAACGTGCTCAGTGTCCAAGAAATGCATAAGCAAGCCTAAAATGGATTTTCCTATTCAAATACAATATGTAAAATCGATCGAAATGCCCTTTGAGGCATTTCGTCGAACACCAACCTAACCACACTGGTACGTGTCCGATACGGACACGAAATGGGTCCAAATTCTAGGGTTAGCCTATCCTACTGTTAGGTTAGGGCTAGGGCATTCCTAAAATGCAAACAAACAGAAATTTCATAGATTAGAATGGGTTTTACCTATTGATGAACAAAGCTCTCAAAAACCCAATGAAAATGACTCCTCAAGCCACCAAAAATTCTCCAAATTGTGTTCTTCCTGCAAATACTCATCAATAACAGCAAGAATACTAATATTAGGTCCTATTGCAATTTGTTTGAAGGAATTTGGAGTAGAAATGGATTTTCTAAGAATTTACAAGGATGGGGACTCACCTCTTCCAAATGGCAATGTTTCCTAAAGAGGCAACCCTAATTTCAAGAGGATATAAATAGGGGGGGATGGCCATAGTGGGCCGGCCAGAATTTCTAGGGTTAGGGCTTGGTTCAATGGGTGTGGGCCTATGGGCCATTAAGCCTATTACTCATGAAATGACTTGTGATTTCACAAGCCATTACTTAATCAATCTAGCTCCTAATTTCTCCAAATTAATTCCAATGAGCTAAACCTCACTAACTTAAGTCGACCTAGGTTTCCATATCCTAATCACTTAGTCATGACCTATGTTAGCCACTAGGTTAGTCTCCAAGGTCAACATAAGTCAAAGTCACTAAAACACCAAAATCAATAATTCTAAAATCACTTAAAAATCATATTAATTATAATAATAATAATAATTCAAATTAAATTCTAAAATTTTGAAAATGACCAAAATACCCTCAAGCTAGAAAAGTGGTAGTGACAAATCTACCCCCCTTGAAATAATTTCGTCCTCGAAATTTAAAGGCAAAACTAACTGCTAAGAAGGATAGAAAAGTATACCTCAAGGTCCAAAAAGATAGGGGTACCGCTCGCGCATCTCATCCTCCCGCTCCCAGGTAGACTCTCCTGGAGAATGATGCCTCCATGTGACGCGTACCAAGGGTATCACCTGGTTCCTCAATACCTTCTCTCGGCGATCCAGAATCTCCACAGGCTGCTCTGGATAACTGAGAGTAGGTCCAACCTCTATCTCCGAGTGATCGAGCACATGGCTAGGGTCAGCCACGTACCGTCTCAACTGTGATACGTGGAATACGTTGTGGATGCCCACTAGTGTAGGTGGCAAGTCTAGCATGTGTGCCACGTCACCGACTCTCCCGCTGATAACGAAAGGGCCGATGAAGTGCGGGCTAAGCTTCCCACCTCCACCAAAACGTATCGTACCACGAGTCGGAGATATCCGCAGAAAAACTATGTCTCCAACCTAATCACAAGTAAGGTCTCAAGTTACGAAAAATCAAACACGATCAATCAACAAAACAAAACAAAAAATACAACCTAATTCTAACCCTATCTCTAAATCTGTACCTCAAACTCCAGCGGCCTCCGGTGGCTATCGGCCCAGTGCCGATGTCTGTCCTGCGCCACGCGAAGTCTGTCCCTGATGAGCTTCACCTTCTCGGCTGCGTCAACAACCATCTCTGGTCCCAGTAAAGCTCTCTCTCCAACATCATCCCAAGATAAGGGTGTACGACACCTACGCCCGTACAGAGCCTCAAACGGTGACATCTCAATGCTGGCCTGATAACTGTTGTTGTAAGCAAACTCCACCAAATGCAGGTGATCCTCCCAGGAACCTCCAAAATCCAGGACGCACGTCCGCAGCATATCCTCAAGGGTCTGAATAGTCCTCTCTGACTGTCCGTCTGTCTGGGGGTGGTATGCGGTACTAAACTTGAGCTGAGTGCCCAAGCTAATCTGTAGACTCCTCCAGAAATGGGAAGTAAAGCGACTATCCCGATCTGAGACTATGCTGACGGAAACTCCGTGAATCCTGACTATCTGTCTCATATACAACTCCGCGAGCCTCTCTGTAGATGTACGCACCTTGAATGGCAAGAAGTTGGTCGATTTAGTCAACCTGTCAACGATGACCCAAATCGTGTCTTTCCTTCCTGGTGTACGCGACAACCCCGATACAAAATCCATGGTAATATGTTCCCACTTCCACTCTGGAATGGGCAACGGCTGCAATAATCCTCCGGGCCTCTGCCTCTCTGCCTTGACCTGCTGACAGATCAAGCATCTAGCTACGAAGTGGGACACCTCCCTCTTCATCCCGTACCACCAGACATGCTCTCGTAGATCCCTGTACATCTAGTTGGCACCAGGATGTATATAGTACTACGATCTGTGAGCCTCCTGCATAATCTGCTCTCTGAGCTCCCCGCTGGGCACACATAACCGGGAACCGTGCCTCAGTGCACCATCATCTGCAAGTGAGAACTCAACATCCTCCACTCCCGCACTGATCTGCTCTCGGATACACCGCAGAGCCACATCATCGAACTGTGTCGCCTTGATCCTGTCTATCAAGTCCGACTGTATCTGAAGGCCCCATAACTGCATCTGCACTCCCGGCACAATCACCTTAATCCCAAGGCTCTCTAAGTCTGCAAGCAGGTGCCGATCCATAGTCAAACACATGACTGTTGGATACCTACTCAAGGCATCGGCAACCACGTTGGCCTTTCCCAGATGATACTGAAGTACGATGTCAAAGTCCTTTATCAACTCAAGCCACCTGCGCTGCCTCATGTTGAGCTCCTTTTGTGTAAACACATATTCAAGCTCTTGTGATCTGTGAAAATCTCCACCCTCTCGCCATACAGATAGTGCTTCCACAACTTCAAAGCAAAAATCACCGCCGCCAGCTCCAGGTCATGGGTAGGGTAGTTCTTCTCATGGGGACGTAATTGCCTGGAAGCATAGGTAATCACCTTTCCATGCTGCTGCAAGACGCAACCCAGCCCCTTCCCTGAAGCATCACTATAAATAGTGAATCCACCTGATCCTGAAGGCAATGTCAGAATCGGAGCTGTCGTAAGCCGCTTCTTCAACTCATCAAAAGCTGCCTGACACTCCTCTGACCAAACAAACTCAGTATCCTTCCGGGTCAACCGTGTCAACGGCTCTGTAATCCGAGAGAAATCCTGCACAAATCTCCTATAGTATCCTGCCAGCCCCAGGAAACTACTGATCTCTGCCACTGAAGTCGACGCTGTCCAAGCCTCAACTACTACAATCTTCTTGGGGTCAACTGATATACCATCTTCAGTCACCACATGCCCCAAAAAGTCCACCCGGTCCAAGAAAAACTCACACTTGGAGAGTTTTTCATAAAGTTGCTCCCGCCTGAAAGTCTCTAGCACTATCCGCAGATGTTTCTCGTGCTCCTCCTCTATCTTGGAATATACCAAGATATCATCAATGAACACCACCACGAACTTGTCCAAGTACTGGTGGAACACCTTGTTCATTAGATTCATAAACACTGCTGGTGCATTGGTTAGCCCAAACGGCATAACCAAAAACTCAAACTGCCTATACCGCGTCCTGAAAGCGGTCTTGGGGATATCCTCCCTCTTCACCTTCACCTGGTGATAACCCGACCTCAAATCAATCTTGGAGAACACCCGAGCTCCGCTCAACTGATCAAACAGATCATCGATCCGCGGCAGTGGGTATCTGTTCTTGATTGTCAGGTTGTTAAGTGCCCTGTAGTCGATACACATCCGTACCGACCCATCCTTCTTGGGTACGAAAAGTACCGGTACACCCCAAGGTGAAGAACTCGAGCGAATGAAGCCTTTGTCCTGCAGCTCATCCACCTGCTTCTTCAGCTCCACTAACTCGTTGTTGTTCACTCGATAGACATGCTGGAAGATCGGTTCCGCGCCGGGAACCAAGTCTATCGAGAACTCTACATCTCTGTCCGGTGGAAGCCCTGGCAACTCCTCTGGGAATACGTCCATAAACTCTGCGATCAAGGGATGCGGAGCCACCTGCTCCTCGACTGAAGCTCCACAAAAGACTCCGCCGTCCTGCTCTGCCTGCCGTCGGGTGTACTCAAACTCTGGCTCTCCTGGCACCCCGAACAAAACTCTACCCCCACGGCAATTAATGCGGGCGTGGTGTCTACTCAGCCAGTCCATACCTAATACAATATCGTAGTTCGGTAATGGCATGACTAGTAGACTCACCCCCAACTCTCGACCTCCCAATATGACACTCCGCCCTCTGCAAACATCACTCACGAGGATGACCCCACCCCCGGTCGTTATCTTGCAGGTCCTAGGAAACGATTCAGAATCCAGACTGTGTCCAATAGCATACGATACTGACACAAAGCTGTGGGAAGCCTCGGAATCAAAGAGTGCAAATGTTGGAAGAGAATCTAGAAGAACCGAACCTACTATCAGCTCTCCGATGGCCTCGGCATCCTCAGCTGCCATGGCAAAAGCTCGCCCCTGCAGTCCACCTCATGCCTGCTGCTGGTACTGCTGGTGCTGCTGGAACCTCTGCTGCTGGGTCTGCAGGGCTGGTCCCCTCTGCTGGCCTGCTGGAGCCTTGGCTGCCCCAGCTCCTCCTGGTACCGGACGCATCAACGCAACTGGACACTCTCGCATCTGATGGTCTGCTGATCCACACATCAAGCATCTATCGAGTCTCTTCCTGTATTCGTCCCACTTGTGCCCAGGCTTCTTGCAGAAAGTACAACTAATAGCCTGCTGCCTGGGTGCCTGCTGCCCTCTCTGCTGCTGGTGCTGCACCTGCTGAAAAGGTGCACGGTCCTGATGCTGATACTGCTGCTGAGCTGGCCTCTGCTGCTGCTGCTGGAAGTGAGGCCTCTTGGCCTGCCCCTGACTGCTACTGCCACCCTGGAAGTTACGACCCCTCTTCAGCTTCAGCCCTAGGTCGTCCTCTTCCGCCATAGCCCCAGAAAATATCGCAGCAAAAGTGGCATTCCGGCCGCTCTTAGTCAGCGACCGAATCTCTCTAATCAGACCTCGGTGAAACTTCCTCGCCTTCGTCTTCTCTGTCAAGTCATCAATGAACTGGGCCAATCTGCAGAACTCCCCGGCATACTCAGCTACCGTCTGGTTCCCCTGAACTAGACCTTCGAACTGTGCCTCGATACCTGCCAAGACAACATCAGGAAAGAACTGCTCCTTAAACAGCTCCTTGAACTGGGCCCAAGTCTGGTCCTCAACTCCCACTCTGGGATCTGCCTGATACCACGCACGGGCTAAGTCCTGCATATGGCTGCCCGCCGCCTCGATCTGGAGTCGAGCTGGTATCTCTGCTAGTCGGAAGATCTTCTCAATATGCCCTATCCAGTCGTCCGCAACATGGATGCCCTCCGTGCCGAAGAACTCCCGAGGATGCATCTTCTGGAAGTCCTGAATGTCCTTCTCCCTCCGACGGGGCTGCTGCTGGGTCCCCTGAGCTGTGATCATCTCGACTGTAGTACGTACCAGCTGGTGTGCCTCATCGATCCCCTGCCTGAAATCTGCAGTCTGCCTCGTCTGCTGCTGCTGGTGGGACTCAAGAATCCTCTCCACGAAGGAGAAGAGATGTGCAGCATCTACCATCTCCGCAGGCGGAGGCTACTGCGGTGGAAGGATCTCAGGAATCACTGGGCTCTGCCTCCTGACTGGTGGAGGTGCTCCTCCAAAAGTGGCAGAAACACCGACTCCTGAGGGCTGCACTGGCCCTGTGGCACCGGGAGCTGGCTGCTGGACACGAGAGGTGGCAGACCCCTCTCCAGCCTCTCCCGTCACGGGGCGATGCGATCGCGTCTCAACCATCCTGGAGACATAGATCAAACAAGAAGCAATTACTGAGAATGAGTCAAAAAATCAAAGGAGGACAATTTAAATTTCTAAGGAAGACAATAAGCAGCAAAATAGATATACGGAATCTGATAAAGAATTTTCCTAGTGTGATTGAGTACCTTCAAAAATATACTAATTCCTACTGCAGGCTGCAGCGATATTCTAGTTCGAATACCACTACATGTCCATCCTAGACCTGCATAGGCCACCACTAAAAACGTGTCACAACCCGCACCCTAGAATAAGGGCACATGACGTGGATACGTCCAGCCTACGCCGCAGTGTCGGCGGTAGAACGCTGTCCTAGGTCACAACATCTAACAGTTGAAGGTAAAACAGTTATACTCCCCGAACGGGGGTGACATAACAGAAATATAACTCAATCATAGCTAAGGTAGAACAGATAAGATGGAATGATAACGAAAGATAAAATATGATAATATCCAAGAAAGAAACATCACAGAGATACAACCAGAATTCTAAGTGTCTATAATAAATACATGTCTCAGAATATCTCAAAATCTAATACAGTAATCCAGAATAGTAAAGACAGTCCTAGTCTAAGGGAGTGTCATCTACTGCTAGTGGATCCTGCTGCTGGTCCAAGTCCAGGCACTCGTCTAGTGTAGCACCGTAGTAGGTAGGGCAGAACGTCTCAACCTCGTCCTCTGTAATATTTCAACAGGTCCAGTCATGACAGGAGCGAGCACAGTACATCTCAACAAATCATAGCAGGTCAGGATATATAATCATGCTAGAGAGTAAGATACAAGAAACTGAAGAATAATATGATAAACAGGAAAGACTGTAAATAAATAGCTACAGTATATAGAGAAATGATAGTGTTTAGTGATTCAGAGCACAAGATAGTTATGTAAACGGCACGATGTTATACACGAGTAATCTACAGAGGTTGTACACGAGTAATCTACTAGATTGAATACATAACCACTTCTACTCTCCCGTCCCAATCAATACACAAGGATCTGGCTAAGTTATGTTATTGCACACGAAGTATAGTCGCACACGAGATCATGTGAATACATGAATATACACGATTTCACACGATTTGTACACGAATGTCACGAATACAAGGAGTACACGATGTTCATGATAAAGTACACGAACACGAAATACCCGATGTATCCGCTAAGGGGATAACATCGCCCAATAAGATCCATATAGTACTAATCCGTGTTTCTAACGTGTCAGCATCATGTAAAGTAATCTAAAGCAGAAAATATACTCCTAATGCAGGATATGAAATGATCAGAGAATGTACTCGCCTGTAACCGGTGAATCTGAGAGAATATAGACTGTCCGAGGAGTGGTGTCTGTCTCCTATAGAACAGTACAAGTCACTATGAGTCTACAATGATAATACGATGCAAATTAATGCATTCTACATGAAACTAGGTCAATCTAGACCAAAGTCAACTCTTGGTCAACTCTGGTCAACCCTAAAGTCAAACCTAAGTCAAATAGTCTAATCTAGGTCTGACAAGACTATTCTCGGTTTACTAGGCTAATCTAGGCAATACCATGTCAAGCCTACCAATACACACATAGGTATATGAATTTCAATCTAAAATAGAATATAGCCATATTGGCAATCTATACATTACATACACCAAATATCATGACATGTCATATGGTATCCATACTCTATAACATATCATATCACAACACCAAATATATAATATATATAAAAAAAACACATATACACATGTATAGGAAAACTTGTATATATATATATATATAACAATGCTTATATATTATATACATACATAGGGAGTGAGGGGGAAAAACACATGAGTACATGTGTGTGTGTGTGTGTGTGTGTGTGTGTGTGTGTGTGTGTGTGTGTGTGTGTGAAGAGTGTGAGGGTGTGAGGGACATAGACAGGTACAACAGTGGTAGGGCATATATATGTGAGTGAGTCTAGAGTGTATTGTGTGTGTAAAGTTCAAAGAAAACTGAAAAGAATAGGAAATACAAATCCTGAAAAACAGTGAGCCATTTAATGAGCAAATGTGGATGTGTGTATAGGAGACAGTGTATAGGAAACAAGGGAATTAAGTTTGAAATACAAAACAATACCCCCTTAACTCAGTTATCACATTCAACCCATAGCTAAATCAGTCTATTCTCAGGTTGAAGAAAACAGCACTGAAAATACTTGAAAAGGGAAACAGTTCTTAAGGGAGATTGGATCAATTCCGGTTTTCAAAACAGTGAGCAATGAATCTCAGTTTAATAAAATCATGAATCACATGCAAAGCCAATAATCAAGTCCCTAAAGTAATTCTCAGGTTCTAACATAACAGAGAACTCAGATTAATGTACATCCAATTTCAGGTTTACAAATGAACAGTGAGCAATACATAACTCAGGTTAATGTGAAACTGGGAACTAAATCTCAGTTTTGAAATACACATTCTCAGGTAATGGAATTCTCAGGATATGACAGGTTAGGAAAGGAATGAAATCAGTTTTCAAAACCAAAACAATATCTCCAATCCCATTCTCAGTTTTAAACAATCAATTTCAGGTTTTCAATAACTGGAAACAAAATCCCAATCTCAGGTTTTCTCATTCACAGAAAATTTAGGGAAATAATGCAACAATGTATATCTCATGTTTATAAGAAGCAATGAACATTCAATTTATCAGTGAGGGGACTCAGGTTTACACAACAGTGAAACTCAATCTCAGGTTTTGTAAAAGCCATTCACAAGTTCACAATTTCATTCTCAGGTTTTATGTTCTCATTTAACATCTAGTTTAATAAATGAAACTCAGATATATGAAATCAAAAGAAGGAATCAATGTGACAGTGCACATTTCAGGTTTGGTAGATTAACAGTTCAACATATACATGACAGTTGCATTGAAACCAAACCATTTCCTAATTTCCTCATTCCAAAGCCTAAAATCGAAATGTAAAACTTAGCTAATAAGAATGAAACATGTGGGAATCAAATATCAATTGAAAACATAACACAAAAGGGAATTAAATGGGTTTTGGGAAACTGGAATCAACAGTGTCTGTTATGTATCAGAAAAAAAAACACAAAAACCCCATGTTCGAAACCAATATTCTAAACAAAACCTAAACTAACATGGAAACTGAATCTAACACATAATGTACATAATATTTAGGATCTATTTAACAATTTAAAACATAATTTACAAGCATTAAAAACGATTAAAATACAGAACACAAAACAACACACTGGACCGCACAGTGCAGTGCACGTGCACATGTGAATACGTGTCCAACACGACACGAGAACTCGTGAAACTTTACGAGCCTCGTGTCAGTCATGGGCACAACGTGTGTGTTGAGTTTCGTGGGTCGAGACGCTGTATGCAACGAGCAGTTCCGCCCGAGTAGCAGGGGATGCTCATGCCCGCGCGCGCGCGTGTGCACGACCGCGTGTCCACGCGCTCGTGTCGACCCGACCTGACATGAAAACGTGCTCAGTGTCCAAGAAATGCATAAGCGAGCCTAAAATGGATTTTCCTATTCAAATACAATACGTAAAATCGATCGAAATGCCCTTTGAGGCATTTCGTCGAACACCAACCTAACCACACTGGTACGTATCCAATACGGACACGAAATGGGTCCAAATTCTAGGGTTAGCCTATCCTACTGTTAGGTTAGGGCTAGGGCATTCCTAAAATGCAAACAAACAGAAATTTCATGGATTAGAATGGGTTTTACCTATTGATGAACAAAGCTCTCAAAAACCCCAATGAAAATGACTCCTCAAGCCACCAAAAATTCTCCAAATTGTGTTCTTCCTGCAAATACTCATCAATAACAGCAAGAATACTAATATTAGGTCCTATTGCAATTTGTTTGAAGGAATTTGGAGTAGAAATGGATTTTCTAAGAATTTACAAGGATGGAGACTCACCTCTTCCAAATGGCAATGTTTCCTAAAGAGGCAACCCTAATTTCAAGAGGATATAAATAGGGAGGGATGGCCATAGTGGGCCGGCCAGAATTTCTAGGGTTAGGGCTTGGTTCAATGGGTGTGGGCCTATGGGCCATTAAGCCTATTAGTCATGAAATGACTTGTGATTTCACAAGCCATTACTTAATCAATCTAGCTCCTAATTTCCCCAAATTAATTCCAATGAGCTAAACCTCACTAACTTAAGTCGACCTAGGTTTCCATATCCTAATCACTTAGTCATGACCTAGGTTAGCAACTAGGTTAGTCTCCAAGGTCAACATAAGTCAAAGTCACTAAAACACCAAAATCAATAATTCTAAAATTACTTAAAAATCACATTAATTATAATAATAATAATAATAATTTAAATTAAATTCTAAAATTTTGAAAATGACCAAAATACCCTTAAGCTAGAGAAGTGGTAGTGACATCTCCCCAGGATAGATGACTTGTTTGATCAACTCAGAGGAACGGCAGTATTCTCGAAGATTGATTTGCAGTCAGGGTACCACCAGATCAGAGTCAGAGAGCAGGACATCCCGAAGACCGTCTTCCGATCTAGATATGGGCATTGGGAGTTCCTTGTTATGCCCTTTGGAGCAACCAATGTGCCGGCCGTATTCATGGACCTCATGAATCGTATCTTCATGCCTTATTTGGACCAGTTCGTGATAGTGTTCATAGACGATATCCTGATCTACAGCAAGAGTGAAGCGGAGCATGAGCAGCATCTCAGAGTTGTCCTCCAGATTCTCCGAGAGCGCCAGTTATATGCCAAGTTTAGTAAATGCGAGTTCTGGCTCGATCGCATTTCATACTTGGGTCATATCATCACCAAGGGTGGAGTGAAAGTGGATCCCCAGAAGATAGTGGCTATCGAAACCTGGCCAGTGCCCCGTACAGTTGCAGAAGTTCGCAGTTTTCTTGGATTAGCCGGCTATTACCGGAGATTTGTTTCGAACTTTGCTCGGATTTCAGCACCACTGACACAGCTAACCCGCAAGGATGTGCAGTTTGCTTGGACAGCAGAATGTCAAGAATCTTTTGAGCAGCTAAAGCGAGGCTTGATGACGGCACCCATTCTCACACTTTCAGATGGGACCGGAGGATTTTCAGTGTACTGTGATGCTTCAGGCAGAGGACTAGGATGTGTTTTGATGCAGCATGGGAAGGTAATAGCTTATGCGTCACGTCAACTTCGTGATCATGAGAAGAATTACCCAACCCATGACTTAGAGCTGGCAGCTGTAGTGTTTGCACTTAAGTTGTGGAGACACTACCTGTATGGAGATAGGGTGGAGATTTTCACCGACCACAAGAGCCTGAAGTATGTTTTCATCCAGAAGGACCTTAACATGCGTCAGAGAAGATGGCTAGAGCTACTTGTGGATTATGATGTCAATCTGCAGTATCACCCTGGGAAGGCCAACGTTGTGGCAGATGCATTAAGCAGAAGAGCCGGAGTTTGCCTTCTGACAGCGCAACCAGAGTTGTTAGCAGATCTTCAGAAGATGGGTATAGAAATTGTCCTTCCTACCAATGTGGCATTGATGGCCCGCATGCAAGTACAGTCCAGTATAGTTGAGAGGATCAAGATAGCTCAGTCCTCTGATTCTAAGCTTCAGCGGCTTAGAGCAGAATGTGAAGCAGGGCGACGACCAGAATTATGCATTCACGAAGATGGTACACTTCGACATGGTAAGCGTCTTTGTGTACCCAGTGGAGATATTAGACAGGAGGTGATGGCGGAAGCTCACAGTTCTCAGTATTCGATTCATCCTGGTGGCACGAAGATGTACCGAGATATCCGTCAGCACTTTTGGTGGAATAGCATGAAGAGGGAGATAGCTCGGTTTGTCTCTCGGTGTTTGGTTTGCCAACATGTCAAGGCTGAACACCAGAGGCCAGCTGGACTTCTTCAGCCCTTGCCGATTCCAGAATGGAAGTGGGAGCATGTAACCATGGATTTCGTGACTGGATTACCAAGATCCCCAGCCGGTAGAGATGCTATTTGGGTTATAGTTGACAGGCTCACGAAGGTGGCTCACTTTCTCCCATTCAGAGTGGGTCAATCGACAGCTCAGCTAGCAGAGATGTATCTTCGGCAGATTGTCAGATTCCACGGTGTACCAGTCAGTATCACCTCGGACCAGGATTCAAGATTCACGTCACACTTTTGGCGTAGCTTGCAAGAGAGTTTGGAAACTCACCTCCAGTTCAGCTCAGCATATCACCCGCAGACAGATGGTCAGTCGGAGCGCACGATCCAGACTCTTGAGGATATGTTGAGATCTTGTACACTCGACTTCGGTGGTTTGTAGGAAGATCACCTGCACCTGGTAGAGTTCTCGTACAACAATAGTTTCCAAGCCAGTATCCAGATGGCTCCGTTCGAGGCACTGTATGGTTGGAAGTGCAGATCCCCACTAACATGGGACAATATGGGAGAGAGGCAGATGCTTGGTCCAAAGATGATCGTTCAGACAGTTGAAGTGGTCAGGAGAGTTAAAGATCATCTTTGCGTTGCACAAGATCGTCAGCGCCATTAGGCCGATTCTCATCGGCATCCCCTTGAATTTTCTGTCGGCGACCATGTATTCCTGAGGATCTCGCCTAACCGTGGCATCATTCGTTTCGGCGTACGGGGAAAGCTTAGTCCTAGGTATATAGGGTCGTTCGATATTCTGGAGCGAGTAGGAGATGTGTCCTATCGTCTCGCTTTTTCGCCGTCTCTGAGTGAGGTGCATGACGTGTTCCACGTATCCCAACTACGACGGTATATCCCGGACCCGAGCCACATCCTGGATCATTCGGAATTGGTTGTTGGTACCAACCTTTCGTATGAGAAGAGGCCCTATCCATATTGGACCAAAGAGAGAAGATACTCAAGAACAAGACTATAAAGTTAGTCCGTGTTGCTTGGGGTCATCACTCTTTGGGAGAGTCAACGTGGGAGCGTGAGGATGATATCCGATCGCGATATCCCGACCTGTTTGACTCGTGAGGTATAATATCTTCCTATGCCTCATGTCTTCGATTTCTTGCTTGCATGAATGATTGTTTAATCGCTTAACTAGTATAGCTTGCCTGTGAGTAGTACAGCTTGTCCTTGCATCTCTAGCCACTTGATTAAACTCCGAGGACGGAATTCTTTAAGGTGGGTAGAGTTGTAATGACCATTGTTCGTATCACGTGTCTCGGTATACGTGTACGTATTTAGACCCGTATTGCATGTTTCCTTGATTGGTTCAGCCCAACTTGACTTGGTTCGGTTTGGTTTGTATGGCTCGATTTTATGTGAACCACTCCCACCTACCACCACTTTCATTAAATATTCCACCTACCACCACCCTCTTCATTAAATATCCCACTAACATTTCTCTCTCTTCATTACTTCTTCTTCTCCACCATTACTTCTTCAACCACCAGAGAGAGATAGGGAGAGGGGGAGAGCTTAGGCAAGTGCACCTTGCTTTATGGAGGAAGTACATTTTTATTGTTCTATTGTCTTCCTCATGTGTTTCTAAACCACTTTAGTACTTAGCATTTTTCATTCCCATGGTTAAATTTTGTGGATCTGGCTTTGTGGTATTTTTGGTTTCCAGGACTTTGATCTATCAAACTTGCATATTTTGCTAAGTTGATGATCCCATATTGCAGAGAATTTCGTTTGGTCCAAATTTGACCTATGGGAAATTACTGAGCCGCATGGGCATTTTAGCACTTGACCACATGCAGATGCCAAGTGAGCCGCATATGCATTATTTGATGCATGTGCTGGCAAGCTTGCTTGCATGCTAATTATTAAGGCATGTGTCCTCTAAATGCATTATTTAATGCGTGGGTTAGCAAGCTTTGCTTGCATGCAGACGTACAGTAGCTAGCCGCATATGCCAACACTAAGTGAGCCGCATGTATTAGCGTTTAGCAATGCATAGCCTTCTCACTGCATGCATTTAGCTATGAGCCGCATAGCTTTCCTTTAAATATTACCTTAATATTACATTGTATTATACCAATGCATGCAATATTCTAATGAATATTTTAATACCTATTCATAATGCCTGCACTTAGGAATGCATTCTTTAAAGGCATTCCGTACCAAGCATTTAATGCATTTGAGAAATGCATTCTCTAAAGGCATACCATGCAATTAATGCACTTACTAATGCTTTCTCTAAAAAGCATCCAGTAACATGCTTTTAAGTATTTATTAATGCATTCCCTAGCATGCATTCAATAGCATGCATTGAATGAATCTTCCAAATAAGTCGGCCGCATGTCTTTGTGCTCTTCCTGAGGCCTTATAGCCGCATGCTAAAACCATAGTGAGCCGCATATGGAACGAAATCAGCCGCATGAATGCTAGCATACATTTAATATATATTAATATATGATATAATATATATTAATATATTGTATTTAATATATTTAATATATTTAATTGCCTGCGAGCAAGCATGCTTATATTTATTAAGTTTATATATTTATTTTTTTGCACAACCACATATGGCCACGTGACTGCTGGCCGCATGGAAACCTTTCCGAGCCGCATGAGTCCCCCACTGCCTTGCCCCTTCTAATATTTAATTACTAAGTGTGTACTTGTGCTAAATTAATTGTTCCCTGACACGATGGTGACCCGCTGTGGTGCACTTTTGGCATGACATGATGGTGGCCCGACGCGACGCACGCCTGACAGTGAACATGACATGACAAGGTTTGATGGCCTGGACACCATGGGTGATTGTGTTTGTACAATTGAACAGGTAGTGTTTGCATCATGTCTAGGACGGGGATCCCTGAGTACCACGGATAGGGGTACCTGCTGTAAATAGCTAAGGCTAATAACTAGAATAATTCAGTAGTCATGAGAGATTTCTCCAGCTACAGGCGATCCCGTTATCCCGGCCACCATTGTGGGACTTGCAGCCTGTCGACGAGTAGGACACAAGTCCAAACTCATTGATATATGGAAAGAATGATGCACTGCTTAAATGAACCCAAGTCGCCTGGATAACCTGGATTAGCTGCAGGGCTTGTGGCTGGAGGAACATCTCACTGCATGTGGTGATAATCCTGGTTAGCTAATGTAGAAAGTCGTAGTCACTGATTGGCCGTAAACGATTGTATGGTACAGTTTCAGTGCTCGATTATTGCAGGCTTGATCGCATGATTGTCACTTTTAACAATAAAGATCAGAGGCTAAGTTCGGTTCAGGCGAAGGGTTACAACCCCGGTCCTTGTTTGGTTTAAGGGTTGTAACCTGGCTCCCGGAGCAGTTCTAAGTCCTCTCTTCGTTTATTGTATTATTGCACCCACGTCATGCTTGTAAAATTTTACCTTATCAACAAGATTTGGAGACGGAGTTCTATTCAAGTGAAGGGTTACAACCCCGGTCCTTGTTTGGTTTAAGGGTTGTGACTTGGCTACTTGAATGATTCCCTCGTACTCCATTATGACTGTTGTTATCTCTTTACTTTCAGTTCTTTTAACTGCTTTAATACATTTTCTGATATGCTGGTTTTAGTTCTTAAGTGAAGCCTCCTTTGTGGCACTTGCTCTTTCTGGGATCTGACCCAGCTGGTTTTTGTGCGGCCAGATTTCGGAGCTACCTCAGAGGATCTACCGACCTTCCAGCCCGATGGTGACCATCAGGCGTGACCAGGAAAACGAGTGGGTTTATTTTTGCTCTCCCACTCTATTGTAAAAATTTTATTTTGAGACGTTTAGCCGGCGAGCACCTGTTAGCTCGTATTGCATACCTTATTATTGTCTGCCTACGGGCTGTAACATTATTGACAGATCCTAGGGTTGATCATGTATGACTAAACTCTTGCTAGTCCTCATATTTTGTAACGACTAGCTTCATGATCAGCTTAATATGTAATGTTTGGGACGCCTTATTATTGTATATTTGGTGATCTTATATCTTGTAACTTTACTTGCTTGCTTGAGATTGAGACATTTAGGCTTGTTATTGACCATAGGAGACTGATGGATTGTAGTTGAACCCTCATGTATCTAGACAGCCGTGACTGTATAGTGGGATGGATTCCATTTCATTATACGTAGCGGGCTATGTATGCCTCCGCTCTCCAGTATTCTGGTTCTGGGGCGTTACATTTTTTGTTGTTTTTGTTCGTTTTTTGTCGTTTTTGTTCCTTTTTGGTCGTATTTGTTCGTTTTTGTCATTTTTGTTCGTTTTTGGTCATTTTTTGTTGTTTTTCTTTGTTTTTTGTCGTTTTTTGTCGTTTTTTGTCGTTTTTGTTCATTTTTGGTCGTTTTTGTCGTTTTTGTTCGTCTTTTGTTATTTTTATTCGTTTTTGGTTGTTTTGGTTGTTTTTTGTTCGTTTTTGTCCTTTTTTGTTGTTTTGTCCGTTTTTTTGTCGTTTTTGTTCATTTTTTGTCATTTTTGTCCGTTTTGGTTGTTTTTGTTTGTTTTTTGTCGTTTTTGTCCTTTTTTATTGTTTTTGTCCGTTTTTTGTCTTTTTTTTCTTTTTTTGTCATTTTTCGTTATTTTTGTTTGTTTTTTGTCCTTTTTTTTGTTTTTGGTCTTTTTTTGTTCGTTTTTGGTCTTTTTTGTCGTTTTTGTTCGTTTTTTTGTAATTTTTGTTCGTTTTTTATCTTTTTTGTTCGATTTTTTGTCGTTTTTGTCCTTTTTGTTCGTTTTTTGTCATTTTTGTTCTTTTTTGCCATTTTTGTTTGTTTTTGGTTGTTTTTGTTTGTTTTTTTTTGTCGTTTTTTTGTCCTTTTTTGTTGTTTTTGTCCTTTTTTGTCGTTTTTGTTCATTTTTTGTCATTTTTGTTCGTTTTTCGTTGTTTTTGTTTGTTTATTTTGTTGTTTTTGGTCTTTTTTGTTCGTTTTTTGGTCGTTTTTTTGTTCATTTTTTGTTATTTTTGTTTACTTTTTTGTTCGTTTTTGTCATTTTTTGTTGTTTTTGTCCGTTTTTTGTCGTTTTTGTTTGTTTTTTGTCATTTTTGTTCCTTTTTTTTGTTTGTTTGTTTTTTTTGTTGTTTTTTGTTGTTTTTGTCCCTTTTTTGTCGTTTTTGTCTTTTTTGTTATTTTTGTTCGTTTTTGGTTGTTTTTTTTTGTCGTTTTTGTTCATTTTGTGCCTTTTTTTATCGTTTTTGGTCAATTTTTTACATTTTTTATCGTTTTTTATCGATTTTGCACATTTTTGCCATTTCTGCATGTTATTTATCGATTTTTGTCGATCTTGTACGTTTTTGACCATTTTTCACGTTTTATCGTCTTCTATCGTTTTTGGTCGATTTTGCACGTTTTTTGTCGCTTTTTTTTAATCCTTTTTTGCTTTTTTTGGGATCTTTTTTCACTTTTTTTGGTCGTTTATGCTCGTTTTTTCTTTTTGTTTGTTGTTTTTGCTTCCGTTTTTGTCGTTTTTGGATTTTTTTTGCAAGTTTTTTTTAATCTTTTTGTCGTTTTTTTCTCGTTTTAATTCCCTCTTATTTTTGGTCTTTTTTCGTATTTTCGTTTTTTGTCATTTTTGTTCCTTTTTATCGTTTTTTATTTTTTTTTGCTCTTTTTTATCGTTTTTTTGTGAATTTTTTTCTTTTTTTGTCGTTTTTGTTCATTTTTTGTCCTTTTTTTTGTTTTTTGTCGTTTTTTCGTCTTTTTTTTTCCTTTCATTTCTTGTTTTTTTTTAAATTTTTTTTGTTTTTAGTCATTTTTTTATCATTATTGGTCACTTTTTATGGTTTTCACATTTTTGATCTTTTTTTTTTTGTCGTTTTTCTTTTTTATCGCTTTTTCATTTTTGGTTTTTTCCTTCTGTTTTGTTCGTTTGTCATTTTTGTATTTTGTATTTTTTGTTGTTTTTTTCGTTTTTGGTCTTTTTTAGCAGAAAACAAACCATTTTTCCCTTATTTAATTATTTTTTCTTTTTATTTTTTTCTTTTTAAATTTTTAAAAAAATTTAGTGATCCACTTTTTAAATTTTATGTTGTATTTAAAAAAATATTAAATTAGAAACTTAATTACATTACATGGTAAACCAAACATGAATGCAATTGACATTACATTACATGGTTTGATTACGTGCTTCAACCAAACATAGTAATGTAATTGTAATTTCATTACATTACAAACTCAATTACATTAAAATCCAATTCCATTACGATTACGATTACATTACAATGAACCAAACGCAACCTTAATCTTGTATTTTTTTTATATGCTGCACAGATGCTTCTTGCTTCCACTCAAATAAGGTATTAAGGAACAAGGTTGTCAAGTGGTGCCAGTCAAAGTCAGGGTCTTAAGGTTTCCCAAGTATCATTACCCCTTAACTCTCAAGGCTCTGTTGACTTCAGTAATTATCCATTCCGAGTAAGTCTATACATTAGCTGTTCCTTGATTCACATCAGTTGTTTAATATTTTTTATTTTGTATCAAACTGGCTATCATACCATTTTACTAATTCATTTATGAAAATTGCTAATTTTCAACGTCACAATTGATAATCATTACTAATATGACAAAGTAAGTAAATAATTTTTTTAATAATATGTGACTAAAGTTTGTTAAATAATAATACTTCTTATATGAGAACAAGTATATATAGACAATTTATCTAGCAATTATTGAAGGAATACTGACAAGCAAGTTTATAACAAATTTGTAACAGTAGACAAAATATATATATGTTTACAAATAAATATTTTGTCTACAAGGTAGCAAATAATTATTTAAACACTATTTACTAACAATAACAATAGGCGAATATTTGTTTGAACTATTAACAAATATTTCTCACTAATAGACAAAGTAAGCAAATATTTGTTATAAATATATTTGTTAATAGCAAACAAATAAGCAAAATATTTGTTAACAGTAAAGAAAATAATTTGTTACAAATATTTTTTAGTAACAGTAAACAAGTATTTGATATACAGTAAGCAAATATATAACTCTTTGATATATATATATATATATATATATATATATATATATATATATATATATATATATATATATATATATAATAATAAGGGAGGTAGGGTGCCACCTCATGGGAGGGTGTCTAATTGTCACCCCCCCCCCCCCCCCCATGCTATCATCAAGCACATGGGTGCATGATGATAGCATGTGGGGGGTGACAAGTAGACACCCTCCATAGGGTGGCACCTCACTTCCCTCATCCTATATATATATATATATATATATATATATATATATATATATATATTTGCAAATAATTAACTCTTTGATTGTTAGATATATTTTTCTTTTGCTTGTTGTAATATGTAAAGAAAATAAAATTAAAGTTAATGTTATCGGCCTCCGAAAAAATCGCGCACGAAACATTGTCATAATAGTTGTTTCGGGTTTGCACGCATATAGACTTCTTCCGAATGTTCCCAGTGGTAAAACTTTCACTCTACCGGTATCTCCTCGTCGCACACAACTCTGAAAGAGTGACTCGAACTTAGTCCTTGCCTATAGCACGAAGATGAAGAACAATATTTTTGAATTGAACAAGAAAGAGAAGGTAGTAGAACTTTTCTAGTAGAGAACTTACATCTCAAGTTCAATGAGAAAGAAAGAAAAATAAGACTATATATATATAGCAATAGAGCCCACCCAATTTCCTATTAATTAGCACATATGGATGGTGCTCCAACATTAGTAAAGCCCAACATTAAGGAGCAAAATAATCGGACAAAAGAAGAATTAATTTTTTGTGTTCGCCTTGGTCAAACTTATGCAACACATACTAAAATCATTTTTTTCTTATATTCAGCATAATTTGAAAATAGTTTCTCGTATGATTAACCTACACAATTAATAAAAATGGTCATAATATATAATCATGATATTAATAATTTAAAGAAACATTGAAGTAATACTTATGATATTCGTAAATTTTGATGAGCTTCATACCTGTTGTGATTGGTCACTATATGACCATGAATCAAGCCTCCGTGAGTTGACTCATCGCCATCACTACAATTAAGATATTGAGCAATTAGGAGGTCGTTACTACAGCCAAGTGAAATACCATATTCTCTTGGTGCTTGATGGTTGTAATTTTATTTACAATATAATCGAGTTCCTTATTTTCATCAGATGAGCTAGAAAAAGATAGTACATAAGATAAATCGGCTCCAAAGTTTATTGTTAAAAAAAGATGGTACAAAAATAATGAAAAAAAAAAAAAAAATTGGATATCGAAGTGGATGGTGAGATGAGCGATCGTGTGCATCTTTTTATAACAAAAAAGTTGGCTGAATTAGAGTTGTATAAATATTATTAAATAATATAATATTATCTCGATAAATAATATTAATAATATAACTAATGTATATAATTATATTAAATAGTTGTTAAGAAATAAATTTATATAAAAATAAATAATAGTTATTTATTATTTGAGGAATAATGAATTGCATAGGTAAAAAATTTAAAATAATATAATATAAAAATATTCTTTTTTGAGTTAGGGAATGGAGATGGCCTTAGGTCGGTTACTTTGAGTCACTCAGGTCGTTCATTGGAAATAGACTTACATTTGCCGACATAGCACAATAACCAACATCTGCTGCAACACAGCACAGCATAAGTTGTCAGTATCCAAACTCATCCACTGCCCAGATGCACTCATCCCTCCAGCCCCCCTCCATAAAGAATCATAGATTTCTCCCACTTTTCTCGCTTTTTTCGTTTCATATACCGACACCAAACACATATATCGTTCAGAGAGCCATCTTAATTGTCTCCGTCCGTCTCAGGCCATCTCCAATGGAGCATCTCCAACCCTATTGTGACTTTGGAAAAAAGTTAATGCCACATAGGAATGACAAAATTTTATTCAAAAATTATTCTCTAATGCAATTATCAAGTCAATTGTGAAACTTATGTGACAAAAATTAAAGAAGACATTGTGAAATTGATTGTCTTGTTCTAGACAATGCACTTGACAAATTCTTCTCTTCCATGTCATCAATTATGAATAAAAAATATTAGAAAAAGAAAGAAGATGAGTAGTAGTCTTAAAAGTTGTCTTAAAAGTTGGAAAAAATACTTTTTATTGTCTTCTCAATACTTTTGCATTGGAAAAAGTTTTTCTATCTCATTGTCTTTTGAGATATAATTTTGCCACATAAATAAGACATTGTCTTGTGGCTCATGCCACGTAGGAGCCACCTAACACTCACAACACTTAACAAGACAATAGGGTTGGAGATGCTCTCGAGCACCTCTATTTCTATAGTAAAAGTTTATCTAAAAAAAAAAAAAAAAAAAAAAAAAAACTCCCAACTATCATTTCAATTTTTATTCTATGTGACGATATTATTGTATAAGAAATTTCTATATAAAAATTACATATAAAAACTTTATATATATGGAGAACGAAAGTGTTGGTAGAACAGAATTTATCTTAGTAAGCATAATGACAAGTAGAATATAGGAGATGGCCTTACTAAACAACGTTTTTTTTTTTTAACAAATACTTAACAACGTCAAACACAGTTGCATCCACAAAACACACCACCATTCATTACATGCAAAGGCCCATTATTCTAAAACTACTAGGTAGCTACTAGCCTACTACTTACTACTACAATCCATGAAAGAAAGAAAGAAACAAACGAACAAACTACAAATTAACAAAAGAGCATAAACTGCACTTGTTCGATCATTCATCAATCAATGGCAGAATATGACCTTGAGCTCCTTTGGAGCGGAGCAGTCGTGCGTCAGCGACGGGCTGTCGTGCGCGTACGTGAACGTGGCCGGGCACTTGCTCTTGAAGTAGTCCGAGTACGTGCTCGCCCTGCACGTCTTGGGACTGTTGTACATGTTCCTGCAGCACAGCTCGTCCGTCCCGAACGCCGCGCACCCGCTCTTGCACCCGACGACACCACCCCCGTGCGGCGCGCGCAGCTGCAGCGCGTCGGGGCAGTTGGAGAGCAGGTTCTCCCGGCAACCGACGACGGGGCAGCGGCCTTTCCCTTCGTGCGGGGTGACGGTCATGGGGACGTTGAAGCCGTCGACGAGGGAGACGCCGTAGGAGGAGAGGTCCTGGCGGGGCCCACCGTGGTGGAGGGACAGCTGGGCGAGAGTTGTGGGCGGGGCGCCGCCAAGGCCGCCGCACTCCAGCCGGGAGCCGCAGTCGCCGGTGGCGCAGGTGAGGTGGGCGGCGGCGCCGGAGGAGGAGCAGCCGGTGCGGGCCCAAATGCGGCCGGACCAGTGACGGTTGGGTGCCGGGAATGAGCGGTGGGTGAGGGTGTGGAGGCAGAAGCCGCCGCGCTCGAGCACGGGGTGGCCGGCGTTGGCCTGGATGGCTGGGCACACCGTGAAGGGGCAGTTGTTGACCACCGTCAGCGTCAGCGGCGGATAGGCCTCCTCCTGAGAGAAGGAGCACTGCTGCTGACTGATGAGAAGGAGGGTAAAGAGGAAAAGGATGAGCAAGGGAGGAGAAGCCATTGTTGTTGTTGTCGGAAGTGAGTTGAGGAAGTGGGACGAGGGAGGGATTATATAGAGGAGCGAAGGAAGTTTGGGCTTGACGGAGGCTACTTAGCTTCTTATCGTGGTCCAGCGGCGTAAGGGAAGAAGAAGCGAGGACGTGGCGAATGGGTTTTCGAGCTTTCGTGTCTTCTTGTGAATAAATCTACTATAGCTAGTACCTGCTTGTTCGGTGGTCCCAGTCAGGATGTTATTAGCACCTTGGATTTTAGGATCAGAAAATTTACTGTACCGATAATAATTTAATTAATATTAGTTCAGATGATAGAAGTTCTGGAAATTTTGTAAAATAATATAATTCGACAGTCTGTCTGTCGGAAATTGAGCATGCTCAATTTTCGACAGACAGTATGTCGGAAAATGAGCATTAGCTCAATTTCCGACATACCATTTGGCTGAAATCAAAGAAATAACGGTTTGGGTGGGTTGGGTTGAAAGAAAGGGGTTGGGTGGGTGAGTTGGGTTGTTTTGGTTTTTTTTTTGGGTTGAAAGAAAGGGGTTGGGTGGGTGAGTTGGGTTGTTTTGGTTTTTTTTTTTATGGTTTAATTGAATATGATGGTGGGTGGGTTGGGTTACTTGATTGTTGGTTTTTTAAGGTTTGGTTTTTTTGGTTGGGTTGAGGTGGGTTATTTTTTGTTGGGTTTGTAACGTTACAATTTGCAACGTTACGATTCTAATGTTACAATTCCAACGTTCTAATTCCAACGGCTATATATCATCTATAAGTATCAAACAACTTCATAACAATTTTCTCATTCACTTCACAGCACTTATTCACACCACCTCTCCCATTCAATAAGAAGTTTGTCAAGTATTTCGTTGAAAGCCGAAGCTCCTCTCTTCCTATAGAAAGTTCATCTTGTTGTCAACATGGATGGAAATTTGACAATCCTATGCTCGCTTGGAGGTGTACTAAATGGGTTAGCGTATCAAGGGGGTTTAACCCAAGTTCTTTTAGTTGATCGAAATATTTCGTTTCTTAGTTTACATAATCTAATTATTGATCAATATTCTATCGACTACGAATTTATATTAGTACATATTTTCGTATCTAATTGTATAAATGTAGATAGTGAAGATGCATGGAAATTTGTTCTTCAAGTGAATGCACAATCACCGTATATTAATATCTATGTCACTCCGTCCCCATCTATGAATGTAAGTAATATACCTGCTTGTAATACTTTTAACGCTGGTCCTAGTTCTTCTCATCAAGTTATTCCATTTACTGAAGAAGAACATGTAGTAGATGATGTTAATAACGATGACGAAAATAGTGATGATCTAATTAAAAATTTAGATGATAAATTTGATGATTCTGTTGATAGCCTTAGCACTCCTGAATTATTTATTGGAAAACAATTTGAGAATCGTTCTAAATTTAGAAGTTTTATTAGTGATCTAGCAATTAGACGTAATTTTACTTGTTCAGCTACTTTAAATAATGCTACTGGAATTATATATAAATGTAATAGTTCAAATTATCATTGGAGGGTATATGCTAAAGCCATAGGTAGAGGCGAAAGATTTTCTATTGCAACGCTAGAAAATCTTCATTCTTGTTTAGGTGGACTTACAACTGGTTCTCATCCATTAGCTACCACTGTATGGGTTAAAAATCAGATTATTGATAAAATTCGAGATAATCAGTCGTATAGTCCATCTTGTGTTGTAAAAGATATATTTAGGGAACATCGAATACATATTAAATATTGTAAGGCTTGTAAAGCTAGAGAACTTGCTCTATCCGAAATAAATGGTAGTTATATTGATGCATATAGTAGTCTCGAAGAGTATGGTCTTAGAATTATTGAGACAAATCCATGTAGTCAATGTTTTATGAAGATTACAGAAAATAATAGGTTTGAAAGAATTTTTATTTGTTTCAAGGCATGCATTGATGGATTTCTAAGGGGATGCTTACCTGTGATTAGTATTGATGCTACTTTTCTTTCCTCTAAATATAGAGGTATTTTATTTATTGCTTGTGCTCATGATCCTAACTATCAACTATGTCCTATTGCATATGCTGTTGCTGAGAGTGAAAATACTGATTCTTGGAATTGGTTTTTAAACGGTTTAAGAATATCTTTTGAAAGATTTTTTGATGCCTGGAATATAATTTCTTTTATATCGGATAAACAGAAAGGATTGATAAATGCCATGCGTGCTATTTTTCCTGAATCGCCTCATTTTTTCTGTATTCAACATTTTAAAGCAAATTTGAAATCAGTATGTAGATCAAAGCATTTTCAATGTAGCTTGGACTCTCTTGCAAGATGTTATAATGAAACAGATGTAAATAATTGCTTGGAGATGATTAAAGCTGAAAATGTTGATGTTTACAATTGGCTCGTTGGAGTAAATGATAAAAATCGTGTTTTCTCATACTGGATTACAGCGTATTCTCCTTGTCCAAGACTAGATATTAACACGTCAAATCTTGCCGAATCTTTCAATAACTGGATTAAAAATCTTCGAGATAAACCAATAACGACACTACTTGATGGTATTCGAGCCAAGATTATAACACTTCAGGACAAAAATAGACAACAAGCTGAAAATCTTGAAACAAATTTTTGTCCAAAGATGTTAAAAACGATGGCTCGTATCACAAAAGAAATCCATCAGCTGGAAATGTTACGGATAGTGGGTCATTTGTTTGAGATATTAGATCGTCAAACAAATAGAACATATGTTGTTCGTTTAAATAAAAACTATTGTTCATGTTTAAAGTGGTATCATACTTTTCTTCCATGTGTACATGCATGTTATGCTTGTAATTGTTGCAATATCAGGATTGAGCATTACTATCCAGCTATATTTTCAAAGGAAGCATTAAAAAGTGTCTACGAGCCGCACTTGGAGCCAATTCCAGTCCCTTACAACATTCAAAGAGCATTGGTTAGAGACGACATTGGAGTACCAGATGTACGACGCAAAGCCGGAAGACCCCCACCAAGATCTAAATATTCATAAAATCCAAGATAATTACTTACATTAGTTCTCATTATATGTTCATAAAATCCACGCAGACTAGAATCATCTATAGCTCTATGCTCGAAGCGAGGCTCCTGATATATGTAGTGTCTGTTGCTTATAACTGGAGATCCCCACCAAGATCTAAATGCAAAATCCCCGTATACTGTTGCATATACGAAATATGTGAGATGTTATGAGAAAAAAGGGGCAAAAATATTAACTTCAAAATAACTTACAGTCCTCCATAGTAGCTATGTTCTGAGACAAATGTGAGATGTTATGCGTCTCTAGTCTGGAATTCCAAGCAGGAATTAATTTACGGGCTCTGACGGTTGCACTTCCTCTACCACGATTGTAGTGAGGCGGGTCTTCGGGTATATGTTGTTTCATACCGAATTGCCGCATAACCCGATCAGCTGGATGATACATTATGTCTCCATGGTATATTATGTAAAACCTATGGAGACTTAATGCATATGCTGTTTGTTCTATCTCAGAAGGATAAGGATTAACAGAATAATGCACCATTTGAACCTGTTTTTTGACATATAATTATAAGAAAATAAAACATAATATACTAAATAGATATAGAATGGTGACTTTTATTTACCTCTGAGATCTGTAGTGAATCAAATTGGCCTCGATATATCGGGACAACCAAGTAAACACAATGTGCGGGATCTACCACATCAGTATGCTACCGTAAAGCGCCCGAAAATACATGTGCATCGCTACTGATCAAGGAAAGTGGCCTACCGATAGAAAAGTGCTCGTAGGACCAAACCTAAAAAATGTATAATATAAGTGTACAAATTTTAAATATATAACAAAATTTAAATATATACCAAATTCAAACAATTTTCCTACCTGAATCAATGTAGCACATCCGTTTAAATTTTTCATCAATTTGTCCTTCGAATGGAACTGCACAAAGTCTGACATAGCACTGTATAGATATGCCAGCATTGACGCTCCCCACGCATGACTCGTCGGTTCCGTCAAATCATTCAGAAATAATAGAAACCGTAAATTTACCATATCCGATGCGTCGGGAAACAAAAAAACATTAATAAGGCCTAGTAAATAGGCTCTAGTGCATGCAATGACCTGAACAGAATATGAAAAATATTATATTAGCTAAACTAAATTGATATATAATCTATGTGCACAAATATTAACCACAAATGTAATACTTACCCGTTCCTCATCAACTGATATTTCTTGGTCACCGATACGATCTATGTGCATAAAATTCTGTCGGAGCCATGTATACGACACTAGGGCTTTGCCTTTCAATTTTGGTGCCTCCACACCTAGGTAGGTCGTGATCGCTGTCTCACCAGAAAATTGCTCATCAAATATTATAGGTTCACCTGTGATAGGTAGACCTAAAATATTTGCAACATCTTTAAGCATAATAGACATTTCTCCAAAAGGTAGCTGGAACGTATTTCGTCCGGGCCACCAGCGCTCCACTAGACTTAGAATCAAGTCTCTATCGTGACGTAGAAAACGTATTTGATCAAGGTAATGAAAACCAAATACGTGCAATAAAGCTTCTTGGTCACTAGTCAATTTCCAGAAACCAAGTTGGCCCTCATAGCGCCATGTATTGTGTTCTTGACACCGCACTTCCTTTTTATAATCACATAACTATATATAAAACATACAAACTATGTTATTACTAATCATATAAAATGAAAATTTTATTGACTAACACAATTAAAAGTATATATACCTCTCCACTAAATATCAGACTAGATATGTGCGACTCGCGTTGCTGTTTAATCAATTCTGTACTTGGTCCTCCTGGTATACGACCATCGTTTTGGGTAGCCATCTGAAAAAAGATGGTTGTCAAAATGCATATTTAAGAATAGGATTGATTAGGGTTTGGATTTATACGGGTAAGACTTTGGATTATATTAGGGTTTACTTCACGTGTTAGGGTTAGGGTTAGGGTTAGGGTTAGAAAAAGTGCTTGGATTAGGTTATGGTTTAATTTACGGGTTAAGGCTATGGTTAGGATTAGGGTTAGGAGATTAATGTTATTAGTGGAGTGATTATGATAAAAGTTAAGAGTGGGAGGGTTTGGATTTACATTATGGTAAGGGTTAGGGTTAGGGTTTAGTTTGGGGTTAGGGAGAATATTAGAGTCTACATTAGCCTTATGGGATCCACATTCCATAACATATGATAATAGCAATATGATTTGTATTAAGGCTATGGTTAGGATTAGGGTTTAGTCTAGTTTGTATTATAATAACATTATGATTTGTATTATAATAGAATTTGTATTATAATAGAATCATAACAGTAAGTTAAATATTTTGTTGGATTAGAATATAGCAATAAGATTTGTATTATAATAGAATTATAACATAACTAAGTTACCTTGAAACCCAGGGTCTTCTCCTTCTCCTCCTCCTCCTCCTCCTCCTCCTTCTTCTTCTTCTTCTTCTTCTTCTTCTTCTTCTTCTCGGATCTCTCTCTCTCTCTTCTGTGGTCTTCTTACTCTCTCTTCTCCTCTTCTTACTTTCTCTTCTGTTCTTCTTACTTTCTCTTCTTCCAATTTTTTTGTTTGATTCTCTTCTGCCAACTTTGTTTGATTCTCTTAACATTATTCGAACCAACCCATATTCAATTCAAACCAACATACCCACCCACCCATATTAAATAAACCAATTAAAACCCAACCCAACCGAATCAACTCGCTGTGAACCAAAGCCAGCCAACATTCCGACAGACGGAGTGTCGGAAAATTGGACGCCGTCCAATTTCCGACACACGGTCTGTCGAAAATTGGACAATGTCCAATTTCCGACAGATGGTGTGTCGGAAATTGGACGGCGTCCAATTTTCTGACACGTCGTCTGTCGGATTGTTTCGTTTGTTTTAATTTTTAAAAGTTTTATCGTTTTAGCAAATTTTAGTTAAATTTCTTACTGTACAGTAAATTTTCTGTTTTAGGATTGATTGGAAATGGATTTGAAAATGAAAAGTACGGGCAAATTTAAAATTTGAATTTGAAAAAAAAGAGGTTAGATTTGGAAAAGAAAAAAAAGTTATTTTTTAATAATTTTGTTAAAATATTTAATTTATAATTTATTTAAATTAAATAATAGTTAATTAAAAATTAGTCATTACTATTAGTTAAAAAAATTATAAATAAAAATTAGTTATTTTTTTTAATTAAAAAATAACTAATAGTTAGTTAAATATAACTATAATCTTAATTAATAATTTATTAATTAATATCCAATTATAATTATAATTAATAATTTATTACTCTTATTATAATATTAATTAATAATTTATTAATTACTATTTTATTATAATCTTAATTAATGATAATTTAATCACAATTATAATCATTTAATAATAATATATTATAATAGTTTAATTAATAATTTATTAATTATCATTACTATTTTTAAAATATTTAATTTATAGCTAATTAAAAATTAGCTAACAGTTAATAGGATTGGTTTGATTTTGTGATTTTGATTTATAATGTTTGGTTGTTATAGTTAATTTGAGACCTTGTTTGTTATAGGTAGGAGATCTGGTATTCTTGAGGATATCTCCGACACGTGGTACTATACGCTTTGGTGGAGGTGGGAAGCTTAGCCTGCGTTTCATTGGACATTTCGTTATCAGCGGGAGAGTCGGTGATGTGGCATACAGGCTAGACCTGCCACCTGCCTTATAGAGGGAGTCCACAACGTATTTCACGTATCGCAGTTGAGACGGTACGTGGCAGATCCCAGCCATGTACTCGATCATTCTGAGATCGAGGTGGGACCTACTCTTAGTTATCCAGAGCAGCCTGTAGGAATTCTGGATCGAGGAGAGATGGTACTGAGGAACCAGCCGATACTCTTGGTTTGCGTCATATGGTAGCATCATTGTCCAGGAGAGTCTACCTGAGAGAGGGAGGATGAGATGCGCGAGCGATACCCTTATCTTTTTGGACCTTGAGGTATGATTTTCTATCATTCTCATCAGTTTAGTTTTGTCTTTAATTTCGAGGACGAAATTATTTTAAGGAGGGTAGACTTGTCACTACCACATTTTTAGCCTAAGGGTATTTTGGTCATTTATAACTTTTTGTTAAAATTGAGTTTTTTAATTATTATTAATTAATATTGTGTTAATCTTTGTGTTGAGCCTCGACCTAGTTTTGCCCTAACCTAGATGTTAGTCTTGATCCTAGAGACTAAGAGGATTACAACTTAATGGCTAAGTTAGAAATATCTAGATATTTGGCTTGGAAGATATTTGTTGAGCCTAAGATATTTTTACAAGCCTATCCACTACCTAAATATCTACCAAACCCTAGCCAAGACCCTTGGCTGCCATCAAAGGGTCCCCTCCCTATATAACATCATGTTAGCACACCATTGCCCCTTTCATTACATCCATAAACCCTAAATTTAGTTCTTCCCCAAAAATCATCCCATTTTTTCAAATCAACTCCAAATTGAGCCTAATCTTTTGCAACACACTCTCCTAGTGTAGAGGAGGTCAATAGAGGCTAGCTAGCAAGAATTGAAGGCTCTTGGACCATAGCAAGTTGGCAAATGATCTCATTTCTAGGCATTTTCATTAAGATTCTAACTCTAAATAGGTAACTCATTCTAAGTTCTGATTTCTCTTCATAAATGCACGTACCTAGGCACCATACACCAGTAGACCAAGTTTGGTAGGAATTCGTGTCCATTTGATATGCGTATTGGAGACATATCGTAGTGTAGTGTAAAGTGTTTGGTGAAATGCCACCTTTATTGTACTGTTTTCTAAAACAAATTTCACTTTCATGTAGCCCTTAATATGTGATTTGATATTTGTGGACACTGAGTTGATTTCTGATTCGTTTTCGTGTCCAAATGTAGACATAGGACACAGCATGAGCCCTCGTACGGCTGTCCTACTACCTGACACCTTTATCTCACTGTATCGGACACATGGACCAACCAAAATTGGTATGGAGGTGGGGGCCATGTCTGTCAGGCCCCTCCCCAAGTTTCGAGTCATCTCGTGTCGTGTCGGACATGCAATCTTGGCCGCATTGATTTTGGCATGTTCTGTGCACGTCCGAAATCGAGTTTCTGATACGCGATTGACACGCTAACATGCGACCACTTGGACACGAGACAGGCACGTGGACACCTAGCCCTATACCTAATCGACCTATGGACACGAGCACGAGACCTAATGTCGTGTGTGTCGTGTCTTATGACACTCGACATGTCAGCCAGACGCTATGTTCTGCCAAGTTCGATACCCCCTGTTCGACACAGTTGTCTCACGATTCTGGACACGTGCCACTTGGCACATAGCTCGGGGACACGACTGACATCATATCCCCCAAGACTCGTGTCCATCGGATTCGTATCGGACACGTTATAGCTCACGTACGAGTTTTGTACTGACATGTGCATTGTCGAATCATTCGACTGACATGCATCTCGTGTCCCTCGTGGACACGTCGTGGACACCAAGTGAGGTATCGACCACCTAGACTAACCCTCCCTGGACACGTGGACACGAACACAAGACACGTGGTGTAGTGTGTTGTGTCCTAGAGTGATCGACATGGCCGCACGAGACCCATCCTTATACTGTGTTCTTTCATACCTTGTTGTTGCATTACTACAAAAAGACCTATTAATGACGCTCGACAAGAAATTTTAATGACGGCTGATACATAAGCGTTATCAAAGTTTAGAAACACCTTTTAACATGACGGTTTGAACTATTTATAGGCTTTTCATAACTTTTACTAAATAAAGCGTTATTAATAATTAAAAGCAGTGGCAAACTTGTAATAAACTTTCTGCAATATCCTATCCATCCACCACGATCAAAAGAACTCCCCTTCTCTTTCCCCTCCCCTTCTGCCCCTCTTCTCTCCTCTCCCCAAACCCTAAAATTTTTCTCTCTCTTTCACCACCCCTCTATTTAAACCCTAATCTCCTCCTCCTCCTCCTCCTTTTTAATCTCCCCTACGAACCCTAACCCCCTCCTTCCAAAAAAAAAGACACGCCCGCGGCCCTATTTGCCGTGGAGTTCTGGCATGCCCGCGACGTCTACCACCGCGACCTCAAGCCGGAGAACCTCCTCGTCGACGACCGCAGCGATCTCAAGGTCTCTGACGTCGGCCTCAGCGTCGTGTCCGACCAGATCCGCCAGGACGGCCTCTTCCACACCTTCTGCGGCACCCTGGCCTACATCGCACCGGAGGTCCTCGAACGGAGGGGCTACGGCGGCGCGAAGGTCGACATCTGGTCCTGCGGCGTCATCCTCTTCGTGCTCATGGCCGGCTACCTCCCGTTCTACGACCACAACGTGATGGCGATGTACCGGAAGATCTACAAGGGCAAGTTCCGGTGCCCGAGATGATTCTCGCCCGAGCTGAGCCGGCTGCTGTCCCGGCTGCTCAACACCAATCAGGATTGCATCAAATTACTCGTTGGAAACAAAGCTTACAAGGTATATTCTTCTCTTTCTGTCATTGCTGCTTCCAGAAATAACTTGCAAAAGCGATAAGGCAACCATAAACAACCTGAATTGGATCTAGAGTGACTTTCGATCTGGTGTGTTTAATATTAACAGTTCCATAGTTAATATTATAGATGCAATAAAATGTGTGGAGAGCTTCATACAAGTTCTATATGCATTTTGGAAATACTAGGAAATATAACTCTCACTACTTTCTATAATCCAGGAACCAGGAGAATTCAATTGAAGCATCGACTTCTAATTTCTACTTACTGTACTCATTTCTATTCCGCCTCAGACAGGACAACATTGGAAAAAAAACATCGACTATGAAGTTCATTTCTTGTCATTATTTTCTATAATTCAGGAGAAATCAATTGAATCATCCTTTTGTAGTTCAGACAATACAATATTGATAAAATAAAGCATAAATATAAAATTATTATTGTTCTGAAGTCTTGAATTAAGTAAGTAGGATCATAACTCCCTACCCGTTCATATTTACAGCATAAATAATTTGCATGATTGAGTAGGCTTATACATCTGATTTGACATAAAATGCTTGAACCCCTCTGACAAGTCCAATTGGGATATCACAACTAAGATTGGCCTAACTTCTGTTACTAGGACAGAGCAGGATACACCATTTCTTTATATATATGAACCTACAAGTCTATTCAAAATGATCACAATCCACATCCTTCGTAGTGTCTAGTAATGGAAACACCGTAACAGGACTTGGCCTTTTTCCCCTTTCTATAAGATCCTGGAGATAAACTCCTACATCTATGTCCTTTCAATTTGTGAGTTGAGAATTTTCCCTATAACAAGGTCTACTTTGTATGGATTAGAATAACCTCCAAGTACTGCAGTTTGCTTATTCTATATTGTTTATCTGATCAGTGAAAAACTATTACACCAATCATTTTTTTTTTCATTTACGAGTGAGTATTACACCATGTATTTGTGAGTTTCATTGACATTTAGGTTAAAGGCTTTGTTGTTGTTTATCTGGACATATTTTTTTTCAAAGTTCTTTAAACAAAGATATCTTCTTCTATTGCGTTTATCTTTGCCTATTCTTGTAATATCAAACTTCTGTTCTATAGTGATGCACCATACCTGTTTTTATAATTCCTTCAAATTACTCAGCTTTATAATTACATACTCTTTCTTTTATTGATTACTGAAAACATGTATTTTCTTATTAACAGCTTCAAGGTTGTAGGATTGACTTACAATACCTGTTTTATAATTGTTGGACATATGCATAGGATATCAATAGATGCACCATGTATGAGGAGATATAGGGACGTAATTGACAGTCCAACTAGATAGTAATGCACTAAGAAGGCTGTAAAAATGGAGCAATGCTAAATTTATAGATGAAATGACCCTTAGCAGAGTAGACCAAAAGGAAATGATTCATGTGCAGACCAAAAAATTGAATGGAAAAAGGCTTTGTTGTTGTTTCTTTTTTATTTGATTTTGGGTAAATATTCTGTTTAACAAACCTATGATTTGATTTGAATGTGTTCATGCTTCTCTTTTCTAAGTCATATTTAAAGCATTACTCGTGTGCGTAAATGTTTTGAGTCGAATCTGTCATCATCATCATCATTCGTGGTTCAATAGATATCATTCTTCCAAATTGTGTGTTCCGCATATTGAACTTGTCAATCTAAGCTCTTCTTTTGTCATTTACAATATATATCATTCAATAGATGTCATTTCCTCTACTTCGTAAGGCACAACAAAAGTAAGGCATATGATATAAAACATGTAATGGAATTTCTATGTGGACAACAAAAATAGATACAAGAGTCATCCAAATGAAAGCTTTTCTACTGATACAACCCCAGTAGCTAAGGCACAATGTGTTCATGAACTTGTTCATCTACTTCCTCTTGTGTTAATGTAGATTCATTGGACACCACATCTTGGAGATTGATTACAAACATATCATTCTCTGTCAAGGCACTCTACAGATCCTTCTCCATCTTCTCATTCTATTTTTTTATTTCAGATTTTAATGGTCTCATTAAAAGCAACGTGGTAAAAGGCCAAAAGACAAACCTTTGATATGTTTCTAGTTTTTTTTAAGGAAAACTGAGTTGGTTATGAACAATTTGCCCAAAAAAATTGCATGCAAATTTGAATGATTATCGGTAATGGATATGTATTAAAACTAACATTTATTTGCAACTGATGACAGAAACACTATAACCTACAAGGCAAAGAGCCTCTATTGTCGGTCGTCATACTGAGGCGTCGACTGAACATACAAGTCACCCTCATCATTTTTTTTTGAATAAAAGCTTGCATCCATTTTTCAAATCAAACTTCTGATGGCCATATCATTCTGGCATAATGTATATTGAACCATGTTTTTATCTTTTTCAGAAATTTACTACACGTGATGTTGACAGTTTTGATGTTCTCAAGTTGAAGCCAAAGTAATTACTTGTTTTGAGGATCCATTTAAGTAGTAGTTGTAAATATATGTATTTGGATACCCTATTTTGAGATAATGTAATGAAGATGGTGATATAACATTTCGATGTTTTCTTGTGAATATAGTTCAAAGTGGTTGTTTTAAAATTGAATTGAGAAGTTTTTGGAAAGTAATATATAATGTGCAGTATTAAGCGTTATAAATATGATGAGTTCAGTAATATTGAGTGTTATAAATGTTCTCCATTGAGCTTATACAGATTATCTATTCATAACGCTTTCAAAATGTCCTGAATTGTGCACTATATATTAACTATTCATAACGTTTTTATAGAAACTATTCATAACGATTTTTTATAACGCTTTTAAAAATATTTATATCACCCGTTTTCATAACGGTTGCTTTGAAAAAAAGCGTCATGGTTCGTCATTAATGACGCTTTTTAGCCGTCATTAAAAGGATTTTTTGTTGTAGTGTTGGGTTCTGACACTGTGTCCAGCACTTGGATACGGCCAGTATGGACACATTCATGACACCCACATGTTGACACATGTGTGGGCTCATTTTTCCCTGTATATAGATATGTATATATGTATGTATCTTGTATATGTATATGTAGGTTACATTTTCTGAAGTTGAGTTTACTGCTTTCCAATTTGGGCTTGATTTCAGATAGCTAGGCTAGTTTGCTTTTAGGTTAGATGTTCGTTTCATGTATATCTATGTACATAGCTAGTTTCCCATATATGTATCTATATATATAGTTGTATACATGTATAGTAGTGTATGTATATTATATATAATATATAATATATATATATATATATATATATATATATATATATATATATATATATATATATATTGAAGAATGGGTAATTGTGACGAACGCTCCCACCCGGAATCGATCTCCTGACCACTCGGGCCGCATACATATATATATATATATATATATATATATATATATATATATATATAGCCTAGTGGTTAAGAGAGATGTATGCGGCCCGAGTGGTCAGGAGATCGATTCCGGGTGGGAGCGTTCGTCACAATTACCCATTCTTCAATATATATATATATATATATATATATATATATATATATATATATATATATATATATATATATTTGAATTGAATGTCTATATATATATATATTTGAATTGAATGTCTATATATATGATATTGGTATAGGATATTATAGCCTATGGCTAGTTGTGATTAGAAACTTTGACTAGTTACTTGACCAAGTTGACCAAAGTCAACTATGGATCAAACTTGACTTAGAATTGACCCAAACAGACTTAAAATGACTTATTAACTTAAGTTTGACCAAACCCTACACTAATGGACTACTTGACTTAGGTTTGATCTAGTTTGACTAGAATAGTTGACCAGAGTTGACCAAAAGTTGACTTTGACCTGGAATGACCTAGAATCATGTAGAATGTATTGTAAACTTCAAATATTACCTTCTTGATTATATTATAACCTATGTGCTCTATTTAGGACTCAAATACCTCAGTTCAAATATCTATTCTCATTACTCATTCAGGATATCAAGCGAGTACATTCTCTGATCGTTTCATACTTGCTAGGACTTATATTCTTGCTCTAGATTACTTTACTTGATGTTGTCACGATGTTATAACGGAGTAGTACTATATGGTTCTTTTCATGAGATGTTATCTCCAAGAGGGTGCATCGGGTATTTCATGTTCATATACTTTATCATGTGCATTATGTACTCCTTGGACTCGTATCTATTCATGTATACACATGTTCTCATGTGCCTTCATGTACACTCATGTGCACTCATGTTCACATGAGCTTCTTGTATAAAGTAGTTATTCATGTACAATAACATAACCTGACTGGATCCTTATGTATTGATTGGGATAGGGATGAGTAGAAGTGGTTATGTGATCATTATCTCCAGTAGGTATTCATGTGCAACTCCGTAGCTTATTCATGTGCAACCCAACCTGTTTACATAACCATCTTGTGCTCTAAATCACTTAGTCACTTACAATTCTTAATTTACCATATAGATATTTCCAGTTTACAAATCTCTCTCTTATCTTTCATGTACATTTCTTACAGTTCATGTATCTTACTCCATTGCTTGTTTTATATTTTCTGCCATGATATGAACTGCGTGAGAGATATGTATTCATTCCTGTCATGACTGAACATGTTGAAAATATTACAGAGGATGATGAGGATTTCTGTACCACCGACTACGGAGCCCACTTAGATGACACATGTGAGTTGGTTTTACAGGAGGATCCAGCAGTAGCAGCTGAGGACACCATCCCTATAGTCTAGGCTAGATAGCTAGATTGTTTATCTTATTTCATTGTCTTTGTATTGACATTCTGAGTTGTATTATATTTCTGGATGTTGAGATGTTGTGTCGTTTAGACACTTAGACTTATTTTCTCTGTTTGTATGTTCTTTGAGATTTCATATCTATTTATTGTACTATTTCTACCTTAGAATTGTGATTGAGTTGTACCTTCTATATTGTCATCTGATTGGAGAGTATATATTGTACATGTACATTTATACTGTGTTAGATGTATGTGACCTAGGACATTGTTCTACCGCCGACACTACGGCGTAGACTGGACGTACCCACTTTTCGTGCCCCTACACTGGGTGCGGGTCATGACAGGATCCGATGGAGAACTAACAAACCTTCTCGATACAATTTTTAACAAATTTGAGAAGATTTACGGACATTACTTCCAACACTTAGATGAAGATTTTTTTTTCCAAATGGTTGGATGAGTGTTGGACCAAACTATCCAAGAAGTTGATGCATGGTACAAGATAGTGTATAGATATTACAAATTATGCTCGAGAGGATGATGAGGTTCTCAATGAGTGTTTGACCAGGTTATTAGGTCAAAAGGCTGTAGGGTCAGCGAAACTGTTAAGTGTGATTACACGAAGTTTGCTGATGATAGAGGAGTTATCGTTTGTCTCTATGTGGACGACATACTAACGTATCACTAGAACAAAGATGTTCCTCACGTCTAGATTAAGTATGAAGGACATGGAAAATGTGGATGTCATCCAGAAAATTTAAATAATTCGGACGGGAGTTGAGCTTACTCTGTCACAAGCTCACTACGTAGAAAGTTGCTCACATGCTATGGATATCAGGATCTTCTAGGGCTCGATACTCCTTACATGTGTGATCAAAAGCTGAAGCCAAATCCTGAGAAGCGTCAGACAATTTGTGTACTCGAGCATTATCTGGAGTTTGATGTAGGATACAAGTACCACCAGGCCTGACATAGCCTTTGTTGTAGGCATACCGAGTAGGTGTAGTGCCCCGTCCCTACATCGTGCCTCGTTCTCCGTCCACAGGGTGCGCGTGAAAGGAATACTATCGACATTGATTCGGTCGGAACCGATAGGTCGGGATCGATCGAATCGGTCGAACATGAATGGTTGAATTAAGATCCATTTCCCGTTATGGAATGGCTTCTTCGGAACCAAATCCCATATTCAGCGGGTTGCGCCTCAATGATTGACTCTGCAGCTGAGTGGGAGAGACCTCACGCCGCTTGCGTTGGTTTTGGCTCTGGTTTCCTGAATGCGTTTTCGTGAATATTTTCGATGGTTTTCATGGCTTGCATTTTGAACTTGCATTTTCTATCGAACTTCTTGAATAATACAGTGTTCTAATCGGTTGCTTGTGCGATTTCAGGTAATCGCGTAGGCAACGTCTAGCGCGACCAACAAGTTCTCTCGCCTCAAATAGACTCAAGGTGAGTGGCTGACCCTTCTCTTCTTGACCCCCTTCTTAGGTCAATCAATAATATTTGTTGCGAATGAAAGGATAAATGTAAGGGCACGAACACGATAAAATGATCAAGTTTTCAAAGAAAATGTAGTTTATATCTTAATAACTAAAAATCTCTCTTTGCACGGTCATGGACAACTTGTCGAAAAGGTAGAAGTTTTTCCCGTACGGTAACTCGGGGCCACGGGACCGTTACAGCTAAGAAAGGAAACAATTATATAGCTGTGCTGGGCACAGGTTAGGCGGGAACTTTCAACGGGGATCGCTACTCGCGCTGAAAGGGCCCCGACTAACAAAAGCTAAAAGGGAGTCCACGATGGCTCTGGGAGCCAGTGACCAATCACACGAAATATTGCACTTGGTATGAAAATGATAACAATTGACAGGGAAGAATATGGTAAGTCTCATAAGGTGCGACGCGGTTCGCCGTGGGTAAGTTCCAACGTAAATCACATTATGCTGTCATATGCTTGTCTGAAATTTATTAGGATGGTTAGAAATATTCATAAACTAAGTCATATAAACTCTTCAATCAAATGAGAGCTTGGAACTTAAATAGCCACGCACCAGTACAAAGTATAATGTAGTGATCCTCGCTCTCCATGCAGGTACCCGAACCACGAAGGATGTGCCACTTAAAGCTCAAGGCGGCGTGAACACTTTTGAAGCCTCGTTCGTGAGTGGAAGGCTTGTTTCTGGAAATCCTTTTGAAGACCCTGCACTCAGTCCAAAAGAAAGAAAAGATGACGACTCGACTTCCCTCAATAGCAAGTGGAAAGTGTTATGTTTTGCTTGTAAAAAGGAATGTAATGTATGGAACGACTATCTCATCAGCGTTCATTTTGTAAGTTGAGTCATGATGTAAGCCTGCGCGGTACTGATTGTAAAGGAGTCATGTAAATGAAGTTTTTATTATCAATGAAAAGTTTACTTCTATTTCAAATGTGTTATCCAATTTTTCGGCGTACTCTAACTTGATGTTGTGTTTCGGATAACCTTATAACTATGTCTTGTGCGATCGCAACTTAGGTTCGCACGACATCACGTCTGTCACGCCCCAGAACCAGAATACTGGAGAGCGGAGGCAGACATAGCCAGCTACGTATATTGAAATGGATTCCATCTCGCTATACGGTCACGGCTGTCTAGATACATGAGGGTTTAACTACAAGCCAACGGTCTCCTATGGTCATGAACAAGCCTAGTGTCTCAATCACCAGCAAGTAAGTAAATGTTACAATATGTATGATCATTAAATATACAATAATAAGGCGTCCCAAATATTACATATTCAGCTGATCATGAAGCTAGTCGTTACAAAATGTGAGGACTAGCAAGAGTTTAGTCATACATGATCAACCCTAGGATCTGTCAATCATGTTACAGCCCGTAGGCAGACAGTAAGTAAAGTGCAATCGAGCTAAACAGGTGCTCGTCGGCTAAACGTCTCAAAAGAATATTTTTACAATAAAGTGGAAGATCAAAAATAAATCCACTCGTTGCCAGGGTTCCGTCTAGTGGCCACCATCTGGCTGGAAGGTCGGTAGATCCTCTGGAGCTACTCCGAAATCTGGCCATACAAAACCAGCTGGGTCAGATCCCAGAAAGAGCAAGTGCCACAAAGGAAGCTTCACTTAGGAACTAAAACCAGCAATCAGCACAAGAGTATAAATAAAAGTAAGAACTGGAAATAAAGAAAATACATCTGGATGATATACGACGAGATAACCATGGGACTATTCAGATAACTAGGTTACAACCCGTAAACCAAACAAGGACCGGGGTTGTAACCCTTCGTCTGAACGGAACTTGGTTTCCCACCATTTATCGGGATAATATAAAAATCAGGATATGTAACAGGATCAAGACAAGACTAGACTTGGTTAGACTCCATCCAATCATTTTACGGCCAAGCAAGAATTACGGCTTGATACTTTAACTAACTAGGGTTATCACAGACCTAATTACTAGCAAAATGTAGTGAGATTATTCCACAGCCACAAGCCCTGCAGACCATCCAGGTTACCCAGGACGAAAGATTAGGGTTGAATTCAGGTGGGTACACCATCCAGGAAACGCATGTACCCTTAAGTAGCTTGAAAGGTGCAACACATGACAGTGTGCTGGAAATGTGCCCTACTCGACGGCAGGCTACAGATCCCAAGCGCGCCCAGGTAACGGGATTGCCTGTAGCTGGGAGATCTCTTCATGACTAATGTGTTAATCTAGTTATTAACCTTAGTCCATTTCAATAGGTACTCCTGACCGTGGTACTCAGGAGTCCCTCCCTAGACATGATGCAAGACAGGACTGGTTTATTTGTACAAGCACAATCGCCTACGGTGTCCATGTAATTTATACAGGTTATGTCATGTCAGGTAGCCGTCGCAACAGCTTCTCAAGATATATCATGTTAGGTTATCATGTCAAGTGTACTTGTCAGGAGTGCGCCACGGCGGGCCACTATCATGTCATGTCAGGTTTTCTTGTCAAGAGTGCACCACTACGGGTCACTATCAGGTCATGACAGGTATCAATTCCATACATATTAAACAAATCCATGATTATCAAGTTCACGACAAAAGGCGTAAGGATATAAAATGGACGTAAAATATCTAATAAAATATCAATATTCAGGGCTATAGAAGAGCCATGCGGCTAAAGCATATGCGGTCAGGAAAGGGTAGAATCAGGCGGCCCAATTAGGAGGGCACATGCGGCCAGGGTCACTGAATCACATGCGGCCAAGACAAGGGAGGCGCATGCAGCTGGAAGTACAAGGGCGCATGCGGCTCCAAGACATTGGGCCTCATGCGGCCAGCGGAAGTGTGGAGTTCATGCTACTGGGTATAGAAGGAGGCGCATGCGGTTAAGTCAACATGGCTGCTATGCGGCTGAGAGTAAAAGGTACATATACGACTGAAGGGGCAGGAACCTATGCGGCTGGGAGTAGGACTAGCTCCCATGCGGCAAGCAAGAAGGAAGGCTCCATGCGGGCAGGATGAATTGGACTCATGCGGCTCTCGGGGTAGGGGCACATGCGGCTAGCGGAAAACCAAGCCTATGCGGTCCGCAAGTACTAGAGTTCATGCGGCTCAAGAAGATAGGCGCATATGCGGCTGAAGGCAAGTGGGACTCCATGCGGCAAGAAGGAACTGAGGACTCATGCGGTCAGGTTCAATTCATATTCATGCGGCCAAGGATGAAGGCAGACTTATGCGGCTGGGAAGCAAGGGCCTCATGCGGTTTTAAGAATGAGACTTAGTCCCTGCCGCTGAAAGTGTCATGCGGCTAAATCACTTACCGCATGAATTATCATGCGGTCAAGTCAAGCACTGTTCTTCTTCCCCAAATTTCAGAGAAGAAGAACACCATGAACCCAAGCTTCCAAGCTCCATAAAATCTTCATCTGGAGCCCAAATCCGAACTTCCATAGGTCAAAATGGGGTAGAACGAGATTCTCTACAACATGGAACCATCAAAACTCAGAAATAACAAGATTAAATAGATCAAAACCCAAGAAATCTAAAAATAAAATAGACTTAGATCTACAAGAATCCAGCCATGGAAATAAGAAATGTCAAATACTAAAGTGCTTTAGAATGTAGTAAAGAAGAGAATGGAGCAATAAAATCAGAGTTTCTCCATGAAGCAAGTTGCACTTGCCTAGACCTCTCTCTTCTCTCTCTGGTAGGTAGGGAGTAATGGGGAAAAAGAAGATGATTAATGAAGAGAGAGAATAGAGAGAATGGATTAATAAATACAATGGTGGTGGTAGGTAGGGGTTCACATTGGTTCATATTGAACCAAAGAAAACCGAGCCAAGCCGAACCAAGCCAAGAAATAACCAAGCCAAGATGCAAGCTAAACAAGGAATCATGCAATACAGAATAAAATACGTACACGTATTCCAGAAATACGTAATACGGACCACAGGCATTACAACGTCCGGGGGACGACTATCGATTCTACGGAGGGATGTGACAGTAGGTTTACGAGCAATCCAATTTTTGATCTTTGGAAAGATGTGAAGAGAGTGATAGTATTTCTCTTAGGGACTCGGAAGGATACACTACAACGGTTATCCTGCAGGGGTAGAAGACTTCAGTGATGCCAATTAGTGCTCAGAAGGAGAGAAAGAAGGGATTACTACTTCTGCATGAGTGGATCTGCTATATCGAGGTAGTCGAAGAAGTAGATCCATGGGTAGTGCTACTATATCGAGGAAGTCGAAGAAGAAAACCTTTCTCTTACTGTGGAATCTGAGTTTTGTCAGTTGCAGCAGATGAAACAGAATTACTTCGAATATAAAACAGAATGGCTTCAGGAGCCCAGGAAGGATCTTTCTGTGGTTGATGCACAAATTTGGGTATTGTCGATGTATTGCAAAAATCAGACTTGATCTTTCCATAGTTGGTGCACAAATCCAGGTGATACCGATGTATTACAACAACAAGGTGGCTGCAGTAGTGGCATCGGCTGATCTCTTCAACAATAAGAAAAGAATTGTGTGTTTAGGACACAAGACACTGAATGAGCGCATCAAGCATGGATCATTACAGCGAGTGATGTTCGGAGTCAAAAGAATCTGACGAATCTGTTCATCAAGGCCTCAAGCGCCAGCTGGTCAAGGACTTAACAAGAAAATGGGCTCGAAGGACTTCTGATATTGTGTCTTTGCTATCATACCATAAAGTTTTATGCTATTGGTTCAAAGAGAAATCTACCAGGTATCTAACTTTTGGTTCAAGAAAGGACCGTTGATTAGGAGAATATCAGAAACAATGGGTAGTCCTTTGAGACATTGAGGGGTTACGGACCCAGAACTACTGTTATCTACTATGTCTTTGTATAGAATAAAGTCACGTGGAAGTATAGCTTGGAAGCCTTAATGAGTTCTCGGACATTTTGAATGTACGACATGCTCTACAGGAAGCATGGTAGCACAGCACTACGAAGGAGCGTAGTACTCCATGATACAGTATGGTAACACCACCAAGAGGTACCTCGTGAGGATAAAGCCTTGAGTTTCGGCCATGTCATAGCGGCGTATGTAACGCTCCAGTTCCAAAATACATAGGACTAGAATACGTACATGCCAACTGTATTAATTGAAATATAAGTTAAAATATTTGCCGAGTGGAGACAAATTCGTTACCAAGCGATTGAATCAAAAGTAGAATAAATGAATAGCAACTAAAAAGTCCACTATCAAAGGAAGGATCACACTGTCTGCAAAAGAAGAGTCTAGTCTGGATCGTATTCTTAGAGATCATGTTGATCGTCTATACCCGAAGAGATTATCAGGTACTCATGGGACATAGTAAGATACATAAAAATATGTCTTTTTAATAGTAAATAACATGCATAAATAATAACCAACAAGGAAACACAATGACTAAGTAACAACGATAGATGCATCCAAGGAAGGAAACAAAATAACCAAGCAATATACAAGCATGCAAGAACAACTACGCATAAATGAACTGCTGGAAAGGAAATAGGTAACAAATGCCAAGTTCATAGGTGAACACATGGAGAGAATTCAAACGAATAACTAAACCCTTGTCCCTAGTGTGGACTCTCAGGTTTGAACAACACCAAATCCTCGTCCCTAGTGTGGACTTTCAAGTTACTCAAGTAATCAACCCTCATCCCTGCGTGGACTCTTAGGTTGAGAGTAAACGATAATAGGAATAACAGTTCAGTTATGACACACTCGTCCTCCTGTAATACGGTACGACTCGGACAAGGTACAAGTAAGAACAAATCTAGTATGAATGATAATGCCAAAATATGAACAAGAACAATATATCAACGAGACAACTAAACTACTGTGCATAATATGAGAGAAAACACATATCAACAAATAAATCAAAGAAAACTAGATAGTAACATGTAACAAAGGAAAATGAATACAAATAACAGACAATAAAAGAGAACAATGGTTATAACATCTGATATAAAGAAACAAAAATGACTAGCATGCAATATATTGTAAAAAAAAAAAGAGACAAGGTATACTTGCCTAGGGTTTGTGCGACAATCTGACAATGTCCAAGTTAGTTTGAATAGCCAATATGAAGAAGCTCAGATTCACAAATAAATAAAAAAACGTATGATTATCATAGTCAAGATGTTGATCGAAGAAAATTTGCATAAATATGACATATAACTATTTTAAAAAATATTTATTATATTTGGAACTATTATTATCAAAATATTTTTGATAAATATTTGAAAATCTAGAAAAAAATATTTTAGAGCTAAAACTAGATAAAATTAATATTAATAATTTATTTAGGATTTTTAAACCCTCTTTGAAAGTAGATGTAGGGTCCAAGTCCTAATACCCTATATATACCACTACTAGGTAGTAACTAAATATTTATATGGGCCAAAAATAAAATTTAAAATTTATTTCTAAAAAAATGGTATTCTGTAGAGCTTCGTATCAGCTTTCCAAAACATTAAACAAATTGCAAAACTGAGTTCGAGACCTTCCGAAATCTCTACGACGCATCGATTTTCAGACAAATGACACTAAAATAATTTTACAGAAAAATATATTATAAATTTGCTAAAACAAACTAAAGTTATCGAAATTAACCACAATACGGTTCAAAAAAAAAACTAAAGGTGAAACGAATTTTTGAGTTGGTCGCAACAGCTTCCCGAAGTTGCTACAACTTCTGAAAAACGAGACTGAATTTTATGACGAATTTTTGGATTGTTTTGGAAGAAAATGAGAGGAGATTTGGAGAAGAAAAAAATATGAGAGATAATTTTATTTCATAGGTTGAATAGGTATATATATGGGTAGCAATTAGTTAATTAGGATATAATTAGAATTTAAAATATGGATATGATTAGAATTATCTAATTTGGACATGATCAGTTCAAATAAAAAATAATTGAAATAATAATATATATGACTCAAATAGTATTAGAATTTCTAATGGATAAATCTATCCCTTAATTTAAATCAAATAAATTTAGAAACTAGATATCAAATCATAATCCAATAATTGATCATCATAACAATTGAAAATAATATTTTATATCCTCAAAATAATTTAAAGCATATTCAATACTTATCAAAGTAATTTAAAGTATATTTGTATAAATTCAAATTTTATTCAAAAATAGTTTGGCAAATATTTTTACCGTTTAAATATTTTTAAGATCTGCAAATTCAATTTTGAAACCAATCTTTTTAAAATAATAAGATAATATCTTTATACTTTCAAATAATAAAGAATTTAAGAAGAATTATTTTTATTAAATCTAATTAGTATTTTCAAACCATTAAAATTTAACTAGTTTTAAAATGTAGAAAATAATATAATATTCTTTACAAAGTTTCAAATAGAATTTATTTTCTAAGTGCATAAAAAATTTAAATTAAAAAAAACAACTATTTTGAAAGGTCAAAAAAGACATGGGATACAAAATTTCTATAGGTAGATTATATATATATATATATATATATATATATATATATATATATATATATATATATATATATATATTCGAATAAAATTTTATAAAGTAATCCATATATTGTACATACACTCAGTATATACCATAGTTATTGTAATTAAATAAATTAAAGAAAATATTGCAAAAATTTAGAAAATTTACATCCTACCCAACTTATAAGAATTTCGTCCTCGAAATTAAAACTAAAGCACGATTTAAGAAATAAGAGAATGCAAAACAGTAAAACAATCAAGTACGATTTAGATAGGTCGGCACAATATTCTTTAAGAAAATGCTAATTTGCCTGCGGGAGAGGTGACCGCGGCTGTGCCCGTGCCAGCATGTCCACTCCCATTCGTCTCTCCTGCACCACATCCAGCCCACCTCCAAAAAATTCAGAGCCCCCTCCAATGGAGGGCCGACATGTGGTTGTTGGCCAGGACTATGGTCACAGACTGCGGTCTATGTAGCACGATCGTACTCTTTACTAGAGAGATCATAAGTTAGGACACAACACATATATATTATATTTTTTAGTATGGGTAACATAAATTTGATTATGACATTACTACTCTCTCTCTCTCTCTCTCTCTCTCTCTCTCTCTCTCATACAACACTTCTTTTTTCTATTTTTTTTTCCAATTCTAATTGAAAATCACACACACCAAAGCTCGTTAAAATTTCCTCCTCCTCCTCTTCTTATGTATATTTTTGTGATGCTTAGATTTTATGTCTATTTTATGTAATTTTGATTAACACTTTGTAGATTTTAGGTTATTAATTTTTAGTGGAACTTTTCTGAAGTTCCGAACCCAAATTTAGGGTTTTAAACTTTTGAAATCGACAATCCCATTGGGGAAAGCATGACTCCTAAAATTTTGACTATCCTAACTACAGTCAGAAATCGTCGAAATTTTGACGGTCCTAACTACAGCGAGGATGCCAAAATTTTAGGAGTCCTAATACAGTATGGAACGTTGTCTTAGGACTACCAAAATTTTGATAGTCCTAACAACGGTCAAGACTGATAAAATTTTGTCACTACTAAAATAAAGTTGTGACGTTATCTAATAATTTAAAAAATATATTGTGGATATACAAATATTACCATTATTTCATAAATTTTGTAAGATTTTCTAGCAAAAGATGTTGCATCCTTAGTAAAGGGTTGATATTACGTAAGTCGACCCGAATGCGAGTCTTTTTGTTCTTACCAATGTTTTTTACCAGGTCATGAATCACATTTGGGCCTGGGTTCAGCTTGTGGTTCAAATGTTACAGTTTTGTTTGTGCACAAGTAAAGGAAAGGAAGGTTCTGGTCCCTGTTCAGTGAGACAGTCGGTCACATGGATGCCATTGTCTCTTTGTCTGCTGAACAAAGTTACTTTTATTGGGGACTTCTACTTTAGTAGCTTTTTCTCCAATGGGCTACACGAGTTACTATGGAGCTTTTTTTTTCAATTATTGGTGCTCCACTGACATCCGACGCCACCACCGAAGAACAGATATTACTTTCTTCCTGTGCCTACTACTCTTGCCACGTGATTGCTCATGCCACGTGAGACATAACACTTTCGATAATTTTAAAAAAAATCGTATAAAACATAGAACTTTTAACGAAATGACCGTGACAGTACAAATTTGTAAAATATCTTTCGGATGGACGTAATTAATGACAACTGAGTTATATATAGGAGTAAATATACGTACTTTATATGTATACTTATACATGTTAGAAATTGTAAGTACTTCATTTTGGAGTTCTGCAAAGTTGAAACTGTCGTCGAGACTTGAATCGTACATTTAGCAGCACTTTATTTAAAGTAACACCCAGGATAAGACAGTCTTTCTGCCGGAGGTTCACAAGACGTTGTGAGACATCGGCGTAGGGAAGAACACCTTTCTGGAAATCTTTTGAAGAGAAAGGAAAGAGGAATGAATACTCAGATTCTGTGTACTTTGGACTCAGAAATCTGTAGTATATATAGATGAACTCGTGTTGTTTCGTGAAGTCGCGACCCTTCCGAAACAACATTCATTCACCTGTTCGCCTAAGTGCACAAGTGCGTCTACAATGCGCCACTATTGCCTCTACGTCCGAGCCCGTGTCCGATCCCGAGCCGGAGCCGGTGCTGGAGCTCGAGCCGGTGTTGCCGGTGGCAACACCGGCTACATTTTCATGAAGAGGATAAAACAACAACCAATGGTCACCCACTAGCAACCCTTTGGTTGTTGCACACTCCTCATGAGTGCACATTCCTATTTAAGCACTCTCAAAACTTTTCTCTTTTTTCGATGTGGGACAAGTCCCTTCTCTTCCTTTTCATCTTTTAAGAACAATAAAAAAAATTAATTAATTCCAATAATCCCCCACTTGTTCCATAAATGATGGAAAGAAATTCCAGAATACATCACTTAAAGAATGTTAATACAGTTAGGTATCTTTCGATTTGAACCTAACCTTAGTAGATGCAACACAAGATTTTATCGGAATCTCTGGTAGCTGGACTTTGAACCAGTTATTCCTTGTGATAAAATCTGTGTTACTTTATGTCACCCTCACTTTTCCAAGTTAGGGGTAAAATGGTAATTTTCTATTTTATAATATTTTTGGAAATTTTATTTCATGAATATTAATATTTAATTATTATAGGAGTCGGGTTCGAATTTTATCGCATTCCGAGTTAATTCGGGACCCCGGAGAATTTCGACTTGAGTCGTAATTAGCATGTTATTTAACCATGGCCCACCACACTAAACTTTTAGGTTTAGGAGTTTGGACTAGTCCCCAATGAGTAATTAAGTTTAATTATGATTTTTATTTAATTTTAGCAATTTCCAAAACCCAATTTTGGATTAATTTAGCATGTAAGTTAGTGTAGGGGCAAACTTGTAATTACAAGTGCCCCCACATTTTCCTCCCATGGCCGGCCATATAGGTCAACCCCCTCCACCTCTTTTACTTCACCACCAAGTTAAAATCTCTCTCTCTTCATTTCTTTTCTTCCAACTCCTTCTTCTTCCAAATATACATTTAGGTACACACTTTAACTCTCATTTATTTCTCATTTTGCATTCATTCCTTCAAATTAATTAGAGAGATGACCATTCTCTACAAGTTGACCCTAGATTTTGTAGGTTCCCCTAAAATCTAGTTTAAGAATTTATTATGGTTTTACCCCCCTTTTAGAGTGGTATATATATATATATATATATATATATATACATGTGTATTTGTGTGTGTGGAGAGGGAAGAATGAGAGATTAGTGGTGTCATGAGAGAGTGTAATTGTGTATAAGTATGTGTGTGTCCATGTGTGTGTGTGTGTGTGTCCATGTGTGTGTGTGTGAGTGTCCATATATATATAGATACATATATATGTGTGTGTGTGTCTATATATATATATATATATATATATATATATATATATATATATATATATATATATATATGGGTGTGTGGTCATATGTATATATGTGTGTGTATTTGTATGTGTAGAGAGGGAAGGAAAATGAGGAAATGTATGTGAGCGATATATATATATATATTAGAGAGATTGAGAGATAGAATAGAGAATATAGAGAAGGAATTAGAGGGGGAAAGAGTAAGAGAATGAAGGGGATTTGGAGAGGAGAAGAGTAGAGCAGCTATGGCAGCTAGGGGGGCCCAAGGGGGGCTGCTGCCCCCCCCGCCACAGTAGCAGCAAACACAGCAATAGCAGTAGCAGCATCAAGCTGCAATGGCAGCAGTAGGAGCTGCAGTAGCACCCCAAACCACCCTATTTTGACCTCCCATAACCTCCATTATATACCTAATATATATGTATATATATATCTATATATTTAGCTCTATATAACCCTATTTAGCCCACTAAATAACCCCCTAAAGATTGTCCCAAGAGGGTGTGAAAAGTGAGAGTTGAATGAGTGAATGAGAGAGTGAAATGTTAAGTTAGTATTTGGTGATAGGAGGAAATTGAGTTCCGTGATTCGGAACGTGTTGAAACTTGGAGGGGACTTAGATAATGTGATTTAGATTTTGTGGGGTAGGCTTCGGAGTTGGAATCGGGGTTGCGTATGGGATTGGGGAGATGGTATTGTCACGACCCGCACCCACTGTTAGGGTACGAGAACGTAACTACGCCCAGCCTACGCCGCAGTGTCGGCGGTAGAACGCTATCCTAGGTCACAACATTTAACAATATAATGCTAAGCAGTTTATACTCCCCGAATGGGGGTGACATAGCAGATACAGACTCAATCACATCTAAGGTAGAACATGATAAGGATAGATAAAACATGAAATCCAAAAGAGATACAAGAGATAGAAGTCTAAGTGTCTAAGATACATAAATCCAAAAATACATCTCAAAACTCAAATACAGTAATCCACAAAGTAAATACAACTCCAGAAAAAATGAAATAACTATCTAAACAGCCTCTACTGTGTCTCCTCTAGGCTAGCAGGCAATCCCAGACCATCTGTAAAATTTATCAACAGGTCCAGTCAGGACAGGAGCGAGCACATTACATCTCAACAGTTCATAGCAGGTTAGAAAATATAATCATGCAGTAAAGTAAGATACAGGTACTGAAAGAAATGCTGTATGTAAACAGAGAGAGAGAGCTGTAGTAGAAATATCTACTATAAATAGAGAACTAACATGTGGCTAGTGAATCAGAGTACAATATAGACATGTAAATGGCATATGAGATTCTGATGCTACACTATGGAAGAGATTCTGATACTACACTACTGGTGTATTATTCACATGTCCACTTCTACTCCCCCGTACCCCCAATCAATACACAAGGATCCAACCAGGTTATGTTATGATACTATGTACAGCCCCCGAAGGGTGGTAAGCCTCCGAAAGGTGATAAGCCTCCGAAAGGTGATAGCCCCCGAAGGGTGGTAAGCCTCCGAAAGGTGATAGCCCCCGAAGGGTGGTACATAGTAGACCCATAAATGGGATAAGGATTCCAGGAAGACTCTGTGATCATAAGAGTATATGTCACAAGTGATCGAAGAATCAACGAAGCATAGTGATACGCTATGTAAGTGAAACACACAGAACATAGAGTACCCGATGCTCCCTAAGGATAACATCTCAAGAAGGGATCCATATAGTACCAATCCGTGTGACCAACGTGACAGTACAAGTAAAGTAATCTAATGCAGGAAATAATTCTAAACAGGATATGAAATGATCAGAGAATGTACTCGCCTGATATCTGAATGTCCAAGGTAAAGATACTGTCCGAGGTGAGGTGTCTGGCTCCTAATTAGAACAGCACAAGTCACAACATGTCCAGAAGGGTAATATAAAGCACTACAATATATTCTACATGAATCTAGGTCAAACTAGGCCAAAGTCAACCCTTGGTCAACTCTGGTCAACTGCACTAGTCAAACTAGGTCAAACTAGGTCATGTCCTAACCCAGTAAGTCTTACTAGGCCTAACCAAGACTATCCTAGCAAGCACACATCAATACAAGACTATACAAGCTAACATACACCCAACTCTATATAGCATGCAATTATTCAATACTCAAATAGGCAAGAATTCACATTAGATATACACTAGGTAATCTATTACTTTAAGCTATATATGTCTACACATATATACACATGCATATATTGGTATTCAACATTAGGTCTATAATCATGGCATTTCAAATGGTTATATAAACTTATATATTACAACACAATATGCTAACATATATATAATATACATACATAGCTAAGTTAACTATATTCATAAATACTTATTTAAGAGGCTATGTGTGTATATGTGAACATGGCAAAGGGGCAAGTGAGGGTTAAATGGGCATACATAGTGTATACATATCAAAGAGTGTCAAAGTGTAAGTGAACAATGTGTCAAGTGTGATAGTGTCAACATAGTGTAAGGGGGTACATGAGGTAATATAGGATTTGTGTTAACATAGAATATTACATCTCATTAACTTGTATATTGTATGCATTACATCTATTATTACATTACATTTATGCTTGCGTTCTCTATTTAATTACATAATGTATATACATTAACATGGGTTAAAATCAAATAGAACATTATATTACACACAAGGGTGCACAAAATGTATATGCCGAATAGTAACTCCTACTAATAATCAATACTGTACCATCTCAGCATGAATTAAAATTTAGGATTAAATTATGTTATAGATCTATGTGTTAGCTTTCCGAAACTTCAAACGGATCGCGTTTTCGTTTTCGGAAACTCCCGGAATCGCGAAAACACAGAGAACGCGTTTGTCTTTCGTACAGCTGACACTCAAATAATTCTCTAGAAAGTTACAGAAAGAATTAGGTCTACTAATACATGTTTTTGGAAATATAACTTCAATACGCTTCTTTTAAAAAAAACGGGAGATTAAACCGAGCTTCGGGCTAGAAGTTATGACATTTCTAAGTTAGGGCTGAAATTAAAAACGCGGATAAAAATCATGACGGATTTAGGTAGTTTGAGACAAAAGAACACAAGTATATAACATAATATATCAAGAACTCACTCTCTACACTAATATATATATATATATGAGACACTATAGAACACATCTCCAATACAAAAATATGAGATTAAACATGTAATAATTCATTCATACATAACAACAACACATAGTGTGTCCAAATTTGGGATTTTCCCACATGGACACAACCACAACACAAAGGACACTCCTATGACCTCCAAATGGACACGAAATGGACACAAATGGAGATACAACCATGGGGGTCATTCCTATGGGTTCAAAATAGACCTATATGCATTAGAAAATGAAAATGAGAAGGTATTTATACCTCCCGGTAGATCGAATCGAAGAAAAGCCTTCCTGGAGCGACACCGACACGTAGAGATTCCAAAAGGACACGAACGAGCTCCGAATCCTCCCAAACTTGGGTAGCTTCCTCCTTGGCTAGAATGGAGAAGGAAAGAAGAAGATTTGGTGGTGAAATGGAAGGATTTGGTGGAGAAATTGTTAGGGATTGCTCTCTAGAAATTTGGGGAAGAACAAGAGAGAGAGTGTAGATGAGAATAATAAAATGAACTTGAGCCTATCCTCTCCCAAAGTGGCTGACCATATGGGGCTATTTGTCTTATTATGGTAAGATCCAAAATGCCCCCACTAACCTATTCTATGAGTATTAGGAAAGGGCTAATTGGTTGGGGCTAAATTAGTCATTCTAAAGTCTCTAATCACACTAACCTTATCCATAATAATTAGTCTAACCTCTAACTAAAATATTTCTATCATGTGGACTAAAATTAATATCATGTGGGCCATGTCTAACTAGTGTGTGGGTCCCACTAGAGTCAAACTACCCCCGGGTCTCCGTTTCAAGTCGGATTGAGTTGAAATTCGCACCCGACTCAAATAACCCCAAAACAATATCATAAATAATAAAATAATATCAAAATAATTTAAAGAGGTCAAATGCAAAAAAAATATCCTTAGGCCAAAAATGACATTAAAATATAATAATCACATGGCTAGGCTCTAGGTCAAACAGTCTCCAGGGTTTCACTAGCAAAACGTCAAAAACACAAGTCATTGATTTAAATAATTTTAAAATAATTTAAAATCACCAAAAATCATATCATGAATTAAATATTATTATTAAATAATTATAAACACAAAATTTCAAAATTACCCTAATTTGGGAAACTGAGTGCTACAACTCTACCCACCTTAGAAAAATTTTCTTCTCGAAATTTAAGATCGATAGTACTCCTTCTAGAGCCTCTAACCTACCCAATATCTAAGGTAACACTTCCTAACACTGGAATAATAAACGGACATCTAAAAAGTGTTAATCTAGGAATACCTCCAATACTGCTCTGCTATACGGCGGTAATGGAACTTCAATAGAATATGGACTGGAACATATATCCAAGAGACTGGACCTATTTTAAAGTGGTCTTAACTAAGGATGAAAAGGAACTGATCATAGGCTATAGGTATGCTCAAACTATTATCTTCCTATTAACCATCTATTAATACATTCTATTACCATAGGAACGATGCATTACTAAGACATATAGGCCCCTATCTCTCATAACACATTTATACTCACCAAAAGACTAGTACATCCTATCAAGGCTGATACTATAATCTCTCCTAAATCTCCTAAGCTACATGTTTATAGACACACATCCCCACATCAAGGACTAACCCATATATCTACAACTGATACTAATGGAGTGACGTCCCTATTTCCCAACAATCAAGGTCTAATTTTTTTTTATCTAAATCATGCAATTTGAAGGAATAGTATACAAAGTCAGGGCATACCGTAGCAGTTGGAAGTCTCACCTAGGTACACTAATCATTCTAGGTCAAAACAGTACTATGGTATCAACACACAAACAATCTAGGGTGTCCTAATTGGGAAGGTAAGGGAACAACAATCATCAAGATTGTAGGGCTGTCTACCATCCTATATGAAAATTGGTCATTAACAAGCAACTAAGAAATTATTAAAAGGTTACTATTCCATAAAATGGCAAAAATTGAAAATTTAGGCACAACAAATCACAAATAGACTTTTGTCTTGACACGATCTAAGTTGATAAATTTCGGAATAAAACAAGATTTGGGCAAGAAGGAAAATCAATGAAATCAAAGTATGAGCACGAGCATCCGATGATGGAGGTTCAGGTCATGATTAAATTTAATTCGACTGAGTACGAATACGAGGTTCATAGGCGATGAAAAGATTTCAAGGAGAATTGTCAAGGCTGTCGCGAATGAGACTCTAGGGTCAAGTTTAACTATGTCTCCATTCTCGTAGATTGATACATGAAAAAAAGTGAACCAAAGTGCAATAGGTTGATCAGACCATCATGTACCGGTTCTGATTAGACAGTATGTTAGTGGGTGGCCACCCAATAAAATATGTCATGACCAAGCTCGAAAATAGATAAGCTTGCAAAACTAAGGCTAATTTAGCAGCACAAGATATAAGGGTGGTAATGATGAAAGGAATTACATAGTCCAAGTTTCTTAACCAACGGGTCAAGTAATCAGATAAGGTACAAGGTTAAGCATCTAAAGAAACAAGCAGAACACCATCACATGTCGGGTCGAAAGAATTGAGTCAAGGCTGGATTTCTAATTGAAATAAGAAAAAATTTAGTATAATGGTAGAGGTTATAGTTTAGCTAGTTGACCAGAAAATCATATCAAGAAAATAGAGTACAAGAAGACGAGTTTTAGTGGGACATGATATACCTACACGAAGGTGAGCTCGTCTAGGTCTTGCATATAAGATTTGTTGGAGGGTAACAGCTACTATTACATTCCGAATATCAAAGTCACGATAAGGAACGTCAAGGATCTCAATTAGAAAGTGGGAGTTCAAGAGGTGGTAATTAATGCACAAAAATAATGAAGATCGAGTTAGTCATCTGCTTCTGATACTCTTAAGTTCATCTGGTCATAACTTGCCAATCATATCTTTACCTCACCAGTCTCCATATGAAAATTTAATCTTTACTTAAACCCTTACCATGACTACCGTAGGCAATTCCCAATTTCCAAACATCACTCTTGAAGCACAACCCTCACATTTAGGAATCAACATTAACCATTTATTTAAATTTCCAAGTTCTTTCACCTTGTCTTAAATTTGACCCAAAACCTCTAAATCTCGTTTACGAATTCCTTGAACTTGTTCAAATTGTTCCCCTCGTATTATTTAATTTAAATCTCTAGGCCTTAAAAAACTTATCTTTCATCATAAAATCAACTTCCGTATTTTCTTCGACATACACCCTTGAATATTATTCTCCTAAAAATATTTCACAATAATCTCTAAACTTCCATAACTTTGTGCCCTCTCTATCCCTAGTCATTTCCTCGCAACATCTTGTTTAATATCCTTATTAAACACAATTAACTTCTCTTTTCCATTACTAACCTTCTACATAGCCTCAGAGTAAAAGTTTTTCCCAGAATCAATAACCAAGATTTTCTAAGATCTCAAAACTAGGTTGACCTCTGATATCCTCATTAGTTTTGAATACACCTATAAACTATCTCATAACCCCAAAATTTCTCTAAATATAATTATTTCCAGATTGGCAGTATACTTCTCTTTATTCTATTCGAGACCTTTACCACATTTCTATCTCAAGTTTCCATATGGAACACTCCACATTTGATTTCCTTTAGATCATCATAAAATAACCAGTTACGTCTTCTCTGAGCTACATAATTTACGTCACTTCCTTAACATTTCTCAGACAAAATGATATGAAAATTCAAGAGTTGTCAAGGTATAGCTGACAGAATTATATACGAGACAGGGAATTGATATAATCAGGACAGGTATATAAGACAAGGAATGATGGTAGTAAAAATATTGCCAGGAAAAGAATGATAATAGAATCTGTTCTGCTTATCTATTTAAAAAAGGGACCCATTTTTTTGAAACAAGAATTATAATACCAAATCCAAAATAAGGTCTAGCAAAATTATTGGTTTATTGTATTAAGAAGAAATAAATTTTTGTAAGAAGTTACACAAGGTTTATAAAAATAGCTAAAGCTACATCCTAAGTAAACAATGAGAAAAAAAAAACAACAATAATTCCTTTTTTTTTTGAATGACTGAAACAAAAGTAGCAAAAACATGTTCGAAAACATTTAAGGTACAATCTGATAATCATATGCGTCTATCCAAAATCATGGTACTCTAAATCCTCGTCATACTAGTGAGCAAGGCTACGATAATCACAGAGTCCTTGACTTATGCACATACCTCTAGAATCATGGTATTTAACATTTTCGCGATGCCGCTAGCTTGGCTGCGAAAACCTTAAATTTCCACACCCGAGAAATATATCCAAAATCAGACTATATGTCCTCACCATGCTGGCTAATGTGACTATAGAAGACAAGATTTCCATAACTTAGATGACCTAGCCCATATAATTTCATCTTGCCAAAAATTAAATTAAATCTACAATGAATACAAAAAAAAATCAAATTTATCAACGAACATCAAAATTTAGAAATGAGAAAAATCCTTCAAATCATATAACTACAAACTCGGATGCTATAGCTAACATCAAGATTCAAATTTCAACAATCTTCATCAAAATCAATAAATACAAACTCAAATTCAATAATAATCCATCAAAATCAAATTCAATAGCAGAAAGTAAAGATAAATCAAATCAAGGAAAAAAGAAAAGAGTTTTCAAATCAGAGTTAAACAAGATTCTCAAGGGTCGTCCCAGGAATCTCTCAAGGGATCCTAATTGTGATTGAGTATCTTCAAAAATATATCCTAATCCTACTGCAGGCTGTAGTGGTACTCTAGTTCGAATACCACTACACAAACTCGACCTGCATGGGCCACCACTAAAAATGTGTCACGACCCGCACCCACTGTTAGGGTACGAGAACGTAACTACGCCCAGCCTACGCCGTAGTGTCGACGGTAGAACGCTGTCCTAGGTCACAAAATTTAACAATATAATGCTAAGCAGTTTATACTCCCCGAATGGGGGTGACATAGCAGATACAGACTCAATCACATCTAAGGTAGAGCATGATAAGGATAGATAAAACATAAAATCCAAAAGAGATACAGGAGATAGAAGTCTAAGTGTCTAAGATACATAAACCCAGAAATACATCTCAAAACTCAAATACAGTAATACACAAAGTAAATACAACTCTAGACAAAATGAAATAACTATCTAAATCGCCTATACTTTTTCCTCTAGGCTAGCAGGCAATCCCAGGCCATCTGTAAAATTTATCAACAGGTCCAGTCAGGACAGGAGCGAGCACATTACATCTCAACAGTTCATAGCAGGTTAGAAAATATAATCATACAGTAAAGTAAGATACAGGTACTGAAAGAAATGCTGTATGTAAACAGAGAGAGAGATGTAGTAGAAATATCTATTATAAATAGAGAACTAACATGTGGCTAGTGAGTCAGAGTACAATATAGACATGTAAATGGCATAGGAGATTCTGATGCTACACTATGGAAGAGATTCTGATACTACACTACTGGTGTATTATTCGTATGTCCACTTCTACTCCTCCGTACCCCCAATCAATACACAAGGATCCAACCAGGTTATGTTATGATACTATGTACAGCCCCCGAAGGGTGGTAAGCCTCCGAAAGGTGATAAGCCTCTGAAAGGTGATAGCCCCCGAAGGGTGGTAAGCCTCCGAAAGGTGATAGCCCCCGAAGGGTGGTAAGCCTCCGAAAGGTGATAGCCCCCGAAGGGTGGTACATAGTAGACCCATAAATGGGATAAGGATTCCAGGAAGACTCTGTGATCAAAAGAGTATATGTCACAAGTGATCAAAGAATCAACGAAGCATAGTGATACGCTATGTAAGTGAAACGCACAGAACATAGAGTACCCGATGCTCCCTAAGGATAACATCTCAAGAAGGGATCCATATACTACCAATCCGTGTGACCAACGTGACAATACAAGTAAAGTAATCTAATGCAGAAAATAATTCTAAGCAGGATATGAAATGATCAGAGAATGTACTCGCCTGATATCTGAATGTCCAAGGTAAAGATACTGTCCGAGAAGAGGTGTCTGGCTCCTAATTAGAACAACACAAGTCACAACATGTCCAGAAGGGTAATATAAAGCACTACAATGCATTCTACATGAATCTAGGTCAAACTAGGCCAAAGTCAACCCTTGGTCAACTCTGGTCAACTGTAATAGTCAAACTAGGTCAAACTAGGTCATATCCTAACCCAGTAAGTCTTACTAGGCCTAACCAAGACTATCCTAGCAAGCACACACCAATACAAGGCTATACAAGCCAACATACACCCAACTCTATATAGCATGCAATTATTCAATACTCAAATAGGCAAGAATTCACATTGGATATACACTAGGTAATCTATTACTTTAACCTATATATGTCTACACATATATACACATGCATATATTGGTATTCAACATTAGGTCTATAATCATGGCATTTCAAATGGTTATATAAACTTATATATTACAACACAATATGATAACATATATATAATATACATACATAGCTAAGTTAACTATATTCATAACTACTTATTTAAGAGGCTATGTACGTGTATGTGAACATGGCAAAGGGACAAGTGAGGGTTAAATGGGCATACATAGTGTATACATATCAAAGTTGTCAAAGTGTAAGTGAATAATGTGTCAAGTGTGATAGTGTCAACATAGTGTAAGGGGGTACATGAGGTAATATAGGATTTGTGTTAACATAGAACATTACATCTCATTAACTTGTATATTGCATACATTACATCTATTATTACATTACATTCTTGCTTGCATTCTCTATTTAATTACATAATGTATATACATTAACATGGGTTAAAATTAAATAGAACATTATATTACACACAAGGGTGCACAAAATGTATATGCCGAATAGTAACTCCTACTAATAATCAATACTGTACCATCTCAGCATGAATTGAAATTTAGGATTAAATTATGTTATAGATCTATGTGTTAGCTTTCCGAAACTCCAAACGGATCGCGTTTTCGTTTTCGAAAACTCCTGGAATCGCGAAAACACGGAGAACGCGTTTGTCTTTCGTACAGCTGACACTCAAATAATTTTCCAGAAAGTTACAGAAAGAATTAGGCCTATTAATACATGTTTTTGGAAAGCTAAGTTCAATACGCTTCTTCTAAACAATGGGAGATTAAATCGAGCTTTGAGCTAGAAGTTATGACATTTCTAAGTTATGGCTGAAATTAAAAACGTGGATAAAAATCATGACGGATTTAGGTAGTTTGAGACAAAAGAACACAAGTATATAACATAATATATCAAGAACTCACTCTCTACACTAATATATATATATATATGAGACACTATAGAACACATATCCAATACAAAAATATGAGATTAAACATGTAATAATTCATTCATACATAACAACAACACATAGTGTGTCCAAATTTGGGATTTTCCCACATGGACACAACCACAACACAAAGGACACTCCTATGACCTCCAAATGGACACGAAATGGACACAAATGGAGATACAACCATGGGGGTCATTCCTATGGGTTCAAAATAGACCTATATGTATTAGAAAATGAAAAAGAGAAGGAATTTATACCTCCCGATAGATCGAATCGAAGAAAAGCCTTCCCGGAGCGACACCGACACGTAGAGATTCCAAAAGGACACGAACGAGCTCCGAATCCTCCAAAACTTGGGTAGCTTCCTCCTTGGCTAGAATGGAGAAGGAAAGAAAAAGATTTGGTGGTGAAATGGAAGGATTTGGTGGAGAAATTGCTAGGGATTGCTCTCTAGGAATTTGGGGAAGAACAAGAGAGAGAGAGAGAGTGTGGATGAGAATAATGAAATAAACTTGAGCCTATCCTCTCCCAAAGTGGCTGGCCATATGGGGCTATTTGTCCTATTATGGTAAGGTCCAAAATGCCTCCACTAACCTATTCTGTGAGTATTAGGAAATGGCTAATTGGTTGGGGCTAAATTAGTCATTCTAAAGTCTCTAATCACACTAACCTTATCCACAATAATTAGTCTAACCTCTAACTAAAATATTTTTATCATGTGGACTAAAATTAATATCATGTGGGCCATGCCTAACTAGTGTGTGGGTCCCACTAGAGTCAAACTACCCCCGGGTCCCCGTTTCAAGTCGGATTGAGTTGAAATTCGAACCCGACTCAAATAACCCCAAAATAATATCATAAATAATAAAATAATATCAAAATAATTCAAAGAGGTCTAATGCAAAAAAAATATCCTTAGGCCAAAAATAATATTAAAATATCATAATCACATGGTTAGGCTCTAGGTCAAACAGTCTCTAGGGTTTCACTAGTAAAACGTCAAAACCACAAGTCATTGATTTAAATAATTTTAAAATGATTTAAAATCACCAAAAATTATATCATAAATTAAATATCATTATTAAAATAATTATAAACACGAAATTTCAAAATTACCCTCATTTGGGAAACTGGGTGCTACAGGTATCGCACCGCACCATTCCGTATCTTGAAATATTCAAGATAATGGGTAAACGGGCGATACGGACCGTAAGATGGACTGGATGTCCCCTTACCCTAGGAAACTTGTTAGGTAATGGTTGTATAGGCTAGTACCCTACTACCCTAGGAAGCACGGAGTGGAATTTCCAAGGGAAGGCCACTTGGCGTCGAGTTAGAACGGTTTAAGGGTAAATGTTAAGGGGGTAATCGGGTAAATTTAAGATACGAAGTTCGGGTATTCGGATTGACTTGAAACTTGGGTGGCTTGTTGGGTACATCCTTCAAATATCATATTTGAACCGATTTTGGCTCGATTGACCCAGAGTTGACTTTTTACCCAAAAGTCAACCGTTAGTCAACACTTTGTCTAGATTTGACCCAATCCAACCCAGAGTTGACCAGTTGACCAAAAGTCAACTGTTGGTCAACATTTGACCAGTTTGACCTAGGTTTGATCTAGAGTTGACCTAGAATTGACCAGAGTTGACCAGTTGACCAAAAGTCAACTATAGGCCAACTCTTGACCCCGTTTGACTTTCTTCAACTTGTTTTGACTTGCGATGACTGGTATGACCTATAGTTGACTTGGTATGACTTAGATTGACTTGATATAACTTGATTTGACCTATATTGACTTGACAGGACTTAGCGTGACTCAGTGAGACCTAGTTTGACCTAAATTTTATATCATTCATTGTGAATCATTCTTAACTTATTTAAACCTAAATTAACATACAATATCTCATCTTTAGGTTCCTGATTTCCGCTCTGAGCATTGATATACCCTACAGCTCAGGACAACAGGCGACTACATTTACTGATAGTTTTTATTGTCTTGATATCTGCTATATCTGATTCAGTCGTAGTGACTTACTTGATTCTCAGTCATGATAGTTCACGGACTAGTACACATTGGATCATGACATGAGATGTTGTTCCTAGATTTCTAGGTATATTGGTACACTTCTTGTCTTATTTCCTGTACTTGTATAGACACCAATTTCTAAGGGGATTTGCTACCCTCTTACGGAATCACGTGCCATGACGTGTCATGTCCAGATCTATTGTACTATTCGGGGATAGAGAATTATTAGGGGCTATGTGATCCAAGCCACCCTGTCACTATTCATGTGCTCGTGCCACTCTTCCCTTACGAAGGGTGTAGCGAGATCCTTTTGCCTTGTGCTTGTTATCTAGGTTGGCTGGCATGACTTTCCGTTGAGGACACCGCGGATTGCTGGGCCAAGTGGATAGCCTGTCCTGTCACTTATCCCAGGCCGATCACATATCGCTCTAATAATTCAAGTCACATTTTATATTTACCTTATCTTATCATATATCCTGCTCTGTTCTACATTCAGTATTTCCTTTTCATGCCTGATATACAGTTACTCACATGCTCTACATGTCTTTATATTGTACCTTGATTGGAGACTAAGTTCTGCTCGGGAGAGGAGTTACAACCCCGATCCTTGTTTGGTTTAAAGGTTGTAATCAGCTTCCGAACAGTTCCCAAGTTTTCATATATCTTTGTCTCGTAGTTCATTATACTGTCTCTTATAGAATTTGTCAATTCACATTGAACTGCTGTTAGTGTTTGTACTTGCTCATTTTCCTGACAGGATACCGTTATGATATATTACAGATGATTCTGAGTCGGACTGCTCGACCTATTATGGGCTCGAATCAGATGGAGTAGCCCAGGACCGTGGCCTTATAGTAGAGCCACTAGATTTTGTACTCCCGGAGTAGTGTAGATTAGCTAGGTTTGACTGGACTGCGATCCAGTTAGCTTTATCAGACTGTAGTTCTATATTATATTTTGAGACCCTGTAATGTTGTATATATCTGGGCTTGTATTGGACACTGGACTTATTTACTCTTTCATCTATCATATGTTCTCTTTCTGAGCTATCTATCTTAGTTTTATTCTGTGATTGAGACTGTATTGATATATCACCTCCATTCGAAGAGTATATACTGTACAGGTACCTTTATACTGTTAGTCGTAGTATTTATAGACGTTATATACAGCGTTCTATCGTCGATACTGCGGCGTAGGTTGGACGTACCCACGTGCTCGTGCCCCTCATAAGGGTGCGGTTCTTGACACATTTTTATGGTGGCCCATGCAGGTCCCGTGTCACAGTTAGTACGATCTCGTAATGGTGCTCGACTTAGAGTACTAATTACGAGCCTGCAATTAGGATGTAGGACCTAGGACATGATAGGAGTTTCTCAATCACACCTAGGAAATTTTCGATCTTTTGATTATCATAATTACTTTCCTTGTATTAAATTAACTGTCCTTCTTTGATAATCTACTCATGTGCCATATTGATCTCTTATTTCAATTCGTCTCCAGGATGACGAAGTTGCACCCGCAGGCCACTAGATCGAGTAGCTTGCCCGAGAGATCTGATCAGGCTGAGGAGGAGGTTCACGAGACTGCCCCCAGTGATTCCACTATCCCGGAGACCCCGGCAGTTGCACAGGGAGGTCTACTACCTCCACCCCAGCGGGTTTCGATCATCGTTTCGGAGATGCTGTCGCCACCACCACCGATACCGACGAATACATATTATATGTTTCTTCTCCTTCAGCAGATGATGGAGACACAACGGGCCCAGGCAGAGGCATCGCAGCGCCAGTCGGAGGTGTCACACCGTCAGATTGAGATGCTGAGGCAGAGCATGGAGAACTCGCATCAGCTTGCACTGGCAGCAGTGGAGAGAGTGGCACCGGTAAGGTGCAGGGCCCTACTGGCCAGCAGCCGTATCAGCAGCAGTCTAGGCCAGGGACAGTATTAGACTTTAGGAAGATGAGCTCCAGGGACTTCACAGGCACAGAGGGCATCCTTTATGCAGACGACTGGCTAGAGGATGTGCAGCGGAGCATGGAGCTGGCAGAGCTTCCTAGAGCACTTTGGGTTTCGACCGCAGCTAGCCGATTCTTCGATATTGTGCTGACATGGTACCGTACGGATCCTCGTGCGTCGGTGAGAGGGCTGACATGGGAGAACTTTCGAAGGCTCTTCAAGGAGAAGTTCTTCCCGGACGTGGCTCTTACAGCATTGAAGGGCCAGTTCGTGGGGCTAGTACAGGGGAACTCGTCGGTGGACGAGTATGCAGCTGAGTTCTTCCGCCTTAGCAGGTTTGCTTCCAATATGATCCAAGATGAGGGGCAGAAGGCTCGTAAGTTCCGCAGGGAAGTTATTCATACAGTGCGCACCCGCACCTCGGGTCGCCGTGATGCGACGTTCGATCAGATATTGATGGATGCACAGATTGCAGAGGAGGACTTCGGCCTCAAGCCGAAGAGGAGCGGAGATACTATAGGGGCGAGTTCCAGTGCAGAACCGGCCAAGCGCCCCCATATTCAGCATTAGCAGAGGCCATTTCAGCAGCAGCCTTTGTTGCAGATTCAGCAGGTACTGGTGCCTGTCCAGCAGCACCAGGGCCAGGGCCAGAGATCGACTACTCCGTGCGGCTTCTGTGAAAAGTCGAGGCACACCAGGAAGGCTTGTAGGAAGAGGTTGGGCGTTTGTCTCTACTGTGGGGCGCCCGATCACCAGCTGAGGGATATCCATTTTCGCGGAGTCCGAGGAGGCCAGGACAGAGCACAGCCGGCTAGAGGACCAGCAGTTCAACAGAGGGGTCATCCACTTTAGACCCAACAGCAACGCTTTGTTTAGCACCAGAAGGGAGCACCTGCGGGCAGGGTGTTCGCTTTGGCAGCAGAGGAGGAGGCAGAGCCGATGGGAGATGTGGTAGCAGGTCATGTTCTCCTAAATTCCTTTCCTGCTTTTGCCTTGTTTGATTCTGGGGCTACTTATAGTTTTGTGTCTATTTCTTTTGCTTTGAGATACAATATTATTACTGAATATATAGATAGGACTTGCAAGATTATGACCGGGGGAGGTATTATCCTGGTTAATAATATTTACAAGGGGCGGAGAGTCACTCTGAGAGGCCGGGACTTGAGTGCGTGTCTGCTCGTAATGCCCCTACCGAGGTACGATATGGTACTCGGTATGGATTGGTTGAGCATGCACCATGCTAGCATTGATTGTAGAGGAGGCAGAGTTCTTTTTAGGACGCCGAGAGAGCCAGAGATCGAGTTTGCTCGAGGAGCAGCGGAGCCGGAGGCTGGATTCTGTGAAGCTTTGTTGGCGGGGCAGGATTTGCCACATCCGTTGATAGCTGAGTTCTCGGATGTCTTTCCCGAGGAGCTGTCGGGTATGCCGCCAGACAGGGATATTGAGTTCTCTATAGACTTGGTACCGGATGCCGAGCCCATTTTACAGCATGTCTATAGGGTGAACAACAGCGAGTTGATAGAGCAGAAGAAGCAAGTCGACGAGCTGCAGGACAAGGGGTTCATCAGATCCAGTTCTTCGTCCTGGGGAGCGCCAGTCCTATTTGTGCCGAAGAAGGACGGTACGTCCCACATGTGCATTGATTACCAGGCGCTCAACAACCTCACTATCAAGAATAGGTACCCTTTGCCGAGGATCGACGACTTGTTCGATCAGCTGAGTGGGACAAAGGTATTTTCGAAGATAGACTTGAGGTCCGGGTATCACCAGCTGAAGATGAGGCAGGATAACATTCCCAAGATGGTATTTCGGACTCGGTACGGCCAGTACGAGTTTACAGTGATGCCATTTGGGTTGACCAATGCTCCCGCGGTGTTCATGAACTTGATGAACAAGGTATTCCATCAGTACCTTGACAAGTTCATGGTGGTCTTCATAGACGATATCTTGATCTATTCGAAGACGCAGGAGGAGCATGAGGAGCACTTGAGGGTTGTGTTAGAGACTCTGAGGAGGGAGCAACTCTACGGGAGGCTTTCGAAGTGTGAGTTCTTCTTGGACCAGGTGGAGTTCTTAGGTCATGTTGTGACCGAGCACGGGATTTTAGTGGACTAGAGGAAGATTTTGGCAGTGGAGTCTTGGTCTATGCCCAGTTCAGTTGCCGAGGTTCGGAGCTTTCTGGGTTTGGCTGGCTATTACCGGAAGTTCGTCCAGGACTTCTCACGGATTACAGAGCCGATGACTAGACTCACCAGGAAGGACGTGGAGTTCGTCTGGACTGTTGAGTGTCAGGCTGCATTCGATGAGCTGAAGAGGAGGTTGACTTCAGCTCCGATCTTGACCTTGCCATCTGGGTCAGGAGGGTTCTCGATCTTCAGCGATGCTTCCAGAAAGGGTTTAGGTTGTGTTCTTCAGCAGCACGGGAAGGTGATTGCCTATGCATCCCGCTAGTTACGTTCTCATGAGAAGAACTATCCTACTCATGATCTGGAGTTGGCCGCGGTTATATTTGCTTTGAAGTTATGGAAGCATTACCTGTACGGAGAGCGAGTTAAGATCTTCACGGATCACAAGAGCTTGAAGTAAGTGTTCACTCAGAAGGAGTTGAACATGCGGCAGAGATGATGGTTAGAGCTGATGAAGGACTTCGATATATCACTGCAGTACCATCCAGGGAAGGCCAACGTAGTTGCAGATGCCTTGAGCAGGTATCCAGTTGCTATGTTCTTGACGACAGATCGTCATTTGTTGGCCGACCTGGATAGTTTGGGTATCGAGGTCATCATTCCGAGCGTGGAGATCCAGATGTGGGGTTTGCAGATTCAGTCTGAGATGAAGGATAGAGTCAGGTCAGCGCAGTATGATGATGTTGCCCTGAGGAGCATCAGGGAGCAGGTACGGACGGGCTTGCTTGACGATTTCTCTGTAGCCGAAGACGGGTCGTTGCGGCACGGTACTAGGCTGTGCATTCCGTATGGAGAGCTTCGGGAGGAGGTTCTTCAGGAGGCGCATCGCTCTCAGTATTCTATGCATCCTGGGGCCAACAAGATGTATAGGGACCTGAGAGAGCACGTGTGGTGGTATGGCATGAAGCGCGAGTCAAGGTTTTTTCGGGCCGGTCCGGTCCGGCCCACGGTCCAATGGCTGCGGGCCAGACCGGGTTCGGGCCGGTCCAGGACCGGCCCAGTCTAATTTGCGGTCCGGGCCAAGCCCGGCCCGGTTTGGCAGTTCCCGACCCAGCCTGGCCCACTGGACCGGACCCAGTGAGGGCCGGTCCGGGCTGAACCGGACCACGGGCCGGTCCAGGCCTAGGTCGGTTCGGGCCGGTTCAGGCCGGGTGAACCGGACCGGCCCGGTTTTTTGAATTTTTTTAACAGTTTTTTTCTTTTTATTTGGTTTTTTAAACATTTTTCTTTTGTATTTTAATTTTAAAAATTTGTAACTTAATTTTAATTTAGGAATATGTTTTATTTTTGAAAAATTTTAATAAAAATTTTTAATACAAAAGTTTGTAATTTGAATAGTATAAGAGGAAAATGTTTATAAAATGTAATTTGAATAGTAATACAAAAATGTTTATAAAATGTTTATACAAAATATTTATATAAATGTTTATAATTTAGTAATACAAAAATGTTTATAATTTAGTAATAGTTTGTAATACAAATGTTTATACAAAAATGTTTATACAACTATATACAAATGTTTATAAAAATTTATAAAAATAAAAAAAAAACATTTCTCCCTCTTCCTTTATCCGGGCTTGGGACCGGCAAATGCTTGTTTGGCATAGGCGGAGTTAAAAAATGTTTTTTTTAAAGTAAAAAATAGTTTTTGAAAGTATAAGTTAAAATTTGAATAGTATAAGTTAAAATTAAAAATTTGAATAGTATAAGTAAAAATAAAAAATAGTTTTGAAAGTATAAGTTAAAATTTAAAATTGAAATGTATAAGTTTAAATGTACATACCTAATACCTTGCACCATAGCCTCATTGTTGTTCGCCTTCATACAATGAAAGCGATTCCAAATCCAGCTCGTGGACGTCATGATCTTCTTCATCTTTCTGGTTTTGTGTTCTTCTATCGGCATTCATCCAATCTTGTACGCACACGATTGCTTCCAAAATATCGGGCTTCAAGCGGCTCCTCCTATCGCTCAACATCTTCGAACTTGCACTAAAACAGGACTCCGATGCTACCGTCGACACCGGAACCATCAGTAGATCACGTGCTATGTTAGAAAGCACATGAAATCTCTTGTCGTGTCTCTTCCACCATTCTAAAACGGCAAAGTGATCTGGAGTCTCATCTTCGTTTTGATAAGAGTTAAGGTAAGCAGACAACTCTTGAGTAGGTTGGGAAGATTGCTTTTGTTTCTTCCTTTGTAGTATGCGACCCGCTGCTGATAGCTTAGACGCCAAGCCGGAGCTACTACTAGCCCCCCTGAGTTGGTCGGGTCGACGTTGCTCCTTCTTTGTACAGTATAACTAACCTGTCCAAAGCAACTTTAACTTCTGCCTTCATGTCAGTAACGTCTATACCCATATATTCTCCATATCCATCTAATAAAACCTCTACGCCATCCAATTTGATTGTAGGATCAAATATGGAAGCCAAACAATATAAAAGAGGTACTTCACCCCAATATTTCTTAAATTTGGCTTCCATATTTCGCACCGCATATTCAAAATTTGGATAATCTCTATATTTAGAAAATAAATAAGACATGTTACAAAGTTCACGTAAAGCTAAGCAAGATATGGGATAATAAACACCAGAAAGAGTTAATGTAGCATTGTAAAAAACTTCTAAAAATTTATAAACACTTTCAGCTGCTACCCAATCATCAGTAGTAACCTGATAGTCAAAGGTGACATCCGAAGTACAATAATATGTAATAGCACTCTTAAAAGGAATTGCAGATTTCAACATCAAGTAGGTGGAGTTCCACCTATTTGGTATATCCTTCACAAATCTTCTAAAAGTCATACCAAAATGTGCGCAAGTACATGCAAAACTTTGTTGTCTACTTGGAGACGAGTTTAGGTGGAGCAAGCATTGTTGCAGAGTGTCTAAATGGGGTTCAAATTTTTTTAAACATTCTTTAACAACTAAGTTAATTATATGGCAAGCACACCTAACATGCATAAGTCTACCTTCTAAAATAGGCTGAAAAATTACTGACAAAGAAGACATAGCAGCATTATTGTTTGATGCATTGTCCAAAGAGATAGAAATTTTTTTAGGGTGAATATCATATTCACGCACGTGTCTTGAAATCTCACTTGAAATTACAGCGCCCGTGTGTGGACATTCTATAAGTTTAAGACAGATGATGCATTTTTGCAACATCCATTGTGCATCTATATAGTGTGCAGTAATACAAATATAAGCATAACTCCACTTAGTAGTCCAAATATCAGAAGTAATAGCCAACTTACTAACATTTTGAAAATCCGCTTTCAAAGCGGCTTTCTGCTCGTTAAAGAGACGAATAGCCTCCTTTCGAGCTTGTTGCCTACTCACTTTAGTAAAGGAGGGGTTTAGAGAAAGTGATACATAATCTCGTAAAGATTCGCTTTCACCCGTCGTGAAAGAAAGTTCGTCACGAATAATATGTTTAGTTAATTCAGTTTTATGCCGAGCAGCTGAGTAAGTAAAGTTACCAATTGAAGAACCGGTGGCGCCGAAGCTTATTTGGGTTTGGGACGCTTGAAGTGTGTCCTTCCCGTAGCAAGTGTCGTAGTGTCTGGATATGGTCCCGGTGCCACCGCCCTTCTTCCATGCGTACTGGTTGCAATATTTCTTGTATTGCGCCTTGTACGGTTTCGGTTCACCCTTGGCATCTAAAACAAACGAACCATCAGGATTAGTTTCAAAAATCAAAGTAAAATAATCCCAATACTTAGATCTTTTTTTTCTTTTCAGGACGTTGGGTGGTACTAGCTACTTCCGGAGGAGATGGTTGGCACCCCTCCGGAATCGGATTGGTGGCTACTTGCTCAGGTAGAATTTTATTACCGTCAAAAAAATTACTAAAATATTGGTAAGTCTGTCCAGCAAGATTAGGTGGGTTTGAACCTTCACCAGCCATATATAAAATAAAATAAAGTAAACTACGTTAGACGAAAGTAAGGGGATTAAGAGGAAGATCGGGAAGCCGTAGAGCCGGAATGGAGTTGGGAGGGAGATCGGGAAGCCGTAGAGCACCCGGAAGGGAAAGTCATAGAACACCAGAGCACCGGGAGGGAAAGTAGTAGAGCACCAGAGCACCATAGAGAAATGTAGAGAATTTGTGAGGAATGAGTTGTGTTTGAAAAATAGGATTTTTGGCCTATTTATAGGAATTTTTTGGGGTTATTTTGGTAATTTTAGGCCAAAAATGACCAAAATACCCCTTCCAACGTTTTAATAACGGCTATATGGGAGGGGTATTTTGGTAAAAGAACCCCCTCCAACGGTCAAAATCAGAAAAAAAATTCAAAATCTGGCCAACGGTCGGCTGGACCGGTCCCAGCGGGCCGGGTCGGGCCGGTCCAACCGGGCCAATTTCGGGCCGGGCCTCCTTTTTTAAAAAAATTCGCAGCGGTCCGGGCCGGGCCGGGCTCGGGCTGGGGGGGAGAGGCCCGACCCGACCCGTTCGGAATTGGGGGCCGGGCCGGTTCGGGCTATGGGCTTCCGGGCCGGGCTTAATGGGGGGCGGGCCGGTCCGGGCCTAGGTCGGGCTCGGGCTAAACCGGCCC